>VXBT01006409.1:0-43530 GCA_013400235.1 Oriolus oriolus
CGTGACTTCATTTCTAACAACTTCAATTAAAAAGTCTAATTAATGTTTTTAATTTAAATCGAGATTCTTCCTCACAACTTTAGAGAAAGAGATTCCATCACTTAAAATATTTAGAATCTATTTTTGTAGTAAACATACTCATAACAAACCATGTGACTTGAAGCAGGCTGTGAAGGGGGTTCTTAAAAATAATTTGAGAACTCCAGAACCCCCCACTCCCACACCTTTTCTAATAATACTTAACAAGTTATCAGTAAGGTTATGAATTACTCTCCCAAAGATAACAACTGCATCAAATGCACTTGTAGTTTACTAGGGAACTGCCAGAGTGAAATACAGCTAGGGTATGAGAGCTGAATTTTCCATTAATCCCATTTTCTCTTTGGCTAGGCAGCCAAAGTTTGGATTCACAGTGTATTCAGATTTCTGGCTCCATATACGGCAAAGCAGTTAGTGGACCGGTGTAGTGGGTTGGAACTTAGTTGATGGACAGGCTTTTAGACAAATGACGCTTCTTGCAATTTACATATTTAAGCCACGCAGAAGGTGGGAATTTCTTTTTGTTCCAGCTCACCTGCCAGGAAGTGGGGGGAGGCCTCCGGGCCCAGGCCAGGCTCTTTTCCTTCCCCCTCTTCCTCCCTCCCCCAGCGCAGCGGCACGGACCCCGGGTCGCTGCAGGGAAACCATCCTGGAGCCGCAGGCAGCTGAGAAAATAGCCATGAACTGCCGCACAGCTGAAAGCACCCGGCACAGCTTCTGGAGACTGACAGGTCCCCCTCCCCTCCACGCAGAGCCGGCGGGAGCTAGCGGAGTCCCCTTCCCCGGCCAGCACAACTTGCACCAAGTCGAAAGGAACATTGTGCGTAGCCGATGAGGACACCTTTTCTCCCAGGTCAGCGAGAAAGCAAAGTAAAGCAAGTCACATAAGGAGAAGAACATGGCGGCTCCAAGGTTAGGAAAGAAAGAGAAAGTGGGTCTCATGGGACGAAGCTAAAAATGGTGGCGGGGAAAAAGAGGCAGAGGCGCATTTTCACACATAGCTTAAAAATGCTTTCTGTAGGCCGTGTGAAAATGGTAATGTCACAAACTGCATGTCTATTTTTAACCCGTTTGAAGTACATAGGGAGATGAGGAATTCATGCGCAGCTTGTGAAGATATGAGAAGTGCCTATGCCAGGCTATATAGAAGCAGTGAAAGGCTTTTAGAGACTTTTGAAGTAGAGAGCCTTTGTTTTCAGGCCAGAATAACTCATCCTTATAAAGATTAAAACCCTATGTCTATGGGCCCATGTCTGCAGTATGAATAAACGGTGAGATTTTCACGGGAGAGATGTTTTTCACTGCAGCAGATGTCAGGCGGGACTGTTCCTGGTGACAGTTTGGAAACCACGTTAAAGCAGAAGAAACTCTTTTTCCTTAAATATTGGAGAGACTTATAAGAACTGCAGCACTGACCAAATCCCATGTTTTGGTTTTTTCCCTTGTGCGGTTTCGGTAGGAAAGAGGGGGTGCTGGAAGAGAGGGGAGTTTTGCTTTAATTTCTTATTATTTTTTCTACTTTTAATTGTTAGTAATAAACATTCTTTATATTGTAATTGCTCAAGTGTGTGCCTGTTTTGCCTTGCAGTTTTCCTCAATGAATCTTTATTTCCCCTTATGAAGATGTTTAGATTTCGTGTGCTTGACGTTTAAACCAGCGTCAAACCATAACAACTGGATTAACTCATTAGGTTGTTCAGCTCTCATCAATCGACTCCCCAGGTTTCACCCTCTCTGTCAATACAACCAGACAAATCCTCCTGCTGAATTCAAGATCAGTGTTTTCAAGTGCTTTGGCACACACCTGACCAGCAGTTCAGCACCTCAGCTGTCATCTGCTACAGAGCACACAACCAAAAAATGCTAAGGCAAGGACAAGACCATCTACAAGACTGACCAAGGACTTGTTTAAAGACATTATTTTTTAAACTGTTCATCCCTGTCATTTTGAGATGAGTCCCCCTGTCTGGTAGCACCTTCAGCTGATGTTACCTCCATGCTTGCTGCCTGCTCCTTTCAGAATTACTAGCTTTTGCAGGACATACATAGGATATATCCTCAACATAGGATGCACTTCAGTCTTCTAAATAGTACCTTCAAAACTTACTTTTACTGGTCTCAGGTCACCTTTCAGGCCTGGTGCTCTCCCCCTGACACAGGAAATGTATCAGTAATTTAAATGTTCTGGGAGCTAACTATAAGCAACACAAGCCCAAAATGCAAGTTTTTCTGGTCCCAAAGTCACTGTTAATGTTTTTGCCCCTTAGAGTTTTGCAGTTGAAGTTCACTTTGTGTCCTCTGTATTTCACATTTTGGCAGCTGTAGAGACCTTTCTGCTGTTGTGTGTGGTCTCCATCATACCCTCCCACAGCCGCAGATACCTGCAGAACCAAGCTGCCAGCCTGACATATACACAGCTTGAAATCAAATCATTTTACCAGGTTACTTTTCAGACATGATTACATTCAACGCTCAACTTCAAAGCAGGAAAGCTTGGCTCCAAAGCCAAATGTGAAACCCTACCTTTGGTGAACTACCCAAACCACCCACACCGCAAGACAGCAAACATGACCAGCAGGCAGTCCATGTACTCACCTCACCTCAGTTCTGAGCCATGGACACCAGCTTCCTAAAAGAAGCTGCATCTCAACTTATAACTCGCTAATCTGTCTCCTAATTACTTCAAGCCTTTCACTACCCTCACACTGTGGTCAGAGGTTATAACATGCAACTCACACTCAGGCCAAATAACATCCTCTACCAATTTAACAGAGACTAGCTCCATTTTCCACAAATTACTATGTTGCAAAATACATGGAAACTCTTCACACAACTACCCTGAAGTCACCCCATGACACTTTTTTAACTTTTACTTGGCATACGCGGTAAAAGCAAGACAGTTTTGCACCATGGGGTGAAGAAAAAAGTTCAATAATGATGACAATGATAAAGAACTAAGACAATGGTAACTTTTCCATGGTCACCAAATATGCAGGTTTCTCCTCAGAAGGAAATTTACTGAAAATATGTAATTTAATCATGTTAGCCATATTGGTATAACTCCCTGTGAGGTCAAATTCACTAAAAGATTCAGCAGTGTAACAATGTTTTTTCTATCTAGTAAGTATTTAAGAGGCCAGAGATACATAAAACAATTTACTGCTTTCCCCCAGTCTTTTTGCAAATTCTCTTCCTCTGGAGGTCACTGACCAGCTATTGTGGTATTGAAAACAAGAGTCAGAGATATAGAGTCATTAAGTTCCATTCAATCTGCATTCTGAATGTACATGTTTACACCCACCAATAGCCATCACATCCAAAGCAGACAATTTCAAATTGCTAGTGTGCTCACTTCATGCCATCCAACAATCCTCACAAGATCCTTCACCAAACACTTCAGCAGTTCAACAAACAACGCAAAAAATCACAACCATCCTACCTTTAAGTTCCATGTTGTCATGATGAAGTATCCTAATGTGCATCACTTGGAGGGACACTTCACCCTCCTCCTGCAGGATCTGTCAACATCTATAATTTCTGACAACCAAATCACTTCATTGTGATTTGCTTAAGTATCTTTATGTATGTATCTATCATCGACAGGTATGCACATGGCAAGCTTGTGTCTGCATTTATGCAAACTGTTTGACTGCCGTTGCAGCTCTTGCACAGTGAGCACACTCCTGGCTCCAAAGCTGGACTGCACCTGGGCACACCTACATTTCCACCAGGACAACTACAATGATTTTGACACAGCTGGCAAAGCCTGTGGTATCACACTCACCCTGGGCGGGACAGTCTGCAGGGCTGTGATGTAGTTCTCCAGAGCAATGCGACGACGGTCGTTCAGCATGGCTTCCACTCGTGCCATGTGAGTCTCCACAAGCTGCTGTCTTTCATTTGCTGCTTCTTGTTCCAGTGATTCCACTTTCTCCTGGAAATGCTGAAAAAACACCAATCACAACAGAAACAGAGAAGACATCAGCATAGACCAGCATATGTGAACACCTCTGTCTGCAAAGCACCAAAATCTTTCCCCATGGTCAGTGTAGTTTGGCTCCCAGAAACTCTGCACTGAACACACCTTTTACTGATTTCAGTGGGAACTGCAGTGCCCTGTGTTCAGGAACACCTGGCCATATTTTATTAATCTAATAAAAATATTCCTGACATATTCAGCACAACCACCAGTGAATCTTTCGTTTGCCCCAAGACAGAGGTTCAGCACCACCGAAATTGAGCCTGGAGAAGTTTGGCAAGTGTACACCCCTGCCATTGAGAGCCATCAACACAACTTCATGAGCAAATCTACATGGGGAGAGAAAAATGTCCAGCCTGAACAGATTGACTATAATTTCTTGTAAACTGGCCACCAGGAAGAAAAATTGAGCCCAAACTTATTCCAATAAAGGAAACGATTGACTGAATAAAATGCACGGAGGGCAAAGCTGTGGGACCTAATGTGCAAACCAATCTGGTTCTGAATGTTTCCTTTTTATAGTGGTGCATTGAAATAATTCCAGCAGTACTGAATAATACCTGACAGTGGGATTCAAGGAGTGTCTGGCTTGTAAGAATTTTTTAATTATAATACAATTTTAGATAAAATAATTTTTGGCTAAGGGTTTCAGATAAAACTCATGGCGATTCCTTCCTTGGGTCACATTTTCCACCTCTGTTTTGAGCTTAGGTCCTGCAGCTTTTATTAGTTTATCACAGCCAAAATTTTGATAGGAGCCCGTGGGAACCAAGTTTTCAGTTCTCACTGAAGGCAAATCTAAATTCAAGTGGAATTCTACCTCTCCATGCAGTCAGGAGCAATGTCCTGCACTGCTGTTCCAGGGATTGGCTGCAAAGTACAGAGACACTCAGCAGCCACTAACAGCTGGAAACAAAAACAGCAAGAGAAAAAAAGAGCAGAGAATAACATTAAATCTCCATAAAGAAGATTATAAAATTACATCACACCCAGCACCCCTTGCAATGTAACTGAGGCCCCAGCCAGTAAGGTTGTGGTTGTATTTTCCTTTACCTGGATAACAGCTTTCTTGTCAGCCTTTGGCAAGTTCTTTGCTTGGCGTTCTGCCTCTTCCCACTCTCTCATGACCTAATGAACAAAACAAGGAGTGTGACTTTCCTATTTTCCTCTCGTCCCAGGGCTTAGCAGCAGTCAAGCGCTACAGCTCCAAGAGTCATATTTTTACATTCCTCTCCTCCTTTTATCTCTAGAAAAAAAGGCAGTTACAACATTTAATGCAGGTAGGATCCTGTTATTAAATTAAACAAAGACAGTACTTGTGTGTCTAAACACTGTGCCAAGCTCTCACAACTCCACTGTGAAGGAACACAGCTGTTAACCAGCCCTCAAGCAAGGGAAGTGGAGATCTCCATGGGTGAACACACCAATCCTTTTTCATCTCAGACAGAAAGAAAACCGATTCCACCTATCATACATCCGTGGACAAAACGAGTGAATTTCAACTCATTCCAATTGGATCATGCCACCTTTTTTGGCACCACAAAACCTTCTAATTTATTCAGGTTGCATCACTGGCCTGAGTAGGGCAGATCAAAAATTACACGTAATTCATGCTAGTCCAGCTATTTGTCCAGAAACAGGAGTTGTAGAAACACTCCAAGAACTGAATATATATCTCAAGTATAACACTGTCAGAAAAATAACATAGGAGATCTTTCTGTGTCATTTCTTTCAGCAATGTGAGAAGCCTCCTCCTCCTGTAACACAGAGCAGTATTTCAATAGTCACTATAGTAAGAGTAATAGGGTTACTCTTAACTTGTTGTCCATGAGATCTGAAACCTTCCTGTGGTCTTACCTAGGGCCTTCAGTCATTTCACACCTAGACAGCAATCTCCTCAGGAAACACATTTTATATAGGAACAACTGTTCCCACTGAAAGAAGTTCACACAAATAAGTGACTATTTATGTGCAGAATTAGCACAATAAGAAACCTATAAGCAATTACTCACAGTGTGCATTTCCTTTCCTTCCCTTCTCAATAAAACACACACTTTCACACCATTTAATAGAAATAGTCAAGGTAATTTTTAAAAAAGCTCAGAATCCACATGGACAACTGAAATTTTACCAAGACCATTACCAAAAGCAGGAGCAATAAAACCTGCTGTGTCTCATGTTTGCAAGATGAGCCTCCAGCACTCACCTCCTGTCTCAGGCTTCCCTGTTTTTCCACACACCACACCAGACGTTGCTAATCAAGCACTTTGATGAACAGACTGGAAAGTGCTGGTGGTGCCTCGGGGTACCTGGTTGAGCCTGTGCCTTTGAAAAAAAAACAACCCACAAACCTGGGCTCAAATGAGACTTTTACAAGTCCCAGGCATTGAAATGTAATACCTCTCAGTTCTATATAGGGTTGTAGGATCACCCAGCATGCTGACACCTACCCTCCAAAACAACTAAATGTATGAGATTTTGTTGTCAAGTTTTAATCTTCTTTTTCACCCCAAACCCTAGAGTGTATCTCAAGACAGCAGTACATCAGTCATAGTAAAAACAGATCAACTCGTTGTCAGTGAAATTATTTATCTGTATGATATTCTGGCCTCAATAACAGCCCAAAAGAATGGAGACTTATCTTTTGGAAAGCTAATGGGGTGCTGAAAACTTTAACATGGGAAATTGTTTTGGCTGCTTTTAGGCTTCAGCAGGGTCATGGTTCGGCAGGAGTTATAAGCAGAGACCTGAAATTAAATATTTAGAAATCACAGTCTTTATCTCACCCCACTCTTTTACTGGGAACTGTAAGCTGAAATTTAAGTCCCAAGAATTGTACTCCAACCTATGTAACTGTCAGCCTGAAACTGCCTCTTCAGTTTACTCTATCTTCTCATCAGACAATACCCATTGATGTTTAAATTGAAGCCAAGCTTTAAGGCAGCATGAAAACAAAATTTACAAGGGGTTGTAGCAAGGAACTGATGACATGATGGGCAGTGCACTGAAGTTATAGGTCACCCCCCACCTGCTACTATCGCAGTACTTTGGCACAGGAGATTGCACTGATTCTCTGACAAGACGACACAAACTGACACCACAATTTGGAGCACAGGGATGTATTCTGGAAAAAGCTTATTAATGCTCAGAGTGCTGCTGGGTATTCAGTGCACATTAAGCATTCAGCTCATAATTGTGCTTAGGCAATATTACTGTGGGGGCTGAGAAAACTTAATTCATGTACATAGGCAGGACCTTTCCAGAGACTTGACATGCCACTGGTGGCAGGATGTGTCGGAGACTGAAATGTTACGGTTTATGGCACTAACATTTTTACGAAGGACTTTTGCCTATTACAGCAAAAGTGCACACCAAAAGCTGCACAGAAGACCAACCAAGCCCACCCTGAATAGGCCTCCTGACTGAAAACCTTAACTGTGAGTTAAATCACCTAAGGAATAGAGACAAGAATAAGTGACACTATTGTTCAAAGCATCTGGAAGAACATCCACGACAAGGCCCAGCCCAGCACCTTCAGGGATGGAGGCTACAGCCCCAGGCTTCTGCTGCCAGGCTCACACAGATCCCTACACCAAAGAAGGGAGAAGGAGAGTTTTGGACGTGTAGCAAAAAAGCCTCTGGTGAGAAGCAGTGAACACCCCTCCACTGCTGTGCAAGAGGAGCCCAGCAGCAGGGGCCCCTTCACACCGGGAAAAGCCACATCCATGTGAAGGACAGCTGAGGAGGTGTCATGGCCCATCAAAGCCCCTCCCCAAAGAGGTACCCAGACCCTGCACCAAAGCTATGCTTTTCAGCAGGGGACTCTCACCACCAAGAAGACCAGATGGAGGGGAACAAGGAAACGTTGTTGGGACCCATGGAGGGGTGATATGCTTCTACTTCATCTCTGTCACTCTCACTGTCCCCTCTCTCTCTTTTTTTTCTATTTCTTTCTTTTCTTTTCTCTTTCTTTGTCTTTGCCTCTTTTAAATAAAATATATAATTTTTTTGGTATCAACATCTAACCTCTTTTGGGTTTTATCTCATTTTGGGGAACATACGAACCAATATCGGAACAAATATTCATGGTTCTTTGTGCTTTATTCACAGAGAGTTAGTTATTTTTGCTCCTCTGCAATTAGAGTGGATTGCAACAGGATGTGAACTTACAGAAGGCCCAGAAATTATGGCATTAACCCAAGTCATAAACTACAGCGATGTGCTCAAGCTTGAACATTGGCCAAGGTTAGCAACTTCATTACTTTCTTCTCCCTCTTCTCCCTTTCGGTCTTAAAACCACATCTCTGACATCTGCCTAATTTTCTGACTCTGAAAGAGCAGTTATGGATTTTCAGAACAAGAGTTCCCTTGCCATCTTTATCCCCCAAACTAATCCTCTGCTAATTCACATGACAAAAATAAGTACTGTGGGTAATGTGATAAGGGGATCTTTGGCTAGACCAGGTCTGTCTCTGTCCATTTTATTTCATTAAACCTTTTAAGGCATGGAAGGCAGGATGACAAACTGACAGCCTATACAGCTAGTTGGGAGGGATGTAAATTAGTGGCCTCAGAGTTCAGCTCTGGTGCCACAAGGTTTTGAAAAAAAAACAGAATTACATGGCTATTTGCAGAAACAGTATTCCTGTAAAGACTGCTGTGCCCTGTGTGATGACTTTTGTAATTGAGAAGACTTCAGTGGTTGAGAGCATCTGTGTGTGTGTGCTAACCAGCTGAAGATAAAGCTATCCGTGGGCCATGCTACCACCCACAGCAAATTCCTGCTCCCACTGAAGATCATCACTTCAGGGAATTGTGAGTGAGAAATATGCCACAGCACTACAGAGGACCCCAAAGAGCAAGGAGGAGAAAAAATTCCCCAGTTACATATGTAAAACAAAAAGGCTGAACTTGGCCTCTACACTTGTAAACCTCTGTTGACAGCACAGACCTATGAAAAGCATACAGATTTATGGGTCTTCAAGGGTTGGAGGTTTTGTACAGGGAAAATAACAGTTTCTGATTGAGATATAAACAGCAAGCCATTTCAAAGTCAAATTTCTTCAAAACTCAGGCCTTAGTGCCTGGCAGATGCCTTCTGAAATTGGCTGCAGGGGACAGCAAGATGGAAAGAGGCAGTATGGAAAATGTCATTCATTATTAAGAGATGCTAAGAACAAAAATTTCATTATGTATTGAAAGCAGCAGAATTCACTCCCATTTTTTTACACCGGGGCACAAAAGCATATCTGCAAGAGAAGAATTTATGGCAGACATTTGGGTTAGCATAGTCAGGCCAGCAGAGGTACTTGCCTGAAGGTTGGCTTAATGAGGTCACAGTCATGCCAAAAAGGTGTCTATCTTTGTCAATGGCTTTTGCTCCACACTTAAGTCTTGACCCTTTTTCTGGTAATAACATCATTAAACCTCTCCAAAGAGTCCTGACTACAACTGAGGGGTGTAATCCTATTAACCAGACAGTTTCAAGGAAGGAAACAGGCTTCCCACACACAGTAGTAAGATGGCAAAATCTAGGGAGTACATGAATTGGTATTATTTAACATCTTTGTTGAGGACATGGACAGTAGGACTGAGAGCAATCTTAGCTCAGTGATGTGATTGATACTCTAGAGGGAAGGGATGTCATTCAGAGGGACCTGGACAGGCTTGAGAGGCAGGCCTGGGAAAACCTCATGTTCAAGTTCAACAGGGCCATGTGTGGGCTCCTGCACCTGGGTTGGGGCAATCCCAAACATCAACATAGGCTGGGCAATGAATGGACTGAGAGACGCCCTGGGAAAAGGACTTGAGAGTCCTGGTGGATGAAAAACCAAGTAAGAGCTGGCCATTTGTGCTCAGAGCCCAGGAACCCCAGTGTATCCTGCATACAAACACCATGGACAGCAGGTTGAGGAAGGGATTCTGTCCCTCTGCTCACCTGCAGTGCTGCATCCAGCTCTGTGGCCCAACACAAGAAGCACATCAACCTGCTTGAGTGGGTGTAGAGGAGGACCGTGAAGATGATAAAGGATTGGAACACTTCCTCTGTGAGGCCAGGGTGAGAGATTTGGGGCTATTCAGTCTGGAGATGAGAACACTTCAAGGAGACCTTATAGCAGCCCTCGATTGTCTAAAGGGGGCCTTCAAGAAGGCAGGAGAGAGACTTTCCACAAGGGTGTGTAGTGATAAGGAGGAATGGTTCTAAACTGAAAGAGAATAGGTTTAGATTAAATATTAGGAAGAAATTCTTTACTGTGAGGGTGGTGAGGCCTTGGCACAGGTTGCTCAGAGAACTTGTGGATGCCTCATCCCTGGAAATGTTCAAGGCCAGGCTGGATGGGATTTTGAGCAATTTGATGTAGTGGAAGATGCCTCTGCCCATGGCAGGGGGATGGAACTAAATGATCTTTAAGGTCCCTTCCAGCTCAAACCATTCTGTGATTCTATAGCGTCACTGGGACTAAAAATCAGCTGAAGACATATCCAGGATGTTGGAATGAGGCAATGATCAAAAAAAAAAATCTTGAACAGAACACCAGACCTGTTGAGGCTGGTTGAGAACTGCAGTATTTTCAGGTGTTTGCTTTGGAAATAAAAAAAAATAGTTTCAGGTGTTTGCTTTGGAAATAAAAAAAATAGTTTTGCTTCCAAGAAGCAAAACTATTCTAGGACACAAGGTATCAGTAAGTTCCTGTCATAAGTATTCTACATGCTACCATTCCAAAAATATTGTAGACAGCCAGAGAAAGAGCAAATGTAAGACACAAGGACGTCACAAGATGTCTGAGGAGAAATGTATAAATATACTGCTCCCTTGAGTAAGGTTCAGTATCTGCTTCATCAGGCTATTTAGCAGCAACTAATTAAGTAAGGGAGCTGTACAGGCGTTAACAAACTGAAAATAGAAAAGGAGGAATTGTACCAAAACAAGAAACAAGAACCACAGCACGTTGCAATCAATTAGCATAACCTCTCCCTGTCATCTTTTGGAGAACAGCAAACATTTAAAGGTTACACATGCATCACTAAATGGCTACCCCTGTTCGCATGGGAATGACGTTTTCCTGCTTTGGTGGTGTATTAATAATTCTTAGGAAAAGCTTATAATTTTGTCTTAACCTAATTCTCCTTACAGTACTTCCTAGGCAGCCTTATAAGCCTTGTTACTCCAGGCATGGTGCAGAAAAACTTTCATGATCTGTAGTCTAAAGGGATGGACACTTTAGAGCACCAAGGGATTAAAAGAGTCTGAACCAGAGGTGCAACAGGTCATTACAGACAGAGACTTCCCTAGTAAAAGTCTTTTATGAGCTGTGAACTATGATGTGACATAACCACTGACAGAATCTTGGTCTCTGCTCATGTGAACATCTTTATACAAGACAAAAAGAAACATGAGTCATCAGAATTTCATGGTAAATGAAGGGAAATCTCAGAAAGAGGATATGCATAATATTTACATTTTCCCTGATGATATGTTTTAAAATATTTCACTTCAGTGTAATTTTTTTAGTGATAAACTTCCCTACTCCTTAGATGATTACATTTTGCATGTCAGCTAGAATGCATCTGATTTTTTTTAGTTAATTGGCTGTTGCAAAGTAAGGTGTGCACCAAACCCAATACTATTTTAAAACGAGCCTTTTTATTAAACAAAATAAATATCTGTGTTTTGTGAACAAACCAATCTATTTCAGATTATGATACTTATGAAAATTAACGAGTTACTAGATCATTTTTTCCTCTTTTTAATAGAAGAAAAATGGGCATTTCTGCTGCTTTATAACCCTCTATTTTTCAGCTTTGCAAGAACTGGACTTTGAATAAAAAAGAAATGTTTGGTGCATCAGGAAGACTTGGCTAGTGACTCTGTTGTAGGCTGAAACTTATTTAATGGACAAGTTGCTGATCCGGTAGTGCTTCTCGCGATTTTGCATATTTAAAGGCAGCACAGGCGCGGGAAATCGCTCTTCTTTGTTCGTGTTTCGTGTGGAGGGGTGGCCGGGCCGGGCCCCCTTCCCCGGCGAGGGCAAAAAGCCGCCAGGAAAAGCCGTCCCGGCTCCGGGGGGCATCTGGGATCAGCCTTAAACAACAGGCAGCTAAGAAACAGCTGTGAGTTGCTGCTCAGCTGAGACCACCTGGTGCGGCTTTTAGGGACCGGCTGGCTTCCCTTCCCCCTCCATGCGGCCCTGCGCAGACCCAGCGGGAGCCGGCAGAGCTCTCTGCAGCCAACGCAGCTTGTATCGAACTGAAGGAGACACCGTGCAGCCAGCAGCATAAAGGGAGAAAGGCTTTCTCCAACGTAAAGCCCGAAGAAAATCAACTCTTCAACACGGCAGCTCCAAGGTCAGGAAAGAAAAGGAAAGTAAGTCACGTGGGACACAGCTAAAATTGGCGTCGGGAAAAGAAGGGTGGAGGCGCTCCGGTGTGGAACTTAAAACTCTTCTAGCACGCTGTGGGTAAACTCTATAGTTCATCTGACGTGAACATGGGGGGATGAGAACTTTGTGTGCAGCCTGCGAAGACAAGGTGACCACGCCAGGTCACCTAGAAGCTGTGAGAGGCTTTTAAAGATTGGAAGAAGAGAGCCTTTGTTTTCAGGCTAGAATAATTCATCCTTAAATGATTAAAAACCCTATGTTGTGGCCCATGACTGGCAGTGTGAATGTACTGTGAGATTTCATGGGAGAGATGTTTTTTTTCACTTCAGCAAATTGTTTTTTAACTGGGCAGATTGCTGAGTTGTGAAGGATTCCACAGCATAGCAGAAGAAACCCTTTTCCTTAAGCATAAGAAAAAGACTTTTTATGAACTGTTAACACTGACCAAATCCCATGTTTTGTTATCCTTTGTGCGAGCTGGATAAAAAGAGGGGGGTGCTGGAAGAGAGGCGAGTTTAGCTTTAATTTCTTATTATTTCTTGTTATCTTTAATTCTATTAGTAATAAACTTTCTTTATATTGTAATTGCTCAAGCGTGTGCCTGTTTTGCCTTGCAGGTTTTCAGTTTTCCTCAATATAATCTTATTTCCCGTTATGAAAAATAACAGATTTTGTGGAGCTCGGCACTTAGCCAGCTTAAACCACGGCACTCTCACTCGTTACCTTTTTTTTACCAAGAAAAGCATTGACAGCATAGGCTTAACTCAGTTAATTTACTCAGCATTGTTTTTAATATAACAAGTAACGGTTCCAGATTAATTTTCAGCTACATATATATTTTAAGTTTATATTAAGAACATACCTGATTTTAAAGAAAATGTAAAAAGCAATTTAAAAGTAATTGTCAGAAAAGGAAATCAGAGGTGTTGGACATAGATGTTCACGTGAGAAAACACAGAGTGGTGAACTACCTGGCTTTTCTACTTGCCCATAGTATCTACTATCTTTTAAACATTTGACAAGTTAACATGGAGAGGCTAGTTCAATACTGTACAAATCATAACTTAAGTTTCTAAAAATTAGCTTTCCCTTCTATGAAAAAACTCTGATCTTCAAAGCTCTGCAGGGAGTCTGTGTACTTCAAGACATATGTCCTTTAAGATGTGATTTCATAAGCAGTTTAGGCAATTTAATGATCAATTTTTTTTCAATGTACCTATCATGGTGCTGTTTACCAGGGCCAACCTAATTTGCTGAACTGGCCAGAGCTGGTTTTTTGACTTGATTTTGGAGGACTGACATTGCAGGAGATGGGCAGCTGACCTCCCTTAGCCTCTGTGCGCTCATGAGTGCTGATAGGAAGGATGGCTAGGAATGTGCTAATGAGGGCACCAGCTCCAGCTTCAGTCAAGCCCCTGAACCACAGCCTTCAGTTAGGAGGGTCCTCCAAATGCTTATGTTAAAACAGAAAATACACAGTTCACCCAAATATTGCCCTTAATTACTCAGCTTAACCTTTACATACCGGGATTTTGGAGACAAACGTGGAACCACAACGAGAATCTGAAGCCAAGGAAATCTCTACTGACTGTCTTTTGCTTTCAGGAAACCCACTTCAACAGCATTTTTTACAAAAAGGTTATTTCAAGGGGAAGGACTGATGGGGTGGTGACTGTATTATCCACCAACCCTCTGCATGCCTAGCCAAGGCAGGGCCTCTCCTCTGTTAAGCAGGCTGTGTGCCTTTTTTATCCTCCAGATTCCCTGCCCATTAAATTGGCTCTATTTTCTGTGTTTAAAGAGGAGACAGCTTATTTGTGTTTCAACACTTCCCAGGCAGATGAGGAGCACCTATCTTCCTATCTGTTACGTGTCACATTCTCAGAATGTGGCTTGCACCAGTCGGATGAGTGCTTCAGGTAAGACGCCCTGCCCAATTTACTAGAAAAGTGCCTGGCACAGCTACTGTGCCAATAGACAGGGACTTACACTAAGAGCTTAATTTCATTTTCATTCATAAAATTTTATTTTCATTTTTGGAATAACATTTTAGCACAGAGCTAAAGGCTAATGTATCAGTAACAGACAGACACACTGAAATCTCATCAGGGGATAATGAAAAAATACAGTAAATTAACTACATGGGTATATGAAGTGCATCTGAATTACACTACATTCATTCTTTGTGGTTGTTTCATTCTCAAAAAATATGCATCATGGGCTTTCCTTTAAACCTCTTATATTTTTTCTTTGCTGTTACTAAAGCAGAACTGTGACCATTTTTTATTGGCATTGCTATTATAAACCCTGTTTTTGAGAGAGTGGGTAACTCATCTCTCACTGGATTAAAACCCATGAACAGTTTCAGGCTACACAAATCTATTTGGTTGAAGGGAAAGAAAAGGGTTGATTCAGTTTGGATTTTCAGTTCAAAAGCACCATTTTTAACTCTTGACTTTAGATGTGTATCATGCTACCTTGAGGCTCAAGACCATTAGATGAACATATGCGATCTTACATTACCGCAGGGCACACACAGAAAACCTCAATACAAACCATCTCCCTCAGCTGCCCCAAGGGAAGGATGATTAATACAGTGGCGAAGTTCTTTAGTTTGAAACATGAATAATCTCACAAAAGAAACATTCTTCCACAAAGATGAGAGATGTTTTTTAGGTTTATCTTCTTTTAACCCTTCTAGTAACTGTAGCGACTTATGATCGCAGTGATGACACAACCACAAATGTATGTCAGTCAGCTGAATTCTTAGATAAGAGTCGGAAAGGCAGTAAATGTTGTGTTTACAGCACTGGAAATTGGCAGGGCACCTGGATGAAGCCTTGGGAAAGAAGATGAAGGATCACTTATCACTTGACAAACTCACACATTTAGGAATAAAGAAATCTTTCCTTACCTGAGACATTCTTTCACGATGCTTAGCTTCAAGCCTCTCCTTGGCTTTCTGGAAATGTGCATGCTCATTCTCATCTCCAGGTGTCTCCAAGTATTTGTCAACAGCATCAGGAGTGCTAGCAGCTGTGGTAGGGACTGATGTAAAATTTGGAGGTGGAGAGAGGGAGGGGAGGTAGAAGAAAAGCAGAATTTCTACTTTAGTATGGGAAAAATTTAGATGGACTAATAAAGAAGCATCTGTTCCAATTTTCATTGGAATACAACCATCTATTTAGCCTCAGAGGAAGACACAGAAACAGGGTTTAGATGAACATGTTACACACAGCAAATACATATAAATACATCAGGATTTCTTCCCCCTTCCTCACCCCATTTTATAAACCAGGAGAAGCTCTGCAGAATGAACAAAATCATTTTCTTGAAACAGGCTAGAAACTGCTGCCAAAAGAAAAAGTCCAAATACGAAAAAAAGCCTGGCAACTAATAAAGTCCATAAGCCAGCAAAAAGCTCTTAGCAAAGTCACATGCTTTGTACATAAGTTTATTTTTAAAAGGTAAATTGTACCATATAAGTGTGAATGCAAATCCATTTTAAAGCACTTACGGACCCCACAGTACCTAATGAAATACCTCAAATCCTTCCCTTAGCGCCAGTTTGGCTTCACAGATAGTTACCTTATTTGTAACAACTTCGACCAAAAAAACTCCTCACAAAGGCTGCAAATAATCAGCAAGCTTGCACTAATTGCCTGTAGTGGGCTCCTTTTGAGCTATATTTCCCAGTAAGGCCTTGCGCTGTGCTGTGAGTCCCTTGTTCCCACTCTGTTGGATGTAATTCCTTTGAATTTCCTTGTATGGTTCTGTTTCAGAAGCTTCTAAGGTGTCCAGTACCTTATTGGGCCCCTGTACCTTTGTTCCTCCCCTCACCTCTCCTATTGGTTTGTTCATATTATGCCTTGGACCCCGGTTACCCTGCCTATAAAGTCCCGTGCCTCCATTGTGCCCCTCTCTTGGCCTCTGGAGTTCCTTACCCCCCCAATAAAACCTTGGAACACCATGCCGAGGGCCCTCTCGCTCCTTTACCTCCTCGGCCCCCTCCAGCCGCGATCCGGCCTCTGACCGCCTCTCCGGGACAGGCACAGAGTGTCCGGTGCCCGAGTTCTGCCCATGCTAGCCGGGGCAGGGAACGGGCACCGTGACAATTGCCAGCCATTGCTCTTGGATAACTAGGAAATAGTTGTGACACTGGTAGTGCATTTGGGGTAATTCAAGCAAAGTGTGCAACAGTTCCCTCACTGTGCAGTGATATCCAACCTCTACTTTGCAAAGACTGGTTCTGTTTTCCTTTAACATGTTAGAATTTAAGTAGTTGGTATGGCATCAAACAACAGGCAACTTGAAAGAGTTTAGTGAAGTCCCTCAGAGACTCCTTGGAGAGAAAAAAACCCCACCCAACAAAACATACCATACTCCTATTATTCCTGATCCACTACCTTAATTAAAGGTACTTACTTAATACTTGCCATCTAAACTAGGATTTAAGTTGAATTTTCTCATACAAAAAGCCTCCTGTGTAAGAACTTCAAGATACATTTGCTACCCATGGACAGCTAGAACTTGGCAATGAGGCGTTCCATGAAAGCAACTTCCTTTTCACCAACCCTGACAAATACAATTTTGCCTTGCTGATATCCATTCAACATTCATCCATTAATGGCTCAGATCATGCCTCTCTCAGTTCTTTGATGCACTTCACGATTGGGAGGAGGTCCCCAAAGCAAAACTTCCTCAAGCATCTTTGCAACACTCTGCTGCAAGGTCATTCTCTTTCAACTTATCCTAAGTTTAAATATTTATGAGAGGAAAAAAACATTAAATTCTTCACGTGTTGCATCAAATGAGAACAAATCCAAGACAGAAGTGTTATTTTCCTGAACATGACTTCTGCCAAGGTTGTATACAAGAGTCATCAAATTCCACAGAGTAAAAAGAACCAAAACAAAAAATGCTGTGGGGTTAGACCCAGCAAAACAAGTTACAGTAAACACTGCCTACAACAATACCTTATATTAATAAAATTCTTAGTGTTTGAAATCAGTAGTAGTCTTACTCTTGGATATGAAAATGTTTGCATTATTTCCTTTTTGAATCCTAAACTTCACCCACTCACTTATTAAAAGGTCCAGTACAACATGTGTGGTTAAAAAGTGAAATAAAAGTGCAAATTTATATAGATGAAGAAAGTGTGGAAACAGAAATTAGTCACTTGCACCCTACGACTAAAGGTCATAGTCAAAGTTAACAATTTAAATAGATGATATTAGAAGTCACAGTTCTTTAATGCCTTAGACACTGGAAGTTGGCATGCAAGTTTAGCTGCCAAAACATTTTACTTCTTGCTAACTAGAGACATGTCAACATCCTAAACAAGCAAACAATGGATAAAGGAAATGACTGACAACAGAAGTATCATCTTGTAAGCTGCTGCTGTAAAAGATACAGATCTTTATTTGCAATACACCTTTGAAGGAAAATTGAAGTGCACAGTATCTGCCACTTAAAAATCACCATGAGATTTAGCAAGTTTGGAAGTTCACAGTATTTAGTCTAGAGAATAAACACTACTGTACCTAAATTCACCCAAAAACCTGTGACAGTGCTCTAAAATGACCAAAACCAAAACCACATGTGTCAACATTTAAACTTCCTACTAAGTTTCAAGGTTTATGCAAGGAAGGAGGGAACTGACAGCACTGAACCCTGTTGGTTCCCTCTGTTGTGAGCCACAGGAATTCAGAACTATCATTAAAAAAAAACCCCTATTTGCAAAAGGTCATTTTAATGATATGTCAAAATTTTAAAAAACCAACCGTGCCACCAGAGTACAACTCAGTCCCACTTTGAATGAGGAACAAATGAAAACACGGCGTCATTGTCTTGGGGTAATTTTACGATAATAGTGTATTTCCCTATCATCTGCTTTATGCTCAGAAATGGGTCCCATAGCTTTAAGCTGGGTCCCGGAGAGAGGGGAGAGAATCCGGGCGAATTCTTCTGCGCGGTTTGTGTTCAAGGACTCACACACACTCCCCCGTGTTCTCACCGCTGCAGAGCCAAGGGAGCACCTTCCTGCTTTTAGCCAGCCTGTTAGCTGAGGCAAGAAATTCTCCCATACCAGCATACTGAAATCCTCCAGTTAACAACTTCTCCTGGAACTGTTTGGCTTAGCTGTGATCCGAGAACCAGATCATCGGACCCTGTGGACGGGCAGGGAGGCTGCGGGGATGCCGCATCCCGGCCTTGGACCTCGGGAGGGGCCGAGCCAGCTACAGAGGGAACTCTAAATCCACCAGCTTTCTCTGCAGAGAGGAGGTTTAATATTTTAACAGTTACTCATTTTTTCCGTGTGCTGTGCGGGCACTCTGCTTGTTAAATAAATAGTTTCTTTCACTTTCATTCAAGAAATTCCTTTTGTATCAGTGGAGGAGGGAGTGCTGAAACCTGCCTTCTTACGAGGAGACGTTCATTACAGGACATTTCCTCCTAAACTGGTCTCAAACTGAGACAGTAATGAATTCCACTCAGCTCTGATGGCTGCAGGAGCTGCTGGGAGAGCTGTCTGAGAAATGAAGCACATTTAAGAGAATGGATTTTCCCAGCTTTTAAGTCCCCAAGTTAAGAATTAAACATTAATGTAATTTCAAAATAGCACTCACTTAAAAATATATATTTCCTGTAGCTTTAAGGATGTTTAAAATCCAACAATTAACAGACAAGTAAAAAAATTAGTACAATAAATTACTTTTTAGTATGATAATAAGACAGAAATCTATCCTTTGATAACAGCAATATGTTTGCTTATTCTTGTCAATATATACTCATTCTGAAGCCATTAAATCCAAATTAACCACCTGACAGATTCTATGACTTCAAAGGAGCCATTATGGACAGTCACACAGGAGAAATTTGAATCATTATGTTGAACAGAGACTACAGACAGTACTGAACATTCTTATTAAAAATCAGTAGAGACTGAGCATGTGGTCTGACAGGCTGAAGGAAAGCCTACTACTTCTAAGGCAATTATGTATCAATTTCCATTGAGCTAGATGATAAAGAAAAAAAATGACAGCAGTAGCTCCTACCCAACAGTTAAATCATTTCAGTCAGACCTCAGAGCACCAGTCAAATCCACTGAACATGCAGGCAGTCTAAGGCTTTGCACAACAGGACAGACCCACCTTTCTAGATCAAGGCAAAGAGACTTAGCAAGAAAGCAGAATAAAACATGCTTTTAAAAACTTTTTTTAAGAAAAAGTGTCCAGGATATTAGTATTCAGATTTCACAGTATATGGGTATTTGTGACATCCTCACATCTTGGTTCAGTCCCGTTCCAATTCATTACCAGAAAACCTGACTCATATCCCACACTTTCACCCTTTGCCCATTATACAAGAGAAACCCAATGTTATCCACTATTTCGTATTACTGTGCACAATCTAACTAGTTTATCCTGAAAAGCAAACTATAGCCAGACAAAGGAAAGATTGTGCTTTAGCATCCATCTTGCCTCCTGCCTAATAGAGGCTTGATTTTTTTTGTTTTAATAGGACACAAGTTAGCAACAACAATCTGAACTTTGGAGAGAAAAGAAATAAAGAATGGAATAAATACATTAATAATAATGAAGTGAGGAGGAGGAGGCACAAAGATCAAATAGAAAGACTAAACTAAGGGTGACGGGGCGGAAAAAACAATGGGAGAGAACAGGAGTTGCCTTGATGGAACTATTCTCCACTGTTTCTCTTTCCTTCTGTGAGATTGGGGTGAGGGTGGTGTCTGTGCTACCTCTTTCAGCAACATTAGATTAGTACTAAACATAGGACATTATTTCAGTGGTGAAACTTATTCTTTTCAGCACTTCCAATTATTTTCATTACAATTTCTATTCAGCAAAAATACAAAGAATAAGGAGAAACAGCATGGTGAGACTGAAACAGTGCATGAAACTAAAAGAAAACAAAATTACTTCAGGAACAGAAATAACAGGTGTACGAGGGTATAAAACACACTGACATAACATTAAAAACCAGGAATAAAAATATAACTGAAATAGCTTGGAAGTGTATCCTCATAGACTCAACTCTTGTTTGAGAAACTACTGAAGAAAAAAAAAGTGAGGGAAAAAAACCTATGGGAGATACAAAATCAGTGAGTTGTGCAAATAAAGTCAAGCAAGCTCAAGTACTCAACCTAACTCCATTGTCCTTAAAGAGAAAATCCCTTATACCAAAAATTTGGAATTCCAGAATAAACCAAGAGAACCATGGAAATGGCAAGTCTTGTCATTGTTTTATTGAAATGAATTTGAGGAAGAAAACACCCTGCCAGACAACTTCCATTAGACAGAGCAGAATCTCCTGAGCAGCAGAGAAGATAATTTATCCTCCTGAAGGGAGGATGCAGTCAGAGACAAATCGTGTTTTGCATCTCTGGAAATATCTTACCTTACACAGGCACTTAAGGGTTCAAAATGTTCTTCTGTTAGTAAATACATTAGACCTCACTCCAACCTCCTGCACAGATCTCTCCCTTCACTACATCTTCTGTCTTGTTGCAGAAGCTGATCATGGTTCATGAAGTATTCTCCTCACTCCCATCATGGCAGATTCCCCCACGTCCCTTCCCTGGAGCTTTGCCATGAACAGCTCTAGAAGATGCTGAGATAAGATGCAGCTGGAGCACCAGTGCAGCAATCCTGCCTCCAGGACTGCTCTTGCTTCTGCTCCAATAAAATACAGGTCAGCTCCTCTGCTCCATGACACACATAGTACCCCTTGCTAGGGCTCTTCACTTGTTTGTGTGTATTTTTAACCCTTTAACCTACTTACTTATAATGGTCCTAGGCCAAGCTTGGAAAATATTTTACTAAAAGGAGCCCTGAGATGCTGCTTGCATTCTGCTCCTCCATGCCCTGCGAGCAGGCAGGGCAGTGAGACATGTACTCGCTCTTTAATGTGTCAGATGTAAATGCCAGCTGATGCTCTCCCAGGAATACCTGCTCGCAAGGCAGATTGGGAGGGGAGCCTACAAGAGGCTCTCAAAACAGAACCCATCTGATAAAACTAGCACCTAATTTATCAGCTTCAAGGGTGTATGGTGGAGAAAGCCACCACTCTCAAACAATGCAAACACCATTTTTCAGTGAAAACAGTCATTAAAACATATGGTTGAGTTAAAGTAAGTGGGAAGTGATTCATATCCATGTGCATCACAGCCCTTAGGGAAATGTAAAAAATAAAATGTTTTCATTTCTCCCCTTTTCATTGCAAACACACACAAAGAATTCAACCAAACTAAAACCAAACAAAGCCAAAAAAATCTGGAAATATGCATTTTAATATTTTTTAGCTTTGAAAAAAAAAGTTCAGAAATACATGAGAATACACTGTAAAAACTATGAGATATTTTTAAACTTACCTGAGGCTTCCCTAAAGTTAGTGTTTTTTCCTGTACATGCATTGTACGTGCACACACACAGACACATGAAACATCAGTACACTTTGACAGAGAATAGAGAGAAGATGGGTGCGAAGGCCTCACCTGAGGAGGTGTTAAGCTCTCAGCCCCCTACTCAGAGCCCACCTACAGTGCCAAGAAGTCACCCACTACCATGCCAGGTTAGCAAGAGGCCAAGGAGGCCTGAGTGGTGAGCAGAGGTGTGGACAGACCGCGGCTGGGGTTAGTGTGAGCCCAGGCCCGCTCCCCGCACGGCAGGCACCATGGAGGGCACTTACTGATGCTGCCACAGACCGCCATGCAGTACTCCTCTGAGTCAAAGTTGTTCCGGTTCCCGCCACAGCCGCCGTAAAAGAAGGGCGCGCACTTTCCTTCAGCCACGTCAAAGTACCAGCGGGAGATCATCGCGCGGCACGGCCCAGTCTCGGCTTGCTCAGAGCACACCTCTAGTCACAGGAGACCCGGAGGAACCATATTTAGCATGGAAATGGTATCGTCTCAGCTTCTTAATTAGGTGTCTCTCTGTGTCCACACACTCAAGCAGGGAAGGAGATGCACCAAGGAGGAGTTTTGGGATATAGGAAACCCTTCCCCAGAGATAATGAAGGTAAATTTTGAACTGACTCAGATTCTTGCCACAAAGTCTCCTTAGCCTGCCTATACTTGATGTTTTTAGCAACTTTATCTGCGTACACTGAGAGGTGTTGCCCTGAAACAAATGTGGAATTTCATCTGCTTCCAGGCCAGAGGGGTACAACCACCAGCTCACTGAGGGGTTTGCCAATAGCCCTGAGCAGATTCCTGCCCAAGCAGCTTACTTGGTACCTGAAAGGAAACATCTGCAAATAGGAGACACATTTTCTCTTGTTCTTTTTTAGGTCTATATACCCTCCCTGATCAAATAATACAAAAGAAAACAAACAAACAAACAATTATTTATGCATTATAGTGGAAGACAAATTCTCTTCAGACACCTATTTAAATGTAGCCAGTGATGAAGAAACTCCCTTTTGCAAGCCACCCAGCACAGGGTTTTTAATTCATGGGTCAAGGGCTCACATATATAAAATTACTGCCATAGCTTGAGCCATCCATGGGAAGAAATCTCACTCCCAGTGAATATACATACAGGAAAAAAGTTAAAATTATTTGTGCTTGTGTTCACTGCGAGCTGCCACTGTCTCTGCCTACATCCTGCAACACAGGGAAACCTGAGGGAAGAACCAAACCACACAAATTAAAGGAAGACAAAGCAAATTCTGCCTGCAGTTTGGAGTTCAGCCAATTACACGTGTTAACGTATAGTCCTTTACCAATAATGTTCCAAACAGACAAAAATAGTTTTATCTTTCAATGTGCTGCACAAGTCATTTCAAATATACGTAATATTAAACACCAATAAACCCCTCATTTATTTTCATCCCACACACTACCTGGCAAACAAACTGCCACGTTCAACTAGAGGCTTCTAAATTCTCTGCATGAATTTGAATTTTGTGGAAAGCAGATTCCAAAGGGTTGAAAGGTAGGAAGAAATATTAGTGCACTAGCACTGGAAATCCCTTGCAAGCTCATCACCTCTCAGATTTGGCTACAAAGAATCCTGCTTTTCAGTGTCTGTCCTCATCTGTCAATTCACTATCCTCAGAAGCACCACTACTTATAAATAGGTTTTTATGTCCAATTGTCACTGGCAATACAATCTACATTTCCTTAAATATACAATATAGGTACAATTTTACATGCATTTAATTTATTCATGTATTCTAACTATAAATAATGTCAAGAATCAACTTCAGGAAGCATACATTTAGTCTGAGAGAAACAGATCCAAGAGTATGCAGCCATCAAGGATGTTGCAAAAAATGCTGCACTTCTGTATGAAGAAATTAGGGGGAAAGGAATATTGAGTTTTTTACTTGAAGAAAAAACCTAAATAAGTATCATTAATTGCACAGCACATTAATTACAATTAATTGTATATTACCATATGATTAATTATAGACCATATTTAGTATACAAGTAGTTCTCCTCATTTATTTTAAAATCAAATCCAGCCATACCATCCAGTTATACTGTCAAATCTTGACAAAAAGCTAATTTTGCACAATATTGGAAAAGCTGTCACATGTCAATTAAAAAATAGTAGTGGCTTCTGACATAAAAGACAGGTACAATCAAAATAATTTTTACTGACAGGAAATGCAATTTCTGAAAAAACAAAGGTCTCAACAATTCAGTCTTTCTTATTTAATGCTGATTGTGGGCCAGACTAGCCACACAATAAGCACCTTCTAGGTTTCCGTCAAAATATTTGTTTTGCTATAAAGACTGATTTATTTTGCACTGTTAGCAGGTTGGAAATTGTTTACAGATTTAATCTGAAATTTCCTATAGGTTCCTCTCTCACAGAAGTAGCAGAGATTTGAATGTGCAAAAGCAAAGGTAATTGTCCATCAGATTGGACTTTGGAATTGGCACATGGAATTTATACACATGAAGATACACTTGAACAAATGTTCAGTAAAACACAGAGCAACATATCAAAAACAGCAAGCCTGAAGCTTTGGAGCCCACGCGTTGGCGTTGGACAGGCCTCCTGCCTGACCTGTCACCTCCCACCAGGGGAGGGACATCCTTCCCTCCAGCCTGCACTGCCAACCCTACTGCTCTTGCTGAGACCTTCATGGTAGGTCACCACAGAGAGAAATGCTCTATTGTCTTCTAATGTTTATGACCTAAATGGAGAATAAACAAGAGAGGGCAGAGTGCTCTGGTTTACTGTTTCATGACTGCTCTTTTTGAGGGAAGCATGGTGCCAGTCCAGTCTAGGAAACTTGCCACTGCTGTCATTCATCCCTTTCCCAGTGTCACCACCCCTGTCTGCCATTCTCTGTGGAGGGCTCAGAGTAGCATTCCTTCACCTCTGCTTTGGGGCAAAGGTACATTTTTAAATCACCTTCTATTCCTGGGCAATGGTCCCATCACTCCTGTTAGTGGGCCAGATGCTCCTCCTGTGCCTCTCTATATCCCCATCCATCACTTGTCCTTACAAGAAAAAGCCACTGCATTTGGTTCTCAGATGAGAAGATAGGGAAATGAAGTGCTGAGATGGGAAATTCAACAGGTTTTCTCGGGCTGTTAGTCCAAACACCACTTCCCCTTCCTTCTGCTGCTGCCAAGTGTAACAATTAATGTCTACGAGGGGTGAACTACGGTATTTTAGCAGATATTAGGAGTAGGCAGGAAGCATGCACTGCTAAATGATGCATCAAAAAATTAAAAGCTGTCTTTGCTTCATATTTTAAATCTGTTGCTGAAAACTGAGGCAAAAGATGAGTTACTTTTTGCAAATGTGCAATTCAGTTTTACTTGATATCACAAATAATTTGTATCCAGTACAGCATTAACAGTGAGCTTTGCTTTGTTTAAGGAACTTGCTCACTCTTCCCCTTCCAAAGACAAACTTTTGCCTTTACCTTCAAGAAATGGGATACAATTAAAGAGGACAAGCCTTTGCCACAACCCAGGTTCATGAACAGTTGATTTTAGACACTTCTGAGTTTTCAAACCATCCTACTCCAACAGTCAAATTTCTCTCATCCTGTGTCCTAAACCACAGGTGCCAATATCTCTGTTCTCCAAAACCTTAGACATGAAAAATTGCTTTTGACATAATCAGGAAAGTGTAATTCAACTTTCCCCATTCCAAGCTTCTTGTACTTATTCCAGCATGCTGGGGCAAACCCAGCTGTTTCTAACCAAGCAAACAACACTCCCTGAAGGACAGTGCTGTGGCAAAGCTTGTTGATTTGCTTTTAAGTTAAATAGTTGAATACTGAAAACTAATCAGTTACATTAAACATTGGCACTGACTGTGTTATATTTTCTTTGAAAAGCACAGACTGCAGCACCCTAGGAAATACAGTCTTCAAGTATGTGGACATTGATTTATATTGGCTTTATATTAAGTACTTCCATAAGCACTCATTTACCAAAATGCTGTAAGTAGAGCTCATTAGAATTTATGTGCAAACATTTTAGATACTTTTGATGACCACTTTTTACAGAGGAAGATATAAAATATGGTTCTGAATGGCAGTTTAAATTTTTCATTACCATTTTTTCCTGCTACTTGAAGAAAACTGATTTCAAATCAAAGTGAAATTATAATTGCTTTATTTCAAAATCTCAAATCCATGCTTTTTTTTTCCATATGGGACTTAAATTCTTAACAACAACATTTTCAATTGAGGAATTGGAAATAAAATGTAATCTTCCAAGAGGTAGAAGAATTAAAGCTACATTTACATATTTTTATCACTGTAAATATCAATTTTACTCAATATTTTTTCAGGACTTGAATTTATTTACATGGTGATGAGAACTAAGCTCATTTAGTGCTGGCAGTCTGTTCCAAACATTAAAGCAGAAATTAAATTTGAAGAGCTCTAAGAAAAAAAGCACCACCAGGAGGAGTTAGGTTACTAACTCTGACCTGTCTTGGAAGTTGGTTTCCCATGTCTAGTTTACACCTCTGAGAAACCTATTTACCTTAATGCTACAGAAGAAAGGTACCATCATGCTGGCTTATAAATACTGCAAGGTCTTGGAAAATATAGCCACGGTAATGGAAAATATCTTGTATTGATGAGCCTTTCTGTACTACCAGCCCTCCAAGTTTGAAGCTGATATAATCAAGTACACACAACTAAATCATACTGGGGGTCTGAACCAGCCCACTAGCACTGGTGTGTGTTTGCTGTCCGTTCAAACTGTGTCACAATCACACAGGACCTGAACATCTCCTAAATGAGGACCTCAAACACTCAGTTGCTTAAGTATGTGGGATCAGATCTTTTATTTTACCATTTATATCTTGCTAAAGAACAGAGTAAGTAACTGATAAATGCAAGAGAGGCCAAAGGAATGAACCTCTCATATATATATCATGAGGTATATGCTCACCTTCTTCATGCGCTAGTATATAAAATATCACAACTGGGGTAATTTTGGCTTCCATATTTTCAGGAACTGAGCTATAATTTGGGGATATTAATATGTATGCCTCTATATTAGTCTTTATTTTTAAACTAGGTGAGAAAAATTAGGCAAGAGCAAATGCACTGTTTTTCTTTTAGTTACACTCTGTGTTCTAAAAAGGCACAACTGTTTTTACTCAATGAATCAGTCGAAACGGAATATTTGAAGATAATTTCACTGAAACAAAACTTCCTCATTCTGAATATATGGTTAGAAGAGGCAACCAAATTTTAGTTTGAGTATTCAAAGACGAGCTAATTTCAGAAGAGGTTTTTGGAATTAGCAGAAGACAGCTGTGAAGCTGGCACATGCTCTAGGACTAAAGTTGGTGCACAAGCTACACAATTGCTAAAATGCTTTTTTACAGAGAAAAGTTGAAAAAGCAAAATGATGATTTCTCAATGCAGTACGGAGGACAGCTCCTCTAAAGCTGTTAAATACCCTTAATTGGAATTTCTATCCTGTGTAATCAAGATTGAATTTCTCTCTATAATGTTTATTCTTAAGCTACTGCAAAATTATATTTAGAATATTTTTATAAATTTAATGGTATACTTAGCCAGAATACAAAGCCTCATAATTCTGAAGTGGAACAAATATGTGAAAATATATTTTCAATTTCTTGTGCACAACAGAACTATATTTAGAACTAAGGTGCCATTAAGCTACCACGGATGGCCAGAATATGAACAAAAAACCCAGCTTGATTTTAAATCTAGGTTAATACAGTTTCATGAATTTATGTGTTTTAGAAAAGGTACTATTTCCACATAACATCATAATTCTGCTAATATGGCATGACAGTGAGTATGAGGATTAGCCCAGAAATGCATTCCAGTCTTCTTATACAGCAAAATCTTCAGCAAAAAAAATATACAATTAATTACTGCTTCAATATAATAAAATGACATTTTCTCTAGGGAAACAGATTCTTGGTAATTTTTTCTGGCAGGATATATTTCAAATGAAACTACTCTCCACCTTCCAACTTTACATAAAATAACACTATTACTGTGTTCAGTATTTCAGTACTTTTGCCCTCAACCCAAAAAGGTAATAGTATATTGCATCTCCATCAACAAGATCACCAGATTATAAAGAAGATTTCCTCCAACTGCAACATATAATAAAGTACTATATTATGGTGGAATAGCTGTATTCAACCTGTATTACCTGTATTCCAGCTGTAATTTTAATTTAAATTTAAATGTCTAATTAAAAGCTATAAATGCAAATCCATTAGGTTAATTTTATCAGCTCTTGTTCATAAATTAGAGTAGATGATCATTCTTAATGAAGATCTCATAGCAAAAAACCCCAGTGGATTTATCCTAATGTGTACTATTTATATAGAAACCAATCATGTTTTCTTGATATGAAATGCAATCACACATCATCCCTCTCCAAATAAAGCATACTGCATAGTCTTGAAGCCAAGGAAGAAGAACAAGGAACTACTACTACATCACAAAGATGATAACCTTTTGAAGAAGAAAAGTTGCCCTGGTAAGCTGTGGACTCCCCATCCCTGGAAGTGTTCAAGGCTTGGAGCAACCTGGTCTAGAGTAAAGTGTCCCTGCCCATGGCAGGGGGTTGGAACTGGGTGATGTTTAAGGTTCCTTCCAACTCAGGCCATTCTATGATTCCATGAAAATGGGGCAAAGATATGGAGTGTGGAAAAACCCCCCCAATTAATGTAGCATACACTACTAATTTTGTCCCAAAATTCCCAGCTGACAGGTCTGGCAATCAGGTTTAATCTCCCTTGCTTTAGAATATATGGTAGGAGTCACTGAATAGATTTTAAGTCTTTCAGATAAAAATCTTCAAGAAAAAAACACTCATGATGGATCAACGACACTAAAACCTACTGTACGAACATCAGGCTACTTTTCTCTTGCTAGGAAACCAGCATGTGGTCTCTCACTTGCAACTCCAGACTGTCAATACAGTTAAAATGTCACGTGAAGCAGCACTGCTTAGATTCTTCCCTAGCTGCCTAAAGAAATCCAGCTGAATTAGAGAAAGCAAAACCAACAGATAAAGGGCAATATTACTCTGCTGGAGGAGGCAGGTGAGGCTTATGCTGCCAATTCCCCCACATCTGCTGGCAGGTGTGCAGAGAAGTTGCCAAGTGTTTTGTGCCAGGCTGTTGTGCTGACCCCGCTGCTCTCCTCTAATGAGATCTGATTGACTGTGATGTTGATGGGAAGCACTAAGCCAAAATTGCTTTTTCTTTGTTGTATGCCAAGAGAGACTGATTTTTCTTGTCACCTCCTGTGTCCTTCTGCTGTCCCGTGTAGGACAGCAGAAACAAAATCACAAAAAACTGCACATGATGGAGGGAAGCAGTGCTCCTGCTTCCCTCCATCACACACTGGAAAAATCACGGGGATCCTGGATCCTCAGGAGCAGCTCTGCAACACCCATGACACCGTGGCAATGATAGCAGAAATCAAACCACTCCCTTGCCTAAATCCTGGCCAGCAGAGTCACTTCCCTTGCTCCACACAGAGAAAAAAATCAAGAGCAGGGCTTCATAAATGAGCCATATTTTCTTCAGCGCAAATTCAATGGTAACATCTCCCCATGACCAAAGGTGAAAACTGTAGTTTTGACACTAATTTCACCACCTGAAACCCTGTAATCTCAGACCCACAATCGTCTGGATTTAACACCTGAAGCCCAGCAAGAGCATATCTAAAAGTTTAAACTGGGTGTGCTGCTATACTCCATATGAATTGAGAGTAAAGATGATCCCTAACAAAAGGTAGGAAAGTGAATACTGGCAATACTGGGCTACGGAAAGTTTATCCACATTTTTTACTAAACACATAGAAACGTGGTTGCTGCAGAAACTGAATGAAAATACTACCCTCCTGCCAATGGACCTTTCTCATTCTCAAGGCAAGACTGATTTTCTTTTCATTGAAAATAAGTTTGTAAGTGGTTCTGCTATTACTATTTTGGTCACAATTCATTAAAACATGCACAGAAATAAAACTGCCTGAAAAACTGATTCGACAATAGCTCAAGTATCTTTGAAGTATAACACTGCATTTATGCTTTTTGATTATTTATGACTGATGGCAGCCATTCCACTGATTTGGCAGAGAAAGGGCTCAGTACCAGCCCACAATTAGATCCTTATTTATGGCTTTACAACAGCTGTTCATATTTGAAAAGCAGCTCCTCTCAAATTGGATAAACCCACTCTCTGTGTTCTTTAATGCTAAACACATAATATTAGTTACACCTTCATAAAACTGGCTGTAAACGGTTGTGAAGAGCATCCTAGGATATGTTTTATGACTAGTGCATGGGCAAGGCATCCTGGAACAGAGCTCAGCCCACATGAATGAAGCTCCAACACTTCAATCCTAGAGAGGCTTTCAAGGTGTCTCCAAAGACCACTTCTTAATACATGTATTCTTAACAAGATCCCTCTGCCTCTTTCATTTACAATGACAGTGACAAACTTTTGTGTTTGCATCAGCAAGACACTCACCACACAAGTTCTTATGCTGGATCTGCTGCCTGCATTGGGAGGACAGGGACCCTGTAGGAAGCCTTCTCTTGTGTGGAGCAAGGAAAGCAAAAGCAAGGATCAAGGCTATGTCATTTGGATACTTCTACTTTAATAAATAAGCAAGCACTTTGCATAGTGGAGCTCTGTCAGATACCACTTACTCTCCATGAGTCCCTACATCATCCATGCCCCAGGAAGGCTGAAGGTCAGGAGGCCCAAAGATTTGCGGCAGAACTGCCACAAAAACTTGTATCGGTAACAGATTGCCCTCTCCTTATTCGCACCAATGCATATTTCCCTCACAGTCACCCAAGGTGGGAAATGTTAGACTTGGGAAAAACAATATGCTACCATTTCATGATCAGCAAATATAAACATTATAAAGGCCTTCTAAAAGGTCGATTCAATAGTTTACCTCATCTTTTATATGTTGTGTATTATATTCAGGTGATTGTACACTACTTTCCTGAAAGCTGTAAATCTTAAGCGCTTTGAAACATCACCCTCAGTAAAGAAACACGTTCTACCAAACTTGTCATTTCCACTCATCCAAAATCCCATTAAAGTCAAGTGTATTTTTTCTTTTTTTTTTCCCTTTCAATATTCATTACCAGTGAGAACAGGGTGTTTTATCCCCAGGTGGTAAGAGCTCACATATGGAAATATGTTTAACTGTTTATGTTTAAACATAAACTCCTCCCACCCTCTCTTCACTGAAAAGGCTCTCCAACAACCGAGCAAAACATTCAACAGTCATGTAAGACAGAAACACATAATACTGAGTTGCCAGGCTTAGAAAGAAACACTTGCAAGTGATTTTAGCAAAGCTTTAGTGCTCCATGTAGACTGAACAGAAAAATACAACCAAGTACCTCTGCTTTTCCAAAGCATCCCCTGGGCATCCTTCTGTACCCTGGTGGGATAAATTGTAGCCAGCACCCTCTGCTCCGACAAACATTGGAACCAGAGCTCAAGAGAAAGGGACACTGCCACATGAAAAATGTGGGACTCCACTACCGCAGGAGTCCCAAGAATCCCCAGTGGCAGGGGATGGGGAAGCATGGGGAGAGGAAAGGACGCAGGCCAGATGTTTTCTGCCTCATTTCACAACTGTCCCAATTTCTATCATTTTCCCTCTGCCTCCTGCATGTCAGAACTAATTTCTTTTCAAATGTAGTCTTTAATCTCATTTCCTGCCACCATCTCCAGCATTTATCAGTAAAGACGTAAGCACTGTAGAAAAACTGGGACCTATTTTACTGAGATTTACACCAGACTGAACTGTATTATTAAAATATAAAAATAAGGATAATTAATTCCAATATACATTGTAGGAGAAATGTGGCATTTAAAAATACTACATTGCTATGCTGCCCATGAACAAGGGTAAAATTCAAAGTTTAAAATGCAATCCTGTTAATAACTAAAAAATATAATGAAAATTCAATTTTAGAAATGAAGAGTTCTTTCTCACTCCACGTATCCTATTTTTTCCTATTTCTTTCTTCCCCATCCAGTAAAACTCATTAGTTTTCATTCATTTTTCTGCATAGTTATTTTAAATTCATCTAACTTTGCTGGACTATTAATTCATGAAGAAACACAGCAAACAGGTATCTAACAGAACCACACAAAATGACCCATCACTGTTGTTAATATGAGAGACCAAACCAGCTCGTGCTACCTCTCGCTTGGAACTGATTGTCCCTATCCTTCTGTAACACATGTGCATGATAAACCATACACACTTTCCTGTCCTATTTGCTACATATGGCAGTTGAATTTTATTTCATGTTACTTTAAAATAAAAACAACCCTTCTGTTTACACACACACAACAAACACACTTCAAGGGCAGACAGTCCCTGTAGCGTCTGTGCACCAGGAGGGCTGGAGGTCAGAAAACCCAAAGGGTTATGGCAGAACTAACTCCAAAGAATATTTGTAATGGGAAAGGGAAAGGCGAGGGGATTAAACATGCAAATTACAGGAGCCAAAGCACAATAATACTGCAACTGGGGGTATTTTGCTGTTTGGAACATTTTTTTGTTGTAAAGAGCAAATATGCAAAGCAGCAGGATTAGTTTTTCAGCCCCAAGCCTGATGCTCATGAATTTACCTCTGACAACCTCTTCCACAGACTCTGTAGTTGTGGTGGTAGTGGTTGCAATACTGGTAGTTCTTTCAGTCACCTCCTCATACTCTTCCTCTGCCTCTTCAATTTCATCACCATCATCATCGTCATCATCAGCATCTTCATCTTCCACAACAGTTAGCTCCTCATCTTCCTCTGTTTGTTCTTCTACTGCCTTATCATCACTAAATGAAGAAAATTATCATGATGTGTCAGCAACAAAATTACTTCAAGGTAATATGAGAGAACATTTTATTCAAAAACTCTGTAACGAAAACAGTTACCTGCTTCTCAATCTCCCTCCCTTCCCTTTAAATAGAAAAGAAAGAATCAGGGACTCTGGAATGCCCAAAATAGTAAGAAATGCTAAAGAAATGTCAAAAAAAAAGGTCAACATTAGCATACCATATTTTGACAGCTGAATATTACTGTAAACATGCTCGCTTCATGATACCATCAACCAATCAATTTTTATTTTGAAAGAAGGTCAAATCTGCACAAAATGCACTCAGTTTATGTGAAAGAAGCAAAAAAGTTCCTCAGGAACTCATCTCACTCAGGAGACAGCTCATCTAGAGGCTCCCTGGGGACTACCTGAGTGCCTTTCATAGAGGACTACCAAGTGTTGAACTGACCTCGAATTACCGACTGTAGAGATTTTCCTTCTTCTGTTACAAGTGCTATGTGAATGGAAAGGACACTTCTACAGGACTACCAAATGCATTTGGTGGATTAATATGTCAAGAATCTTCTGGGATCATTCTTAGTTCTGAGTGATACAGACAACAGGTCAAAATATGTATGTTTGGCTACTGGTACTGTTGCCTTTGAAATATTTCCTAAGCTCAGTGCCCAGCTGTGGCAAGGTTTCAGGTTTGTTTCTGATCTTCTACTTGAAATTTACTACTAATGAATAAATGACTTTCCGTCACCTTCATGCACAAATAGGTGTGAATCTTTCTCATAGCATCACATATGCTTGAACAGCCTTGTAGGTGAAGTTAATAACTTCTTCAACTCATTTTGGAGACCAAGCCTTTAATATTTCATTTTATATTATGTTGCCTACTACAACTTTGAAAGTGAACTCAGCAAAAAGGAAGACAATACGATTCCTTTTTAACAGGGCATTAAGAAGTTAAAACATGTTGATAAAATTTTTGTATGCCACAAACCTGACTACTAGGAGCAAGTTAAGCCTCTATACAAACAAGAATGATTTCCCTGTTCCCCTCTCCCCAAAATATCTGGCTTCTGGAAACACAGGAGAGACTTCAAATAATACTGAAGCTTTCCACTGGGAGAAACCCAGGTATGTTTTAAGAATAGCTGTGGTTAAAGCCACCTTGCAGTAGAGTCAGCATAAGAGATGACTTGTTTCCATTTACACAGGAGAAAAAGTTAAAAAGGGGCACAAAGCCACTTGGTTCCTCTCTTAACTTTCCTTGATTTCTAAAAACTGGTTTGGAAATTTCACCATCTCCACTGCACCATTCTCCCTGAAAAACTAATTTCATCATGTCTGAAATTTCCAACTTCACTTTAAGTAACTCTTTTCTGAACAATGTCTATATTCTGTCTTTTTTTCTTTTTGGTCAGGTATTTTTCCTTTTTACAAGCATGAAATAAACACTACACATACACCATCACCTTTGAACTGCAAGAATAAGGTGGATTTGTCAAGTCCAGTATCTGCAGGTGATCTCCAGGTTAAGGGGCTTTCAGTCTTGGCTCACTATGGACATTTAAACTAGGCATGCTGAGTATAAGACATCCAAATTTTGATCAAGAGCATCAGATACCATATGCCTATCAACATTAAAGAAAGATCCTCTCTGTCTTTCTCTCACCTAAGCTACAAACACAACATGGTTTCTAGAAACTGCAAATTATTTTTCCTCTTCCTTTCTCATGAATGATCACTTTCAGATACTGGCACGCTCATAATGTTAAAAAAGGACAACAAAAACAACCCAATGAAACAAACAAAGGAAAGTCAATTAGTGTTAGCGTAGAAACACATAACCACGGGCAGGTTATATGCCAGGTGCTTTTATTGAGGCGCCGGGGGAGTGGGGTACAGACCCAAATCAATCCCCAGCTTATGGATTTCCGATAGTCACATTATATACCCCTCCCATTACATCACAATATGTTAATCAGTTACCAAGTATGATTCGCAAGATTCCCCCCCCAGTCATCTATTCATTATTGTTTCCACTCAAGCATGAGCTTCAGCCCCCTCTTCCCAGGTGCAGTTACACTGTTAGCTCATCTATCTTAGTCTTCTACACGAGTTTAAGCTTGCCCCTGACCGTCTGGGCAGGTGCACAGGTTCGGGCCTGCCTGAACAGAATGTGCGCCTTGCCCTCGGGCCTGCCCTAGCTGCTACAATAAAAACCATTTTAACCCTATGCTATCATTAGTCACATAGAAGGCACTTCAAAAATAATTTGCATGCATGCATCCAATATCCCTGGTTTTTTAGCGACATAAAAGCAATCAACTCAGCTATGTCAGTCCACAACATTTTGCTATGAAATTCTCATCATGAAGGCCAAGCTTTTTTTTTTCTTTTAAATTATTGTTTTTAGGGAGCATGATGGTGAAAAGCACCATGAGGGGATGAAAGAGGACAGTTCTCTTCATCCACTAGCTGGCTGTGCCTGCCATTACAGTGGGCCCTGGCTCCCTCTCCAGTTACTTAACAGAAGCAAATGCTTAAAAGATAGCTCTCACCTACCTCTTCATTATGACTTGCTGCTAGCTGAAAAACCAGACATCTGAGAATGCAACAAAAAGCCACAAGTGGCCGGAGACTACATCAGTTTATGGCATCAGGCTCCTGAAAATATTCTAAAAAACTTGCACAAAAATGTACTACGATATTACTGGAATATTCTTTCTACAATTTTGATCACTCCTAGAAAAATCCTATTTCTACTAGCTATTCTGCAACACTCAGTCACAAGGTCGTATTTCACAGAATTATGTTTTATTCCATGTTTCAAGAAAAAGGAACAATGGAAATAGAAGTGGGTTTACCTCAGATTTAGATTTACCAAAATGGAAGTGATTTTGCATATTTTTAGTATTGGTAACGGTACTACATCTTGCAAGAAACATGATGAAATACTCTTGTTTTTCCTTGGATTTAATCACTGTTATCACACTGGCTCTTCTTCAAGGAGAATGCACATGAGAGGAATGACAGAGAAAAACAGGGAAGGGAATGAACATCCATAGGATCTGGAATTACAGCATGAACTTTTCAGATGGGGACAAATCCCTCCCTGTAGCAGCCTGCAGAGCTGTTTCTCCCCACCATGCTAAATTCTCTGATTCCATTTACATTTCTCAATTAGCAGCACCCCACCCAGTGCTGTTTCCCAGACAGCACATCTCTCTTCTGTACACCTTTTACCTCAGTAATCAGTTTAAATCCACTGCTTTCAAGCAAACATTTACTACCAAATGAATGTGGATACCTGCATTTTTCTCAGAAATCTTGGAGCTTTATTTAATGTATGTAACAGGTATGCTTTCTTCCTGGTATTGTTATTATTATTATCATTACGTTTTACCTTCTGCTGTAAACAAATATGACTCAGTCTCGTTTCTCCTGGAAGCACAATACTTGGACAGCTTTTTCTGTCTATTCCCTCAATACCACCCCAGCCAAGGTTTTATCAGCAGCACAGACTGTAGTGTCTTGTTGCCTTGCTGTTCACAGTTTTTCAATGTTTTTAATTCTGTAGCTAAGAGTTCTCACACACTTTCTGTAAACATAAGCCATGTTATGTCTAAACTGACCGAATGTTTTCATTCCTTCTCCTAAGGCGGAGAGATTTGATTGATCTCTCCTTTGGCCTATGCGGTTGAAGGGTGGTAATTGTCATCCAATCAGTGAAGTTTTCTAAAAGTGAATAAAAATAAAGACGCCTCCCTCTGAGAGGGGGGCTTGGGCTCAGTTCTCTCTTTCAGAGCTGGTGTCTGTGTGTTCCTTCGTGTCCGCGTGCGACAGTGTCTCCTTTACAAGAATTCACTGACATTTCGCCTTAGCTTAGTGGTGCCAGTAACAGGATTTTTCAAAGGCTGCTCAAAAAAAATTACTTGATGCACCGACAAATTCACAGATTTGTAAAGCCATTCAGCCATTGTCTGAATTTAACAGTTCAGCAGTAAACAACAGAGGGAAATTTTTAGGCTTGATGTAGCCATGAATATACCTGCAACTCCTCCCAACATCTCAATCTCCTGTCTGTGGAGACTTCTGGCAAGGAGGGCCAGCACTTTCATATGGACACAAAGGTCATCATGGTTTTGAACCTTCTGCTTCAACCTCCTCACACACAGGATCCATTAAGATCCATTTCCCCCATCATGGAAATGATGTTCCACTTGAGTCCAAGTAGCACAACAGGTCATTAATACAAATCATCTCCAGTCCTATGTTTGGTGAAAGAGGGTATTTGAAGTTTGGTGGTTTCAGTCCTATTTCTGATGCCACAAACACAATGGGCCGCCAGGCAGCCTGAAGTCCTACTCAGTTCCTTCCTGACTCAAACAGGAACATACCAACCACTCCAGTGGGCATATTTCTGGTTTTACAACACAAACCACTGCTAGTATGCTTTTAAGCACATAGTTACAAGCAAGGTTTAAATCATGGACCTGTAAATGTGTCTCTAGTAACTTCCTTTTCCCAATCCATCACTGCGGTAAGAACTGGCACCAATGTATTATTTATTACTTTCACTCAGAAGTGTGCATTGTTCTGTTTTTTCAGGAAGGTAAAACTGAAGGAAATGTAAAAGAGAATAAAGGAAAGCCAACTGTGTTACTTCTTGCTGTTCAAGAAATAAGAAAACATTAGTAAATGAAAGTTTTCTTTCTGTATTCCAATAACCTGCAAGAATGACAAAGGCAGAAAACAGATGACAAGAACAATGAGTTTTGCTTTCTAATGGTGTTTTAGAAATAATAGGGCTGGAGCATAAGCTACATTTTAAGAAGTTTTGTCTCTGCAGCTACTAACTTCATGCAAAGTTTTCAATTTAGGATAGCAAACAACTATGGACTAATTACCAGTACTGGGAAGTGTTTCCTGCTTGTCTGCAATAAATGCTCATCCATTTTGATGTAATTTTACCATGATTTTGCCAAATAACTTGAACAAAAACGTATACTCAATCAGTGGGTGAAAGAAAGAATGCAAACTTGTTCAAGACGGGTGTTTAAATATCTGGAAAGATTAGCATTCACTACACTTTGCAACTGTATTTTATCGCAGACAGAGCCCACCCATCCTGACTGTAGTTTTTACCAGCCATTAAGCCTGAGCCAATAGCTGGGGGAAAGCTAATTCCAGGATAGGAACCAAATAGCAGCAGCAATAAGCTGCTGCCTGGGCAAAGAAAGCCTGTTGGCTCCAGACAGCTATGGGAGTTAACACAGGAGAAGCAATTCCTGCATGTGCTCTTTCAGTCTAACAGGCTGCGCTGATGGTAATTTATGCATCCATAACATTTACCACTGCAGGTGCCATCATCCCAGTTTCCAGCCTCTTGTGCTTCAGCTTCCCAAAAGCACAAAACCCCACGCCCTCTACAGCTCCTCCAAATGAACTCCAGGACTGCTGGGAGGGGACGGGATTGTCAAGTATTCCACCTGGGTTTATATTTGCTTTCAGCTAAAGAATAATGGTGAGCATAGATTATATATCCTCGTGTATAGGAAAGATCCAGACCACAAAGTTCTTCGGCTGCAGGAGAAGAAACAGACAGACCCAACAGTGAACCTCTACATGCCTTAAGAGAAAACACAAAACAGAAACAGAAATCAAATTACAAGATTAAGACATACGCTTGGAATCCAGAAAAGGAGATGAGTGCATTTGAGGTGGCTTAATTACCAGTCTTTTGGTTAAAAGAAAATCAGAATGCTAACAGGCAAAGAAACAAAGACTCCCTCAATAAACCTGCACATCTGAGGCCTGGGTATTTTCCACCTAACATATTTCCAAACCCTGCATGCTAGAAAAATTTCTTCTGAACTGAAATTTCAAAGGACAAGATTTCTCAGAAACCGAGTTTGATCCCACCACTGCACTCTGAATGGTGTCACTAACTAAACATTTGAGGCAAAACAGGAACTACTTTAAACTACAAACTAATTGAATGGTGCACTTTGGCACATGAGCACTTTTCCCACTGTACTTTGTTATTTGACTTCAGCACACAAGCTGACTTCAATATTAAGTTGAGTATAGTAACTACGTGATACTGAGAGTCCAGGTAGCAGATTTAAGAAACTCCTACCAAAGTACTTTAGCATGGGCTAGAGAGAGGAAAGGAAGCCAAAGACAAGTATGAAATGGAGATCTCAGCACTCATCTTTAAAGTCTTTGCATAAGGGATTTTAACAAAGACATCTGGTTTTCTGAAGCATCGAGGAGGTGGGAATAGACAGCAGGGCAAAAATTAAATTGCACTGCAGTTGTGAGATTAGGCACAGAGCCAGGAATGAAATGGGTTATGCCAGATGTCCAATCTATGATTTTTTTAAAGGGCTTATTGGTATCAAAGTCTGAAAAATTACAGAATTGAAAGTCTGACCCACAGCAATGTTTCTGGTCTGCCTGTTAAGTGACCACAAAAGCAAAAAATGCTCAAAAAGTGCCTTGGTTATTTTCATTAGGTTTGGATTTTATATTAGGAAATTGGGTATCTCACACAAAGAAGAAATAATATCACATTTGGACACATAAACACCTGTTAAGACACTTTTAGACTTCAAAGAAGTCAAGTGGGAACCTTCCACTGCACAGCAAGTTGGGACAGAAAATTCAAATTCATAGCATTTTTCAGACATTCATGTTGTCACTTCTAATAATTTTCCATTCTGTCTTCCTTTACTGAAGAGGTTGCAATGATCTTTATTTTCACATTTCCTAATTTAGAAAATCAAATAAGCTTTTTCAAAGGCTGTTTCTGAGTTCTTAGACAGAAAAACCAACTGAATTATGTGCTTCAGACTTTCTCATTTTATTGTAACTAAGCTTTTATACAAAACCAATACTAAAATATGTGCCTGTTTCCAATTAATTTGTAGAAAACAAGAAAAGTTGCACTAAGAATCTTTCAATCCAGTTTTTAAATAGAACACTTATACAAACCAAACACATATTCCTTGCCCTACTGCCTCTGACAGATATATTTACCTTTTCCCCCCATAATTAAATAACATCTTTTATACCATTAGAAATTTCTTTCCATAGCTGTGTTGCTTAAAAAGCCACATGTACAAGGGAGCATTTCATCTCACAGAAGGTTCCTGTTGACTGATAGGCAAGAAAACTTTCAAAACTGACTGAGTTTTCTCCCTGAAACAAAGCCTTTGCTGGTGTTGCTGCTTTGACAGTTCTCTTCAAAAGATGAAGGATTCAGCAAGAAGTACGTAATCTTTAGAGAACAGAATAATAATGTATTTAACCCATATGCTTTCTTGCTTTGATTATTTTTGCTGAGGAGAAATTTAGAAACTAGAAAATTAGACATATCTGCAAACACACAAAATCAGGCTTTGTCAGCTTGATGACAATGATTAAATATGTTCAAAATCCTGACAGCAGAAATGCATTAAGAGTGAATGTGATGGAAGAGGGAAGATCATCTGCACAGCTCTGAGAATCAGCAGAAAAATCCAGATCTGTTACAACATATTTCTTTCCACCAAACTTCTGCTGTACTCAGAATGAAATACTCAGAGTTTCTTTGTTCAACATGCTATCTTACAGCTTATCTGGGGTAGACAGAGTGAAATCTGTACAAACCAAGCACTTGCCCTGTTTGTGGAATTCATCATCTAGCTATTGTCACACAAGGACAACAGCGGAAAACTGGAACAATAACTTTGTTCTATAACTGAGATAAAAACTCCAAACAAAACAAAACCATAAAAAAAATAGCTAAAGCATGCAATAATTCTGGATGTTCAATTTAAGACATTGAATAACATTTCTTCAAGAATGTGCCATCTTAAATGTCTTAAATATGGTTGCCACCAGCAGCAGCTGCAAGGGGCCAGTACTTCTGCAGAGCAGATAATCTCCACTCACACAGCCAGGAGAAAAAGGGGCACCTTTCACACTAAGTTTTTTATGGTGGCCAAAGTATGCCAAGCCTGGCAAAAGACTTGGCAGAAACAAGCACCAGTTCTCCAGGTCATCATTTTACTGTTTAAGCATTTTCTTCTTCACTCAGGTCAGAATTTCAGTGTTATTTTTTTTCCATCAGCAGTGATCAAACTAAAGAACCCATGCAAAGGAAGGATTTCCCATCATGTAATCAAGCTGAAACGTTTGCATTCAAGATTAGAATGCAATGTTTTTTTTCTGCCAGGAAAAACACAACCTAGATGTTTTTGGTGTTTCATCTATGTATCCCAAGTGTGTAGCCTTTGTTAGAAGGCAAAGGGAAAAAAGTACTACAGAAGACCCTTTAGTCCACTGTGCTATTAAAGTACAGCTTCACAAGAGGTGGAATTCTGAAATTCCTACAAACCACCCCAATGTCAAGCTCTTACTTTCAGTACAGACCACAAGTATCTCTGAAAGGTAAAGCAGAGCAGGAACTGCTGGATAACTTTATGAGGTCATATCATGCTATGCATCTTCCAGCACATAGTCATGCTAATGTGACAGTATGTGTCAAAACCCCCAGGTTTAAAATTCTCACTTCCCATTTTGTCATGCATTAAAAGTAATACAGCTCTGGAAATGGGGTGGTATCTATCACAATGTCACAAGAACTTCTGAGAACCTCTCGCGGATCTGTCAGAAGGGTTTCTTAAGCTGATTATTACACAAACCTTTCGCTCCCATATTTCAGTCATCACCAGTCATTATAAGTGGCAACTTAAAATTTTTGCTTATAAAATTGTTTCCTGGTACTTAAGGAAAACCTGGCAGCTGATGGCTCTCTTTTGTGAGGTCAAAAAAATGTAACCATTCTCTGCAAGTAAATCTCCTACCAAATATGCAATTTTGATGCCTCCTGAAACAAGCTCAACATTTACTGAAGTCATAAAGGTAGCGTGCACAGTCACAACTGTTTTCATCAAGGGTCAGGAAAGCCTGATTATCTTCTACTCATCACTTCCTCAATTAGACTGATTTTCTCCTCCCAGAGCTGCATCCATCACTTCAGTTAATGCTTTATACTGAAAAGGTGATTGGATTTGCCAGCTCAGCATCCCTGCAATTAACTCTTAAAGCAATGTGCTGTTTCATCAATTCCATTCTAACTTTTCTTGTCCTAAGAAGAAATCCAGCACTTACCAGTCTTGCTAGTCATTACTGTTCTGGTGTTTCCAAGCTTTCAGAATTTTATTTTAACAACCTCACCTCCAAGATAAAAAGTTAAGTATTTGTTATTAAAAATATATATAATGAGCTAGCTGAACATTAAGTAGCAGCCAGTACAAGCAACAAACCCAATTAATATAAGAATGTGAGACACAGACTATGCTAATAGCATATGAAATATGCAAATAGGACAAAATACTTCTACAGTTCTTCAACATAAGCAGTAACATTATGCAATTATACTGTATATTATACAATTCAGAGATGCCTTCGTCTAATTTATAAATACAAGTGATTAAGTTTTATCATTAAAATATTTATAAAAAGACAGAAGTTTTCGGATAAGCTCTACCATTAACAGATAAATCGGTTTAGAACAGGTATAAAACTACTTAAATTTCTAACAGTTCTACCACAAAAATCAAGATGATGTAAACTTCTGACCAATTAGCTGAAATATTATATTGCAAAACACCTTCCACATTATCTCCTTAAATGAATTATTTCTCTGAAATAGCAATTTAGTGATGGATAACTCTTGTACTGCAAAATCTTCCTATCTCAATAATTGGTGTTAACCTCTACTCATGGAAGACCTCAGGAAGGAGGCAAGAAAAAAGCAAGAACAAGAAAGCAAGTTTGCAATTCCTAGTGTTCATTTTAGAGCACTGACTCCCAATTAGGAACAATTTGCATTAGGACAGCTGATGAAAACACTGCCTCTGGCTGCACCCCTTCCTGCTTCTGTGTCACAGACAACCAAGCTCTCCATCAAGCAGATCGTGAATCACTCTAACAGGCACAAGGCTCGGTTTTCCTTAAACTTTCAGGGCTATGAACAGCCTACACTTCAGTCTGCACAGTATGGAAAAAGGGAAATCTTTTTATCCATCCAAATGCAAGTGATTTCCTTCTTCTAAGGCAGAACACTCAGTGCAGACCCATTGTCCAGCCTCACATCTGGTTCAGATTCACCAACTCAAGAGTAGGGAAGTAGGGCATGGGCTGGGGTTTTTTCATGTTATGCTTTTTGAAAGCATCACTTAGGGAGATTCTCACTGGAGCATTTCCCACTGAAATTTTAGGAATTAGCTTTCCAATTTAATGAAAAAGCTTACATCAACGAGAACTCATTGTTTATCATGAGAGGCAAGATGGCTTGAAAACAGATGAACACTCTAGAGACAAAACTGATTTAATTAATTTTTTAATTTAATTTTTTCTTTCCTCCAGTGACAATGTTTCCAATGAAAAATTTAGCCTCAACACCTTTCTTTTTCTTGATCAGTAATACTTTTAGCTTTAGAACACCAAAAATTTCAAAAGGAAGGACAATAAAGCTATGGAACGGTCTGTTGCACAAGTCTTATGGAGGATGGTTGAGGGATGTCTCAGTATAGAGGCAATTTTAGGAGAAAAACACTCTGGAATGAGGATTTCTCTAAAAAAAACGGTTCCAACAATCTCCTTCTGCCAATAAGAAATGAATACTAGTGCATGAAAGTGAAAAAGCCCCCAACCATTTATTGACAGAGTGCCCACATGGCACAGGAGAAAAAAGGTGAATAACTGCTAGATATTGAATTGTCAGACCTTACCCACCCCCGCCCCGCCCCCCCGCCACTT
>VXBT01006410.1:11216-21395 GCA_013400235.1 Oriolus oriolus
ATGCGCGGGGGGAGGGAGGGGGCGGTGTGAGGGGCAGGGGGCGCCCGCCCGTTATCCCGCGCGGGTAATTAGCGACCGTGCCCTAATTAGCGCAGTCGATTAGCCGCGGGGTGCCGGTGTTGTGTGAGGGGGTGCGATGGAGTGGGGGGCTCCCCGGCTTCCCCCTCAGCAGGGCTGCCTGCCCGTCCGTTACTCCGCGCGGGTAATTAACGAGCCCGCCCTAATTAGCGCAGCCAAGTGAGGCGGGCGGGCCGTGGCCGCGCTGCGGTAACCCCGGCCTGAGCCCTCACGGAGCTCCGGGGATGGCTCCTGCCCTCGGAGGTGACAGAGATGCCCCTCAGGACCAGGTAAGGCCCCAAAGCCTCCTCAGCGAGGCCCTGAGTGATTTGCAGGAGCCACGGGAGTCGTTCCCTTCTGTTACGGTGCCAAACCCCAACTCTCACTTGCTCAAACCTTCCTCTCCCCTCAACACGCTAATAACTACCTAACTCCAGCCTGCGGTTTCTTGATTACAGCCTGATGAATGGGAGCGATGCGACAAGAAGCAGCACCTTCGGCAGGTAGCTGGTGACAGGTGTGGGGCTCCTGAGGGACGAGTAGGGGCCGCTCCTTGCCAGGCTGGCCCTGCCCTTTCCAGGTGCCACCTCCCCTGGGAAGCTGCAGAGCCTCGGCCACAGCCCCAAAACCGCTGCTGGGGCTGTGTAGGAGGGGACAGCGCTGCTGTGGTTTGGGTTTGGCAGCCGTGGAGGAATTAGCGAGAGCAGCAGGCACCGAGAGGGGGAAGGGCACCAACCCCTTTGGCAGCGCTGCTGTTTCCCAAGGACTTTGGGGCTCTCTTGCCGCTCTCAGCTTTGTGCTCCTTTCCTAAATCCTTGAGTTTGTCTCCTCATCTACAAATGCCCCCCTGCCCCCGGCGGTGTAGGGCACTGGATTTGAGATTCTGCCAAAAAATCTCGGCGCCCTCACTCCCCCAGAGTTACAAATACCAAATTCCAGAGTGTTTGACTTGCTCTGGATTCCTGAGCGTAAACCCCAGATCTGGGCTCCCTGTGCAGAGCAGGGATCGGAGCTCACAGAGGCAAAGTTCAGGACCAAGCTAAAAGGGCAGGGAAGGCTGGGGAAGCCCCGGGGTGGGATCAGAACAATGCTCCCAGTTTTCCTCCTTGCCCCAGCTACCCCTGGAGCAGAACAGGACACGGTGGCCCAGCCCCGCGGGAGCTGGTGCTGCCTCACCCAGTCCGGAGCGGTTCCAATCTCTGCTGGAAGTGGTCACGTGGAAAAACCTTGGAGTGCATGGACACTGCTCCATCTGGGCCCAGCACCCCTGAGCAGTGCAGCTTCTGGAGGAGAAGCAGGGAGAGGATGTGAGGGCTGGTGCTGCTGGGTGACTCTGTGGGTGAGGAGGGTGCCAGGTGCTGGGATTTCCTGCTGTGGAGAGGGAAGGGAGAAGAACACTGGGGTTTTTTTTGTTCCTTGGGAGGTGAAGGCACACGAAGGAGTGACAGAGCCCCTCTTTCAAAGGTGGGGTCTCAGCTGAGGGATGACGTAAAAAGGAGCACAGAGGAGGAGCAGAGCCATCAACCGCTTCCACACCCACCAAGGGGATCAGATACAAAAATCTCTCTGGATATGAAAATAAGGGACTTGTCCTCCCAGCCCTGCTGGTGTCCCTTCAGCACCGGGGGTGGCCCAGGGAAGGGGCAGCTGCTGAGAGACTCCTGCTGTCCCCACAGGGCCATGGTTTGTCCCCAGGGCACCCAGCAGGGCACACTCCCCTGGGACTGCCTGGCTGAGGGAGGTGGCGGCTCCTGCTGCTGGCTCCCGCTGTGGCACGGCCCTGTTCCCGCAGGGAATCGCTCTCCCCGTCCCTCCCTGGGTTCCCTGACGTGAGAGGACATGTCGGGCACGGAGAGAGAGGGAAGCCAACCCCAGCCGCCCCACAGCTCTGCTCTGAGCACGCACCTGCCCCAGAGCCACAGATCCTTATCGGCCCCATTTCCTCGTGTCACCTCTGCTTCTGGGGGACAGCAGAGGCGGCTCTGCAGCTCTGTCCCTGCTCAGCCGGGGGCTCTGGCTCCTGGGGTCCTTCTCTCCTGTGTTTCCCTTCTCTCCAGGTGGAACCAGAGTGGGAAAAACCCTCCTGTGTCAGGTAGAGGTGACACAAATCTTCATTCCCTCCCCGAGCCCCTGCAGTCTCTCAGCTGTGGGTGGCATTGGCTTCCCCTACAAACCAGATTTCTTTTGTCTAAGCAGCTTAGGGCCTTTCAGGGTGAAAAGTACAGCAAAAGTAGGAGAATGTGCTGGGCCAGGGGCTGCAGACACAGCAGAACGTGGTGTCACCCACCTGGGTTTTTTTCTAGCGGCCTGGGTGCTCTGGGCTTGCTGAGGAAGCAGATTTGAGTTGTTGTTGGGGTGCAGCGAGCTCCGCTCAGGGAGCAGCACCGGTGCCGTGGGCAGGAGGAGCTCAGAGGTGAACAGATCTGCCTCATCCCCGTTCCTGCTGGGAGGATTCTCGGGAAAACTCCTCATGGAGCAGCACTGGCCCTTCTTCACCCTGTGCCCGGTGGTTTGTGAGGCCTCCAAGCCCTGGCAGCGCTGCCCTAGGGACAGCCTGAGCCAGCAGGACTTGACGCAGTTGGGACAATTTCTCCTTCCCCGAAAGAGAAGAGCCCCGGGAGCTTGGATCGAGGATCCTGGAAAGAGCAGGCTCTGGGAAGGGAAACTGAGGCACAGACAGTGCTGACACCTCCAGCTCTGCAGCCCAGCCAGACTCTCAGGCTTTGCCGATCTGATCTCCTGCTCGGGGCGCCCTGGAGCGATGGGAGAGGAAGCAGAAGGGAAACAAAGGGTTTTTCCTGCTGGATTTTGCCACAGGAAGCCCTGTGCTGTCCCAGGGAGCCGCCACCACCGAGCTCAGAGGCACCGGGGCTCCGGGGCCGTGTCACTGCAGAGGAGAAGTTCAAGCAGAGGAAATTCCTGTTCCCGTTCTCCTCCTTTCCCAGTTGAGTGTAAAGGCACAATTAAAGATTAATTGCCTCCAAATAACAGAGCAGAGCTCACACCCACCACCATCGCCTTGTGCCTGAGATCAGAGAGCGCTGCTGGCAGCTCCGTGTGGGGGTTGTTCGCTTTTCTGTGGGGTCCTGGGGGCAGGGGAACACGACTGCGGGATCAGAGCCAGCAGCCTCGGCATGAACACCACCGAGAAATAACATTTCCCTTGGGTTAGCCTTTGTTTTGTGCTCTTTTTTTGGCCTTTTTAAAATTAAGCACGCTGCAGATTGCTCGTGAGGGAAGTTCTAAAGTTCATGCTGGAGCAATTATTAAATGAAAGCGTCACCACAGCAGGTGCTGGACGTTTCTGTCCCTGTGCTGAAGGGCACCTCTGCTCACATCGGCATCAAAGGAGCGCAGGAAGGGTCCTTGGCCTTGGCCAGGGTGAGGAACAAACTGGTTTAACTGGAGTCCTTTCCATTCCCAGCCCATCTGCCAGAGGCTCACGCTGGAGCCAGGATGTGCCGGGCTGAACTCTGCAGCTCTGATGGAAAACAGGCCCAGGAGGAGCAGCTCAGCCCCGCTGCCAGCCGAGGAATCCTGAACCCAAATTTGGCCCTGAGCATCGCTCCCCGTCTCCCAGCCTGACCTGGGACATCGTTCCTGCTCTTTTCCACGAGCCCTTCCTCCCCCACCCCTCCGTTTCTCAGGACATTTTCTGGATCCCTTGGACATAAACAGCACAAGGGAAGCAGTGAGGAAACTCCTCCCCGTCCCTGGCTCTCCCTGCGCTGCCAGCTCGCTCCAGGGCACAGATTATCCCAGGCTCAGGACCTGCCTCACCTGGGGAGGCTCCAGCCCGGCTGCAGCAGGAGCAGGTGCCCATTCCAGTGCCCAGCCAAGCAGGTCCCGGCTGCTCCAGAGGCTGCTCCGCGCGCTCCCGGCCATGTCCTGCTCACCCCGGGCGGGCCGGGTGTCTGTCACGGAGCCCTGCCTGGGCTCGGGAGAGGGTGAGCACGGAGGAAACCGGGCAGTTTCCTGTTTGTTTGTGGGGAACAAAAGCCTGGCTGGCTGGTCGGAGCGCTGGCCCAGCTGCTGCGGCGCTCCCCGCCACCGGCAAGGAAGGAAAAAGGGAGGGGAAAAGTCTCCCAGGAAGCAAAAACCAGTCTGTGCTGCCATTAATCACCGAAACCGCAGAGCTGCAGAGGAACGGCTGCCAGGCTTTCCCCTCCAGCACGGATTAATCACGGCAGCGTCCCGGACCCAAAGACTCGGAGCTGTTTCCTGACACCCAGCTCACCCAGCTCGCACCTCTGAAGCCGTTCCCAGGCATTCCTGCAGTTCCTGAGGGAGTCGGATGAACCAGGGCGGCCTCGGGCAGGTGGGAAAGGAAGAAAGCGCGGAGGGCTGCAGGGCTGGGAGCAGGGTTAGGGAGAAAACGGGAATTTGGACCTTTCCAAGAGCTCGAGGCGCGAAAACCCGGAGCTAGAAGGGGCAGCAGAGGGTTCTGAAGAAGTTCTGTGCCAGCCTGAGCTTTTCCTTCCCACCTGGAGACTCTGTTTGTCCTTGTCCACATCCTGTCCTTCATCCCCTGCCCTGGCCGGGGTGACCTCGGGGCTCTGCTGTCCGCGCCGGAGGCTCGGGGACACCTTTGGGCCAATTGCTGCTGCCACCTGGTGGGAACCAGCCTGGCCCTGCTGCTCCGCGGGGTGTCCTGGCCCTGGAAAAGGGCACCTCGGGAAAAAGGGGATCTCTGGAAAAGGGCACCTCGGGAAAAAGGGGATCTCTGGAAAAAGGGCACCTCTTCCCATCCTTGGTGTCACGGCGAGCAGCAAAACTGCACCTCCATCCCTCGCCCGCAGAACACCCCCAGCTTTGAGATTTTGGTGCTGAACAGGACGATTGGAGGATCCCAGAACAGCTGGGGTTGGAAGGGACCTCGGGAACTCCTCTAGTCCAAGGCAGGGTCACCGGGAAAGCTGCTGGAAGATGGGAAGACCCAGGAGTGCCTGGTGGGATGTTGGTGTGAGGGAGAGCCGAGAGGAGGGCGCCGAGTGCCCTTTGATGGGGATTCAAAGCTGTCAGATCCACTGGATTTGGAGCAGTTTGTACAAACAGGTGCCAAAAAGGCAAAGAAGCAGGCCAGGAAAGCATTCCCAGGCTCCCCAGGGAATGGGCACATTCCCGAGGCTGCCAGAGCTGCGGGAGCCTTTGGACAACGCTCTCAGGGATGGACAGGTGGGACTTTGGGGTGTCTCGAACCAGGAGCTGGGCTGGATGATCCCTGTGGGTCCCTTGGAACTCAGGACATTCCACGATTCATTTGGAACCCCAGATGCCTCAGCAGAGGAGAGAAAAGCGAACGTTTGTTGGAAAATCACCCCCAAAAGCCGAGGAAAAGGTGAATAATCAGCCCCAGAGGCCACCGAGGGAGCCTCAGGCACCTCCTCCAGAGGGGCCAACAGCACAGGCAGCAGGAAACGCTCCCCAGTCCCTGGAAATGCAGAGCCCCGGGAGCTGGGAAGGGATTCCAGCCACGCTCTGCAGAGCCCACACCTGGAGCGTGAAACTGCGAGGGGAGCGCAGGGAAACGCCAGGGGGTTCCAGAGGAGCCGCCCTCGGAGGACGTGGAGCAGGAGAGCAGAGGAATAAAGAGCTCCAGAGGGGGACGAGGTCTGGAAGTTATTTGGGAGCTGTGCACCCGACTCAGCTGCCTGAAACCCTTTGGGAGCTCAGGCACCTCATTGCTGGAGGCAGAGAGGGCAGGAAAGGCTTCCCACGGCTCCGGAGGGTGCAGGGGGGATGTGGAGGGGGGAAAGGAGCCCCCAGCCACAGCAGCACCCTCAGGGCAGCACCGACAGCCCGGGCAGGCTGTTCCTGAGGGACCTGGGTGAGCCCCAGGATGGTGCCAGGCTGGAGCTGCGTAGGGAGAAGCCCCCACAGAGGCGCTCTTACCTCGTTACGGACACTCGGTGCAAGCTCACGTTCCAAGCTTTGAAGTTGTCGGGATCAATCCCTCTTTGCCTGTGCCAAGGCTTTTCCCAGCTTCTCCAGCCCATGTCCCACTGACCCCAACCTTGCTTTCTGCTGAGACAGCAGCAGAAAAAGAAGCAACAAAGCCACGGCGCCACCCTTGGGACTGTGACATTTATTGAAGGCTGGTTACACAATCTCGCCCGTCACATCCTCCTCACAATTCGGCTTCCCCCGGTCAAAAGAGCGCACGGGTGGAACAGAGGATTTCTGCCAAGCCTCGGAGCAGCGAGGGGCTGGGACAGGAGCCCACGGGGCAGGAGAGGGACAGCCCAGGGGGAGAAGAGGAGAGGAGATGTCCCAGTTCCAGGAGGGTTCCCTGCACGGGAACTCCCCTCTCCACGGAGCCGGAGGGAATCTCTGCTCCCTTAACCCTGCGCTGTGGCTGCCACAGGCACAGCCGAGCCCCTGCCCCAAGCTGAGGTGTCCCTGGCTCTCAGGTGACTTTTTCCGAGGACTGGCGTGGCTGAGGACAGCCCGGGAGGTGCGGGATGGCCCCGGGCAGCCTGAAGGCACTGAGGCAGCTCTGAGGCCTGACCGATGCAGCCCCCGTGGCCAGGGACTCTCCCGGGCTTCATCCCAGGACAGCTCTGCTCCTGGTGCTCCAGCTGCCTGGCAAGGGGCATTCCCAACCCTCCCCGAGCCGCCGCAGCCCCCGCTGTGAGCGCACAGGGGAGGAAGCGCAGGCCTGGTGTCGCGAGCGTTCACTTTTATTTGATTACCCATCCACAACTCCCTCCAATTTCCAAATTTCCGTTTCCTCTGCGAGGAAATTGCGATGATTTTTTTTTTTCTCCTTTTTTTTTTTTTTTTTGTTTTGTTGTGTTGTTTCTTCCCTGGCGTGGGCAGGGCGGGGGCTGGCTCACTGCGGCAGCTGCAGCAGCACGGACTGTCCCGAGGGCAGGTAGGTGATGTTGCGGGAGCGCGAGAGCTGGTACGCGATGTCCTCGGCCGCCTCCAGCTTGCGCAGCTCGATCAGCCCGTCCCCTGCCGTGGCCAGCGAGTTGGCAATCAGCTCCGCAGCCTTGGAGTCGCCCTCTGCGGAGATCACCGCCGCCTTCTTCTGCTGCTCGGCCTGCGGGGAAACGGGGAAAAAACAAAAACAGGGATCGTGGATGGAGCTGCGCCGCCCCGCGGGGTTCCCCAGCCAGAGTCGGGATAAAACGGTTGTGGTTTAAGGTTCTGTTCTCTAAACTGGTTTGGTGCCACTGTGGGAAAAGAAAAAAGCCAATTTCAAGCTGAATTTCAAGCTGGTTTTTGACCCATCCGTCCCACCCGGACATCCCGATTATTGCGGTTATTTTGCAGTCCCTAGGGATGCTCCCAAAGCCAGGGCTCTCCAGGCAGCTGAAACCTGAGATGACACAACAGATGTAAATCCCCTTCTCCTGCTGGAGCCCCCCAGAAGTCATCCAGAGCGATTTCCAGCTGGAATGGCCCAGGAACAAGCACTGAGCACGGCTGCAGTCAGCCCCGTGGGGTGTGGAGAGGAGCCTTCTCCAGCTGGGAACGGGTTCATGTTGGATATTTGGGAAAACATTTCTGTTCAGCATTCCAGGAAGATTGGGACAGGATATTCAAAGGAAGAACCCCTGGAGTGGGAAGGAGAGGCAATCCCGAGGCTCCCAGGAGGACACGGTACCTTCTCCACGATGAACCTGGCTCGCTCGGCCTCCTGCTGCGCCACCTGCTTCATCTCCACCGCCTCCGTGAACTCCTTGCCGAAGGTCAGGTGGGTCTGGGGGCACAAACCCAACCAGGTCACAGCAGGGACAGATCCCAGCAGTTCCGGGACAGGTGGGGATCCCACACCCATCCCCATCCCGGTGTGCTCAGCCCGCTGCCACCTCCCGGGTGGGACACGGGGAAGCTCCGGAAACAAAGTGTCCAAACTGCCCCGGGGCAGAAACAAAGTCACCGTGGTGCAAAGGCTCCCTGCAGCGCCCTGTGCTCCTAGCAGGGCTCTGAGGGAGGCCCCAGCCAAAGGGGGAGTTGTGTACAGGCCTGATTACAGCATTTAATTTACAAAGGGATAAATTTCATTTATGGACGGAGGTGGGAGGTCAGAGCTCCCCCCTTGGATATCTCCGCAGAGGAACCAGGAGGAAACCTTTGTAGGAAAAGCTGCTGTCCAAGTGGGGATTTTCCCTGCTGGTGCTTCCTGACGAGCTGCTGCCAAATCCCAAAGCACCTGCAGCCCCATCCATCATCCTCGGCAGCATCTGCTCCTGCTGCAGCTGCAGAATCCCTGCACACGGAGGGCTGAGGCCACCCAGGGGCCACCAAGGGCTGCCCAAGGTCACAGGGACAAAACCAGAGCTGGGACCACGACATCCTTCCAAACACCCAGCCCACCGTCCTCCGGCCACCCACCGACCCCTCCTCTCCAGAGGGGGAGACGGGAGAGGGAGAGCTCTCACCAAGGACACGTCGTCCAGGATGAGCCCGAAGGTCGCCGCTCTCTCGGTGAGGTCCTCGCTGACCTGCCGGGACACCAGCTCCCGCTGGGTGATGAGCTCGCCGGCGTCAAAGCGAGCCTGGAACGGCACGGACACCTCAGGGCACGGGGACACGGCCCCGGGAGGAGCTCCCCGTGGAAGGGGCTGCCCAGGGAGGTTCGGAGCCCCCGTCCTGGAAGCGTCCAGGGCCAGGCTGGACGGGGTTTGGAGCCCACGGCAGGCGTGGAGCTGGAGGAGCTTTCAGGTCCCTCCCCACCCAAACCAGGCCGGAATTCAGCGATTCCAGGGCACAGCACATTCCCCACTCCCTGCCAGGGGAGGCAGGAGGGAGCCCAGCAGCTCGGGGCGCGCTCACCACCACGGACTTGAGGATCTCGGTGGTGATGGAGGGCAGCACGCGCTCGTCGTAGTCCTCGCCGATGCTGGTGAAGATGCGGGGCAGCTGCGCCGTCACGGGCCGGAACAGGATGCGCAGCGTGATGTTCACGTTCTGCAGGTCTGGGGAGCGGCACAGGGTCGGGGAGGGGCCTCTCCTCACTCTCCAGGGCTGCTGGAGGAGGAGGGATGAACTCCCCAGCTTCGGTTTGGTAGAAAAAAATGAGTTGGTTTCACTCCCCTTTTCCCCCTGGGATCCAGCTCTGCTCTACTGTAAAGGGAGAATTCCAACCCCACCTGTGCCACCCACTCCAGGTGGCCCTGGGTGAGCTCCAGAGGTCCCTTCCAACCCAAACTCTTTGGGATTCAGCGATTTACAGCACCAAAGGAAGAGTCCTTTCACCTGTTCTTTATTAATGAGATCAAACCATTCCTGACTGCTCCAAACACGCGGGACCCCCACGGAATCCAGGAGCAGCTGGGGTTGGAAGGGACCTCTGGAGATCACCCAGCCCAAGCCCTGCCAGGGCAGGGTCACCTGGAGCGGGTGACACAGGTGGGGTTGGAATGCCTGGATCCACAGAGGGACACTCCAGGCCCGTCCTGGTCCCCTGTCCCAGTGCTCGGTCACTCCAAGTGGAACTCGTTTCGTTTCTGCCCATTTCTCCACGGCCTGGGCTTTAGGACCACGGTTCCACGTCCACAAGGACAATCCCAAACCCCCGGAGCCCCTGGATCCGGCGTGCCCGGGGCCAGCACCCACCTTTGCTGCCGGTGATGACGGGGATGTTGCGGGGCCGCGAGCGGCAGTCGAAGATGATGGGTTTCTGCACCCAGGGGATCAGGAAATGGGTCCCTTCCCCCACCACCACGTCCTGGACGCCCCGGAAGCGGTCAAAGATCACAGCTCTGTGTCCTGCATCCACTGCGGAGGGAAAGAGCGCGTCAGGGCTGTCACTGCTGCCCCCAGAGCCACGGGGACGCGGCGTCCGGGAAGACCGGAGCCTTAATTAACAGCAGGGCACGGAATTAACGGGCTCGTTCGGAGCAGCAGAGCAAAGAGAAGCTGCAGACAGAACCCCAGGGCCTCCCGGTGTGCTCCCCTCAGAGCAGCTCTGTGACTCTCGGAGAAAGGAACTCACAGTGCTCGTGGTGTGACCAGCCGTGCGAGGCCTCGGCCCGTTTTTACTGGGCGATGAAAGCACCGAGAAGTCAAGATTTGGACAAAAATACAAAACGGAGTGATGGGGAAGCGCTCAGCTCGTCCCACTCACCGTTGTAAAGAGCAGAGTTGACAACTCCGCCCGCCACAGCCAAG
>VXBT01006412.1:179-45798 GCA_013400235.1 Oriolus oriolus
GGCTGGGCACCGGGATCGGCTGCCCAGGGGTTTGTGAAGCCTTTCTTCCATCCCTTCCCAGCTCGGCCGGGCCGCCATTCCCGCGTGCTCCCCGCGCTCGCTCCGCAGCGGCCCCTGCAGGCGCGGGGGATCCATCGCACCCGCCCCACCCACCGGGAGCCGCCAGCGCCCCTGCCGGCCGTGAGCGGAACTGCACCCAGGGGAAAGCACTTCAAGAGCGGGAAGGGACTGCTCATCGGGTTTTCTGGCTGTTTTCTTTTGTTTGTTGTTGTTACCCTTGTTGTTGTTTGTTCGCCTTGTGATACACATATACACTAGTAAAGAACTGTTACTCCTTTTCTCATATCTTTGCCTGAAAATCCCTTAATTTCAAAGTTATAATAATTTGGATGGAGGGGGGGTTATATTCTCCATTCCAAGGGAGGTTCCCACCTTCCTTGGCAGACACCTGTCTGCCTGTCAAACCAAGATACAGTTCTCCCTGTCGAACAGTTGTTTGGAGATTCCTGTTTGCAGACGATGCTTGTGCATGCTTTTCCAGTGATACCTGATACGTGTCACATACAGCACTGAGCACCCTGACACTGAGCAGGTGTTACTACATAAGCCGTGACTCTATTTGCTCTGGGCCTCAAAAGAAAGTAGTAAGCCAGGATACATGAGTGCTGCAATAGGATAGGAGTGGCTCTATAGAGTATGGATGAGAGGCTACTCTGCGTGTAACTGGGGGTCTGTGTTCTCTGTAACTGGAGGGAAGGAGAAAGAAAGTTGGGAGGAAACCTGGTGCAAGCCTGGTCCTTTGCTCTTATGTGTTTATATGAGGGACCTTGTAGATACATTGCCAAGGATTACAATGTCTCTGGAGTTTGCAGTAAGTTCGGCAGCCAAACCATTAGGTTTACAGAAGAGGATTTACAGTTATTGCGAAACTTCCCAGGAGATGCTGTTATGTATAGGCTTCAGTTTGTCTTAGTGTGGAAGCAGGGTACAGCCCTCGAAGGAACACTTTTGTTCTTGAATTTTTGATGTGGAAACTTCTCTGGAATATATCTGCAAATTTCCTGGCTTCAGTTTTCTCTGTGCTTTTTTTCTTTGTTTAGCATCAGCTCAGGGAAATCAGGCATAATAGTTTTGGGTTGTGATTTGAGTAGTGATGTTACTGTGTGGGAAATATACTAGTATCCTGACAGAAATAAAATTAGTTATATGATATTATGCAAACTTCATATCTTTGACTTCTTTTCCTTTACAAATTCATCTTATAAAACATTGACATGTGCTGCCTCTCAGCAGAGAGTCTTCTGTAAAAATTACCAAGTGATATGTAATTGTAATCACTTCGGTTACTTCATACACTCACCAGAAAGTAAATAGTTTACTGTTTCCTTGCAAATATGCCTTTAGATTATACAAAGTGTCTAGCAGGAGACAAATTCAGACACTAAGAGCTTTTGAGAATGGATTTTTCTCAAGACACCAGATATTGATCAAAGTTCACCAGATACGTATCAAGAGATGGTTAATAAAGCATGTTTTCTGTTACAGTAGAGGAAAGAGAAATGCATTAGTTTATGGAAAGCCAAGGTCATATTACCGAGACTGCAGTACCTTTTACATCTTTGCTGAATACATTTGTGGGGTAGACATATTTCTAGCGCTGATGAAAATGCATTGTGGTTACCAGGCTGGGAGGGACACTGTCACATAGGACAAAGGAGAAAAATTCATTTTTTGGCAATTCAGGTGCCAAAAAACCAGGTGTATAAAAGGTGAAGAACATTTCTCTTATGAGAGGAAGCTGAAGGACTGAGCAGTTGTAGCAACAGAGTAATCTTCACATTTATGTTGTGTGTTTGCATCAATATACAAAGAGAGAAAGAGACTGGTGCCTTTATACTCTCCTTTTCTGAAGAAGTCTGCTTAGCTTTAATGAATCATTTTATGAGTGCATGTCTCAGCCATGATTTACATGTTCAGGTTCGCCCAAGAGATCCTGGCCCCTAGAAGTCCCGTAAGACTGTGTTCAGAACTGCAGCAAGGGTTGAGCCTTGGCTAGTCAAACAAAGCAGAGGCAGCAGACACCATGGGTGCGTGGGTGAGTGGCTCAGGGCAGTCCTCTCTCTATCTCAGGGACATCCAAGTTGTTATGATCAGTCTTGCAGAGAGCAGGCTCCCTGCAAGAAGGAAAGGTCTGTTGTGCTAGCTAGAGGCAGAAGAGCAAGGTAAAAACCTTGTGGACGCAGCCTGTCCCTGAAGTGCCTATCCGTTCTAGCTGGAAAAGTGTTACAGCAGCTCACAGTCACTCTCTTTGATCCCACCTAGGTGCTCTGCAGCATCACATCACCCTCGTGCTTTTCTGGAAACATCTTACCCAGACCGATGACTTCTTTCTCAGGCAGAGCTTTTAGCTGAAATGGGCAGGTTCCAGAAGAGATGCTGTACAGTACGTTTTTGAAGTGCAGATGCTGGCTGGGAAAGTTGTCCCAGCCTCATGGTGGTGATTAAACTGGATGACTGCTATCTGCCCTACAGGTACCAAATAATGCCTCATTGCCTAGTACCTGTTTCTTTTTGAACAGCTTCTTGGAAAACTCTGTGGTAGCTATATATAGAGTGGAGTGTAGACATTTCCATTATAGACTTCATTTTGTTCCTTAATAACAATGTGCAACAGATTTACCAAACATAGCACTCTCCAGGTTAATTCGTATTTGTTCAGCCTGATGTAGCAAATCTTGAATGCATCTAAATAATAACCATTTGCCATAGTTCAGGCTGTAGCTTTCTCGGCCACTTTCATGTAAGGCATATATGCGGGAGACAAATCTAACAGATTCCGGGGAAAAACATCAGTTGTATATTGGGAACAATTAACAATAAGAATGAAAAAATCCCCCTTAATATAAAAATTCTGTTTAGAGATCAAATACATATTAAAGTAAGTATCCATTTGCCAGAGGAAAGTCTGGGACTGATTATGTTTTAAGCGTGAGAAAATCCATTCATTAGAGAATACACAGATTTAAAAATACACTTGATTCTCATGCACCAGTCAATTTGCAGATACAGGTTTTGAATACGCCACTGAAAATGGTGTTTTCACAGCCCATCACAATTACAGCCTATTAACTGACTGCAGCACCAAGGAATGAGGATTAAGAAAGGGTTTGGGATGTGGAGAAGCAGGCACACCAAGGAGGGTGACAGGATACCTGGGGGAATTGGAGAAAGAATTTCTACACTCTAACCCTTTCTCTATTACTTAGGTAAATAGGCCTGGGTTCTAAACAAGATGACATTCCTGTCAGCCTATTTCAGTGCATTTCTCAGCACTGTGGTTAACTACAGATGGCAGCTAAATACCATGCAGCCATTTATTCACTCCCCTTCCCCATGGTGGGATGGGGAGGAGGGAAAAAGCTAAACCCCATGCGTTGAGACAACAACAGTTTAATAAATAAAATAAAGTAACTGATGCTGCAGTCTGGGATCTGCCCAGGGAGGCACAGTGTCCTTCCTGAGTGTGTCACAGAGGGTCACCTCAGTTTGCTCAGGCTGGCTCCGCAGCTAAGCGAGCAAGTCCCCAAATGACCGGGTGGTCAGTGTGTCTGCAGAGGCAAAGAGGCACGAGAGGGGTCCTTTGTACGGGTTCTAGAAAGCTTTTTATTCCAGAGGGTCCAGGGACAGAAGAACACGGCAAGGGGAGGGACAAGGGCTTTTATACTTGGATGAGAAGGGGTGGAGTAAACGGTTACAGACAATCAGGAGAGATAACATGGGAAGAGCAAGTATAAAGATAACCAATAAAAACCACTTGTGGGAGGAAGCAGAAACAGGGAGCCAATGGGGTATCGAGTACAGAAGAACTTTCTAGCACTTATGCATATTAAACAAGAGTGATGAATAAACATGAACTCCTACATAAACTGGGTGTCAACCAATCACTAACTAATATTCAAGTAAAGGACATATTTGGCTATGGGAGCCCAAAACAGGTAAGGGACTGATTCTTAAGCCTCAGTGCCTGTCCACCAGGACTCTGGACTTTGACCTGCCTCTAAGGCAGCCACCTATACTGCAACAAGTAACTACGTAACAACAACAACAACAACAACAACAACAACAACACAATAGTAAAGAGAATGGATATAACAAAAAGATGAAGGGGAATAAAACTCAATTTTAAACAAGTGATGCACAATAAAATTGCTCACCACCCACTGAGGACTGCTTAGTCCATCCCTGAGCAGTAATGGATGCTCCCTGGCCAACTTCCCTTAGTTTATATAGTGAGCATAAAGTTCTGTGATATGGAATATCCCTTTGGTCAGTTCAGGTCATCTGTCCTGGCCATACTTCCTCTCAGCTCCCTCTCAATGAGTACCTGCTCACTGGCAGAGCACACAAAACTGGAGAAGCCTTCGACTTAGAGAAAACACCTCTTAACAACAGCTAAAACATCAGTGTCTTATCAACATTATTCTCATAGTAAATCCAAACCATAGCACTGCACCAGCTACTAGAAAAAACATTAACTATCCCAGTTGAAATCAGGACACTCAGGAAGCAAGAAACACGGCAATCAATGCATCAGACCTTGTCTGAAAACTGGCAGTGACTGTACAGACAAGGGCCACTGAGTTGGTTTGTGTCTGTTGAAGAATTTGACTCATTACACCTGTGCTGTACACAGCAGGAACCTCCTCCCTGGGATCTCCTGTCTTCACAGGAGTTTGTAAAATTAAAACTGCCCCTCAAAGTTCTGCAACTTTTCAGCAGCATTCCAGGCAGTTCACTGGTTACAGAAAACTGCTTATGCAAAAGCTATTGATTTTAACTAGATGAGCAAAGCCAATCCCCAGAGTGTGGCTCATCATCCCCAGTCTCATTTGATGGATGTCTTAGGCCAGTTCCACCAATCTTTTCTGGGCTGTGCACCAGTTCTGCAAGTTCCTGACCTTGGAGCCTTAAATGGGCTGGTCCCTGATGCAGCACTGCCCGGCTCAGAAATCTCATGCCTTTTTGCTATAGTGTGTATATATATATATGTACACACATATATGTATACATTTAGACATTCATATGAGTGGCTAGGAGAAGGAAAACAAAAGTAGCAGAGTAAACAGGCAGCAAGTCCATGCTGAGCTGAACTACAAGTTTGTCAGCCTCTTGTCCATGTCACTGCCCTTGGGACTTGCCAGCACCACTCATCCTATGTTCTTCTGCTGGGCCAGAGGGACCTATATGTAGTAGTAGGTTATTCCCAGGATTTGATTCCTCCTCAAGGTTTTCATTCCCTCCTTCTGCCTTGCCTCATGCAGGATGGCAGAACTTGGCCTAGTGATGTGCCTGAGCAATTCCACAAAGGAATTGCACTCAAGGGAGGTTTTGCACCGTCAGCCATCACTCTGCTAGCTCCCAGTGAGGCCAACTCCATGCATGTGAGAACAGCAGCATCAGAAGAGATGGTAAGTCATTGTTAAAGAAAAGAGAAAGAAACAAAAGAAAAAAAGGCTTCCTTGGCACCCTGTGTCATAGCGGCTGGGTGTCCTCTGTCTCCACTCTCCCAGCTTCTGGATGAGTTACATACAGATCTTTGAGCAATGCACAGGGTTCATAAAACAGTAATTTTCCTTCATGAATATTTTAATAATTTCACCAGATTACACATACAATGTTTTTTGTTCCCTGTAGTCTCATCACTATGTCTTTTTTTGTGATTGTAGATAGCATGTAGTGCAGCTTTTTTTTTCCTTCATGACTCTGGGCAATAGCTTTCTACAACAATTAGCGATATGGGTGTCTCTGTTTCCTAATTTCTGGATGAAATAGGATCTTACTTTAATTGGTCAATTCCTAGACTTTTTAACAAAATCAGGTATTATTATCAACTCCAGCACCAGAGAATACTTTCTAAAGCTGAGACATCTTCTCACTTCTAATTTTGGCAGGCAAAGCCTAAGAAGAGACACTGGGTTTTGGGTTCTTGTGATTTTTGGAACAGTTTTTTGTTGAGGGAAGAAAGCTCTGGCCTTAGCATCTCCTGTGCTGTCCATGCAGAATAATTTTCAGTAGCAGGGAGGCCACTGCCACCTCGGTCTTTATTGCTGATTTGCATGCCTTGTTCATGGCTGAGCTCTAGATCTGCCACTTTTCATGCTGCTTCCATTGACAGTGTTATTACACAGACTTTTCAATACTTTGCCCAGACATTATCTCTTCTAGCAGTGCATGGCTTCCAAGACCTGGCAGATGTCTATTGCCTTTTTGCAAGCACAAATCCATCTCCCTTAATAACCTCTCTCCTAGCCTCTTGTCAGTCACATGGAAAACAATTTTGTCTCTAAGCATATCATTTTCAGTAATCTCAGACCGTTGCCGCTGCTCTTTCTGTCTTGGTTTGGCTGTATACGTGTCAGTTCCATTTGTTACATGATGAGACAAAAATTGGTGCTGCTCAAATACAATGTTCAATTTAGGGTTACAGGCTTTCATAAATATTTTTTAAATGTCCAGCAAAATAAATTTGTCTTCTAGTAGCTGTGCTGATACTATGTGTTGATAGAGTTCGAAAACTTCCTCACCCACTGTGTGGAGAGAAACCCATGCACCATGTTGCTTGAAAAGTTTCTCTTCTTTCACTTAACTTTTAGACTTGAATTACCTGGGTAAAAGCATTGACCCGCTTTCTCCAGTTCTCCCCTGTCACCACGGAAATGTAGTGGCTGCCTGGATAAGTCTGGGATGCACTGCTTTGGCTTTGCCCTACACAACTAGTTTTGTGCTTTTCTCTCCCCTTGTTCTCTTTGTAAACCAAATGTGGGAATCCTATGGTGCATAATATGAATATTGCCAGTATGATCATAATACACTAGGTAAATTTGAGTCTATCACTGCACTAAGCTATTACTAATGTTTTGTAATTTTGTGAGTGAAATGTAATATCCTTGTTTTGGGTCTGGTCATAATTTCCTCTGCTTCATGCATATCTATCCTATAGCCTGTCAGAAGCAGGATGGGAACCTATCAGGGTATAGGCAGGTGATGGATCAGTCTCAGGCCTGCTTGAGCAGGTCTGCTGGAGGGCAGCATGCTGTCCCACTGCACCAGACTGCAGAGGGACACTGACCATTCCCTTTGCAGAGTGGAAAGCAGAGTCATCATGACCTCACCTGATTCCTGGTTATGGTGCAAATAAGTGGCAGTAGCAGAGTATTGCACCTTCATTGATCCTTGAGGCAATCCTGCCAGTGAGACCTAATGGGTGGAAACACCAAATCCATAATTTCTGCTCAAGGTACAAAAGCAGAAGTAGCAGTTGCAAATTAAAGATGTGCAAGTGGCATTGGGCAGGCAGGGAAGGAAAGTGAGTATCTACTTTAGCAAGTGAAAGGGGTGCCAGTTTACAGCTTTGCACACGCTTTGTTGATAGCAAACCACAGATCCTGTCCTGCCTGTCTCTGTATCATCAGTGGCCTCAGCTGAAGACACAAGAAAAATAGACGACGATTTTTAACTGCAATAGAGTCATTGTTCCATACCAGATCTGACTGTGTTTTGAAGAAATTTAGTTGAATCAACTGCATAGTGAACAATGACAATTGTGGGAAGTAGAGGTGCCTGTGGTCATTTTGGGAAAAGCTCTTGTATGAGGACTGGTCTTGCTTCCCCAGTGGGTTTCCCTTTACGCCCAGACATTTATGGGAGCTCCAGCTGAGGTCAGCAACAGTGTGGACAGCATGGTGAAATTCTCTCTGGGTGGCTGGGCAGACACCATAGAGGCTGGTGCTGCTCCTCTGTGTTCATGGCCTTTTCCTTTGCAGCCTCACTGCATGCTGCTGACTGCAGCCAGCATGGCAGCCACAGCCTGAAACCTCAGCAGCAGCATCCCTGTTCACCCACCACTGCATCTCACCTGTTCCTGGGACAGCGTCCCTGTGGTGGGCAGGACCAGTTCCAGCAGCCACGTCCTTCTCACAGCCAGGTCTTTTGTAAGGAGGCATCCAGCATAACACAGTTCCACCTTCCCAGGTAGAAACACCAGCCATAAGTGAGTGAAAAAGGTGAAGAGGGTTATGTTTTAACTCTTACAAGAAAGGCTATGCGAGGTCAAGGTTTATAAAAGACATCAGAATGCTGCTCAGTTCTTGTCAGTTGTTGGCCTTACATGGGTGGAGTCTCAGATGTCAGGTATTTCAGCCAGGTGTATGCAGACAGACTCACCACAACCCATGACCAAGTGCTGTGGCAAAACCAATGAGCCTGGAGGAAGAGCTGCTCTAAGAGATCATTCTAGTATAGGAGGCACGCCCCTGGCTCTTTCTCTATTTTGTGTAAGCTGTGAATGTGTCTTAAATCTGCTAGTGGTCGTCTCCGCCTCCTTTTTTTGTTTTTGCACCTCCCTGTGTCTTCCTCTAGGATATACCTGCATACAGATAAACTATTATACTCACGTTACATAGCTTCTCTGAAGAAATAAAGGTGGGTTTTTGCAGCTCAGGAGAGATGGTGGGAAGATACTTTCCACGTGGTTTAGATCTCAGAGAAAGGCTTATGAATCCAATTTCCAATAATGACATGTAATTTAATAGTGACCTGAGTGATAATTTGAGGAAATGAAAATTAGTGTGAAGCTTATGGCCTGTAGGTACAAATCTGCTCGTTTTAAATATTTTTCTCTGTTCTGTAACTCAGATTCTGTTTCCTAGTTTCTTTACTACCCTGCATGTATTTTCTTTCGATTTTGTATTGATCCTAAACATTATGAAGCCTTTACCTTCTTTCTGAACTGGTGGAGAAAAAAATACAGAGGGAGTAAGCAACTTAACTATCGTTAGGGATATCGCTTAAGGGCTATCCTTAAACAGAAGTATTTAAACAAGCACCTAGGGTGAAATAATTCCTGTAACAGGATATGACAGGGCCATGAGATTACTTGGAACTGTCTACACAAGGAGCAGATGATAGCTCTCTCTGTCTGAGTTCAGACCTCTTGAGAAGGCACAGAGACAGGTAGCCTAGATTTGTGGTGATGCTAATACAGCAGAAAGGCTTTGGGCTCAGAGCTGTCTTTTAACCAGACATCTCAAACATCAGTTATCCCTGTCAAGTCCCTTGCAGACTTTGCTGCAAATTGTTTCCTGTTTTCTCCCTGCATGATAGATACCCCACTCCCTTATTACAAACCAGGACTGACTGAGATCTCAGACTTACTCTGTCATCCTTGGAATTGCCTCTGCTGCCATATTCCCCTCCACACACACTCTCCCTCCTGTTGAAGAAGTACATGGTGGGGGAGGGTAGCATGAGGACACATTACATAACTTCGTTCTGCATTTGTGTTGCTAGTGGTTACCTTCTGAAGCCTGGTATTACCATACCCATTTCAAGTCCCCTGACACCTGTACGGTTGAAGTGGAATGAGGCATTATAGTATTATCAGATTAGTCACAGAGTGCATTTGTAATGCAGATAGACTAGTGATTTAAAAGGTACCTTCAGCTGTCTGGATGGGTCAGGAGATCCTGGTTTTCCAGGGTCCTCCCTGTGGAAAGAATACCAGCTGCAGCCTTTAAGGTATCACTAGAATTACACAGTGGGAGTCTCCTGTGTCAAGGTGCTTTTTCCTGAAAGAACTAGCAAACACCAGCATTTTTGTCAAATGGAGTGAGTCAACTTCAAATGAGCTCTGACATCTCACTAAGTGGTCCTTCAGAAGTGACTGTTGAGGGTGGAGTAATGCACTTCACTCATATGAGAGAAACAACAATATACTTCATTGATATAAAGTAGTAAGTTAACAAAGTTTAATGGTGAAGTGGCAGTGGTTTAACAAGATCTGATGACATGGTACACTTGATTATTAATTTCACAGGGACAGGGCCAGACAAAACTGTCAGGAAGATCCTGCCATTGAGTCATAGGTTCAGAAAGGACCCTATTGCTTTCTAAATTTCTCAGAAATGAGTTTAGGTGCATCTGGGTTCAGTTCTAGCCCTAGACTTTGTCAACAGTTTATGTCTAAAGGACTGTATGAACACAATCAACTTTTTATATCTCAGCTAAAATTCCAAAGTTTAACATGCTATTAATCACTTACCAAGAATGTGCCAAGGAATCTCTCAGCCCCAAAGAGTAACCTGGAGAGGTGTCTCTGCTCCAGAAGACATCCTGTTGTGCAGCCTGCTGCCATGCAAGAGAGCTCAGTGAGCCCTGGGCTGTCTACTATTTATAGTGTAAGATGAGTATGGAGACAGGAACATCTTGGCAGCAACAGCATTTCAGCTGGTAGAAACTGTTTCACTGGAGTGCTTCACTTCAGTTCCCTTGACTTCACCTTTCCGATAAACATGTCTCCTGCTCTTTGCAGTGTTTGAGTTCAAGGAAGATTCAATCCCATGCAGAGACCCAAGCCATAAGTCATCTTTTAGAGGCCAGTCACTGTTTGGACTGCCTGCAGCTGAATTCCCCCCTGAATCCTGCCAGTGGACCACCCTACTGGCTTCATTTGGTTGGCATGGCAAGTGGTCAAGGCATGATGCAGTTGAGCTCACCAAGAGTGTCTGTAGCACCTTGTTCTGTCCAAGGCTTTCTTGCTGTGATGTTCAGCAGGAAGCCACGTATTAGTGATCTGCCTCATTTTCATTGTTTTATGGTGCTATGTCTGGCATTATCTGCTACTCAGTAACGGTGCAGGACATATTCAAATTGTTCAAACTTCTCTGTTTTCTGTTCAACTCCCATTTTTTAAGTAAGTCTGTCACTAGGAAACAAGATACTTTCCTTTTATGTTGTGAACCACAAATTCGGTGTTCCTTCATCACGTTACTCTAGTGTTGCTTCTGATCTTATTCTAATGAAAAGTCACTAAACTACTTGAATTACTGCACTGCTTCTTTTCTCTAGGGCTTCATTTTCTCTGGATGTATATAGGGAAGTGTTTGGTTTCTAAGTGGCAATACATTCTGTGTGGAAGAGCTCTGATTCTTCACATCTGGGTTTCTCAGGGTCTGCTTGACTCCTGCAGGAGGTTTGAGAAGACTTTAAGCATTGCTCAAGGCTTTAAGCCTTGTTCTGTAGGTCTACTCACTGGTCAGTGGTGCTAGGAAACATTTTATGTATAGGGTACAATCCCATGACTCTGCATGCTTTGCACAGTGCCCCTGTTCATGTGTAATGGAAGCAAAGCTGAGGAAGACCTTTGCAGTCCAGTTAAGTTCCTATTTGCTGTAGTTAGGTGCAAGACCAAGAAAATTGTTGGATGATCTCTCAGTGCTCTTCCCAGAGGAATTAGGAGGTACCGAGCATGGCTGCTATCCAAGAGATACAGAAGTTGCACTGATGCCTAAAAGGCCAACCTGGAAGCAGAGACTAGACAGGGGTAAGGGAATAAAGGTGGATATTTATTCAAAAGGCCTTCAAAGGTACACCCTGGGCAGGCCAAAGGCTACACCCCAGATGGATGACAAGTCACGAGTTCTTCACACTGTTATAGGTTTGGTCCATTTGCATATCAGCATAAATTCACCAATTAAACTTTAGCTAACAATGTAAACCCCCCCAACTTGCCCCCCTGCTCAAGATGCTAGTTTACACATTTTGCGCCTAGGACACTCTGGGTGTCCTTGGAGAGCAGGCCTGGAGAGGCTTTGTTATGTCTGTCTTAGCATGAGAGAACAGCAGCTAACAGGCTGCAAGGCAGTTCAGAGTTACACACTAGGAATACAGAATCTGAAAAATGTAAAAGCTACAACCTAAGGCATCAGCACTGATTCTGCTGCTTACAGTGAAATTTCAGGGTCTCTGAGCTGGGTGAAACTCTTACTGGAACTGCACGGATTTCACTCCCACTGAAGCTGAAGTTTTCAATGGATTCAGACTGTTAAACTACATTTAAGCAGTGTAATTTGCACAAATTTTCCACCAAATCATTTCATCCAAATTGCCCACTAACTTGCCAAATAATCCTCCAATTTATTGCACTAATTTGTGACATTTAGGTGGCCCACAGGAACAGAGAATAAAAGTTTACTCTAAGTCTAAGAAAGTCTTATAGTCTAGTCAAATAATGATTATTAGCCTGTTAAATGGTGATAACACTTATATTTCAAATTCTATACAGTTAGTTTTTCAGTTCATATCTGATTTCACCATTTACGGTGACTTTTTTATATTGAATGCCTGTTACTTGCTCTCTTTGCTACATCTGAAGCTGACATTACTCAAATTGTAAGGTTGCATTCATTTACTGACCAGTAGCTGACCTTGGTGAGTTTTAGTAACCCTGTTATAGATCTGGTTATATTCCTGTGGTGGTATTTTCAAGCCCTCTGCTCTCTTCTCATGCCTGTGCACCTCAATGCTACATTTTTATTCTGGGTTGATAAGTAGCTAGGCAGAATAACTATGTTCTATTGCTATCTTTCAAAAGCAGAAATAACATTTGGGGTCCTGTCCCTGAGCAGGCTATATAGTTCAGGCACTGAGCTGCCATTTGTGTTCAGCAATTTTCTCATTTATCAATATGCAGATTTCTTCTTTCCAGATGAAATCAATAAAAAACCAATATAGCGATTCTTTTCATGACAGAAATCCTTTTCCTTTATTTGCTTATAGCAATGCTGTGTGAAACATCCTGAATACCTGTAGGTTTGGGGTCCTTTAAAAATTACTTTTCATGGTATTTGTTAGTAAGTAAATTCTCTTTTATGCACTGAAACATTTGGTTTTTAAAAATTCATAGTTCTCTTCTAGTTATTGAAAAAAAATGCTGAATATCTCAGTCACTTTATTTAAATAGATAAACTGTTCTCATTGGTTTCACCTGTTTTCTCCTTTCTTTTTCCAAAACCCCTCCTGAAACAGACATGTTTTTTCCTCTTGAAGGAACTGAGCTACTAGATTACAAAGGTTCACACTTAGGATATCATACTTACTAGAGGTCCATATTTTCAGAAAAGTGCCTTTTTTTGTCCCTTTCATTTAACAATGTTACTTTTCTACTTTTTTTTTAAATGTAAAGGAATCTTGCAGATTTTATAGGACTTGACTTTCTTATTCTTAATGCAACTGTGTTCAGCTGAATTAGAGAAGAGCCAACAGCATTGCAGGATTGTTTTCTTGAAGATGGAAGTGAAAAGGAACAGTAGATGTTCAGTATCTGAAAAGGCTGAGAGAAGAGCCTCTCTTAGGACACAACAGCCATTTCCCCAGAAAGAAAACAGTGCAGGAACTGCACAGAAAATGAAGGAGTACTGGTTGGGTACAGAATATGAATTGCTAAAGGTCTGCACATCTGGGCAAACCCATGTTCACGTTCAGAGCTGCAGCAGCAAGGAACAGCTGCAGCTTTGTGCAGGACTATTTTGGGACCTTGCTTCCTCAGACAGAGATGGCTGTTTGCCAAAGCATCTCAATCTAAATTCTTCCTCAAACGTTTATGTGAATGGTGGGAAAACACAGTTTTCCAGCGAGTATGTTTTAACTCTTTCTTGTGTAAAAAATGATACCCTCTGTTCTTACAGCTTCTTTATGTTACAGAACCCCTGGTGAAAGCTTGTGAGGTGTTTTCCCTGTCTGGACAATCCCTTGGGGAAAATGGGTCATTTTCCCAGATGTCTTTTCTTTCATGGTAGCTATGGTAACAGTGGCACCTGAGCTCACACTGACCGGAGGAGCTGCTTGGTAGGCTATGTTGTCCACGTGTTTTTGGGATTTTCCCATTCATGGAAACTTTCTGCTTCAGGCTTCATGAGGGGTTTTTTGTTTTGGTTTGGTTTTATTTGGTTTTTGGTTTTTTCCCCCCACATTTTCTGTAGGGTGAATGAAAATCTACTTCTACTGTCATTAGTTGAAAAGGAAGCTGAGAATGGCTAGTGATTCTGTTTGAGGTCTGCATGCACATTAACACTGCAGTAAATTGTTATGCACCTGGCAAATTTTTTTTTGAAAGGCAAACTGTTCAAACAAATATAGAATTAGGCTGGATACTCCCCTTGGTGTCACTTCATAAATAGTTTATTACTTTTGAAGTTTAAAAATACCATATCAGGAGCTGTTAAATGTCCTTGATTTCTCTGCTTTTATGTAAAAGTGAGTATGGTTGCACATCAGCCATTCACAAAGCTCTGATTAATGTGATGTCTAAGACAGTAAGCATCAAAGGGAAGTACTGTGTTTTAAATCACTCTTTCTTCCAACAGCAGAGTTCACCAGTGCCTTGAAGGCTCTGCGGTCCCTCTGGAAAAGAAGAATTTCTCTTCTTTCACTTTTCAGTGATTCAGAAATATCAGTTGTTCATGCGATATGCTGCAATGTGGAATGTAGCAAATGAAAATTCAGAAGAGGTTGCTCCAGTCCTGGGTTAGAACTGCAGTGGGAGCTGGGTCAATACACAAGTTGCTTTCAGCAGCTCAGGTGTCCTGACTGTTCTGGGTGGGTCCTCCACTAGACAATTCCCGTTCACTCTGAAGCAGAGAGCTGCTTTGCCATGACTGGAGTGGGAGACCCTCTGTGAGCTGTGCCAGGGCTGCATGCTCCAGGGAACACTAGTGGGATGGCTCAGTGTCTCAGAGATCCCTGCCTTGGCTGGGCAGCCTTTAGTACTTTCACCACTCCCTCACAACCGAGCTGCACAATGAAGATGAAGCAGGGCCTAGCATCTTGCCTGACCCTTGCTGTTTTTAGGAGTAATCTTTGCACAAACAATTAGTTTATGTCCTGATGAAACTTATTAGTAAGGCTGAGAAACTCTTGTACTATGCAATAACTCAGTAACATTTGCATTTTCTGTAAAAGCAAATTCTTTCACTGTAAAACCATTTCAAGGTTGACAGAAGGACTGATTGCTGCTGAGAAATGGATAATTTATCATTCTAACCTGTTATAAAGTATTAAGCAGGTGAATTTGCTGTTACCTTAACTCTCTCCCCAATGCATATGGATTATGATTTAGTATATAATAATGCTATCAGTATTATTCAAATCATACATTATGCTACCATATATTTTGCAAATGTATTCTGTCAATTTGGTGTAGTTATCTCTTGATTTAGCTCTCTGCCATCCCCCAGTTATCTTTTGTCTATACCCTGCTTACCATAATTATTTGTTTCTCGACTGTGTCTTCTGAGAGGTGGCACTGCATCCAAGGAGGGTAGCTGTGGGGAGTGCTTGTTGATATTTTAGTTTTTCTAGGGCTGAGAGCATAAGTGCTCTGTTGGGGGCATAGGGGTGGAGTCCACAGCTGTGAGGGTTAGGTGCTGATTACTGACACCGGCTGGGCTGTGTGTGCGCAGTAAGCATCCTGCCCTGAATGAAGAAGTAACAGGTGACGGGGCAAAGGCTGCATATCTCTTTTCCCATACCATCTACCCCCTTACTATCCTCTCTCCCTCTCTTTGATCCAGAGGGCAGGGCTACTAGACAGCAACTGCTTTCCTAAGCCCATCACAGAGGTGATGCCCAAAAGCCCTCCCACTGTTTTTCTTTTTTTACCCGTTCTATTCCCTTTCCTCTTCTCTCTGGATAGTCTTCAATACAGGGAGGGCTCACAGGCTGTCGTGTAATGAAGAAAGTTCACTCCAGTTCCTAGCTGGTTAGTAATCGGAGAATGGGTGTGTATGTCTTTACAAACAAACTCTGTAACTGGGTAACCTGGAAAAACCAATCATATTCTGGAAGAATGGGTGTGGGGGTTTTTACAAACATCAAACCACACAAGTTTGTTACAGAACCCAGCAGGGTCTAAACTTTTGAGCTTTAGGGAAGAGTGTGCAGGCTTAGTAGGCTTATTAGTAGTAATTTCTCTGCCAGGGTGGGCTTTAGGCTAATTTTAATGTTCATGGGGGGTACATGTTAAAGGGGGAATATGTATTATGCAGTTCAGGACATCTGTACCTTCCTAGTACCTCAGCCAATTGGGAAAGGAAGGGAGCAACCTGAAGCTGGGAATTTAGGATAAAAAGGAGGCTTCGTGCTCCAAAAAGTTGAGAGACCCCACAGGGGTATGCCCCAGTGGACTCTTCCTCTATCTGAATAAAGTTGATTCATGCAGGGCTTCTCTGTCTCCTCTGTGGACACTGGCCTTTGGCAGTGTGATTTTCTGTGCAGTTGGGAGGTCATATGGGAAAGCTTCTGCCTTCCAGGGATGGCAGATGGCAAATGGAGTTCATGGCTCACCTCACCCGCTATTAGATGACCCCTCCCTTCAGTGGCAGCCAGCACTGGACGACTGAGTGGGTACTTGGGAGTGTCCAGAGACCAGTGAGGGATGGACCAAAGAGGTCCATTAAGAGGTTTGCAAGGAGGGACCACTGAAAATCTCACCATGGAGTACAATGGGAATTTCAGGGAGTTAGCATGAAAGGAATGCCCCCAGATGATTCTTTGGGGACAATGCTGAGGTTCTGAAATAATTTATGCATTCCCTCCGAGGTAACTAAGGAAATAATGGTAGAATATTGTTATTTTATCTGGCCAGAATATTATCTGCCAAGAGGATTTAAATGGCCCCCTTTTGGGACAGATGGCGTTAGTCTTTGTCAAAATTTTTGTTGTATTTAAATTATACTGGGAAAGGATTGGTTGAAAAGGAATGTGGAAAAATATGGTTAGGGCAAGTACCAGCAACAGTCTATGTAGTAAGGAAAAAAGAAGAAGGAGAAGGAAAGAAAGAAAAGAATGAGAGTGAGGATTGGGATGTTTTCCAGTACCTTCCTCCACCTTGTCTTCAAAATCTACAAAGATCCAGGGCCAGCTGCGGATCCCCTGTATCTCCAACTTCCAGGACAGGTAAAACAAGGAAATACTGTTCCTACAGCCCCCCTCAGGTACAGCAAGGGGAAAGGACAGGATATCATATCTGTCTCTGGAACTAGAGAGGGAGCCCAGTATAAGACACCAAGTGCCCCTAGGACACAGGAGACAGGGATCCACCAGATGTCCCTATGCCGAGTTCCACTGGTGAGCCAGGGTGGAGGATTTGGGTTTTTAATTGTGCCAGTTACCACTCAGGATATAAGAGGGTTCAAAAAGGAATTACCCCCACATTTGGATGACTCCATAGGGGTGGGGGAAAAAATAGAGGAATATTTGGGAAATACAGATTATACTTGTAAAGATTGGGATTTCGTTTTAGGCATTTTTTTTTAGGATACAAAAAAAATGGGTGATTTTGCAGGAATCTCCCCAGCTGTGGGAGCATGAACACCCAGAGGCCATGGGAGTGGACAGACAAAATGTGCCTATGGTTCTTCATGCAATCCCCTAGGCAGATCCTCAGTGGGACCCAAATAATCAAGCCAGACTGGCCCACCTTTGAGATTACAGTGCCTGTTTAATTAGAGCAATTAAAACAGTGGTTCCTAGAAGTAATAATGCTGTGTCCTTAGAGCAAGGAAAAACAAAGTCCTTCTCTTGGCAAGAAAGGGATGCCTTGAGGAAACAAGGAGGGTTGGACCCTGTGAAACCAGCCTTCGATACATTACTAAAGGTAAAGTTTGTCACCAAATCCTGGCCTGATATAAGAATACAGAAATACAAGGAGTGGCAGGGTAGGCCCCTGAGTGAGTTAGTTAGAAAGGCACAGCAAGTGTATGCAAGAAGGAAGGAGGAAAAGGCAAAGGTGAAGGCAAGGATAATGGCACAGTTTTTACAACCCCTGAAGCAAAAAGTGCAGCAACCCCCAGGACAAAAGGGAAGGGAGCAGTCACCAGGATTTAACAGGAATATGTCTTCCCCAGTGGGAGAGGGTCAGCCAAGACAGCACTGAGAAGGAATCGATGTCCTGTTTGTAAGAAAGGAGGACACAGGATGAGGGAATGTCCCCAGAGACAAGTGGACCCTTGTGAGGAGGAAGTCCACCAGCTGATGGAAATGGATTGTTAGGGGTGTCAGGGGCTCCCATTATACCAAGGACCCACCACACAGGAGCCCTTAATAACAAACAAGGTGGGTCTGGATCGAGACGAAGTGCACTTCCTAGTAGACACAGGAGCCTCTCGGTCTACTTTGAATTTTATGCCAGAGTGGGGACAGTTGTCAAAAGGATCTTTGGTTCGAGGTGTAGGTGTAAAAGATGAGCGAATGTGTCTCATCCAGCCACTCCTAGTGGATGTGGGAGATAAATACAAGATATATGAATTTTCACTTGTTCCAGATTGTGATTGTAACCTATTGGGAAGAGAATTAATGGCTAAGTTGGGAATGAAAATCAAGGGTGATACAGGGGCTAATACTCTGTAACAGTAACACTGTGTAAATTCTCTTGTTAAGCTTATGCTAAAGTGAACCTTGAAATGTGGGCAGTCCCAGGGAAATTTGGAAAATTAAATGTGGAGGCCCTTCAGATCATTCTGAAACAACCTGGACAAGTGGTCTAGAAGAAGCAATGCCCTATTTCAAGAGATGGAAGAAAGGGATTACAGCCTATTCTTGAGTTCTCACTAAAGACAGGTCTTTTGGTCCCATGTATGTGTCCCTATAATTCTCCCATCCTGATAGTTAAAAAACCAGATAGCACTTATAGAATGATGCAGGACCTAAGAATAATAAACGAGATTATTAAACCAAGGTATCCCATGGTCCCAAATCCTTATACCATCTTGAACCAGATTCCCCCCAGTATCACTACTATTTAGTACTTGATTTAAACGATGCTGTCTGGGAATGTCAACTTACATAGGATAGTAAACAGTATTTTGCCTTTGAGTGGGAACTCAAAGAGGAAGATGAGAGAATGGTAAAGCAACAATTGACATGGGCAGACCTTCAGCGGGGTTATATGGAAACACTGGTCTTATTTGGACTAGCCTCACAAAAAATACTGAAAAAATTTACTCTGCTCCCAGGGATTAGATTACTGCAGTATGTGGATTTCTTGCTCTTATCAGGAGAACAAGAGGAAGTGGTAGAAGAAGCCACTCTGAAATTGCTTAATTTTCTAGCTTAAAAGGGGCTTAGAGTATCTGAAAAGAAAGCACAAATGGTGGAGAAAAAGGTGAACTATTTGGGACATATTTTGACTGAAGGGTTGCAATGCATTGACCCAGAGAGGGTCCAAGGAATTTTAGAAGTACCATTACCCACGACTAAAAAGGAGCTGTGACAATTTTTAGGACTAATAGGGTGTTGCAGAACCCGGACTGAGGACTTTTCTGTTTAACCAGACCCCTGCATGACCTTTTAACACAAGGCAGCCCCAATGTTGTGATATGGACATCAGAAGGAAAGCAAAGTGTCAAAACATTAAAAAGCAGATTCACTGAGGCTTCAGCCCTTGCCCTTCCAGACAGGGAAAAAGAATTTGAATTGTGGATGTTTAACAGGGCCATGCTAAAGGTATTCTAGTGTAAGAACATAGGGGTACCCAAAAATAGCTGTTTTATTTTTCCAAAATGTTAGACCCAGTGGCAAGGGAGTGGCCCCATTGTTTGCAACACTGTGCACCCACAGCTTTATTGGTGACTGAGACACCACAATCAACAGCAAAAGGATCTCTTGTTAAAGTCTCACATCAAGTTAAGGCTTTGTTAACCAAAAGAGCTTCTAAATGGATGACCAGCATGACGTTATTACAGTATAAAACATGTTTAATGGAACAGGAGGATTTAGAATTGAAAAGTGGGGAAGAGTTTAACCCTTTTAGCCTGGAGAAGGGTTTAACCCAGCCACCAGTTTAACTACAGCATGATTTTCCACACATTAGCATAGGTCGATCAGGAATAGGGAAAGGAGTGGCACAAAAGGGGCCAGGTTGCAGGTTTTGTCATGGTGGTTGATTTACAGTGAAAATCCCAGTTCTTGCAAAACTAATCTTGCACTAAAGATAACTCCTGATTCTGAGGAGTCAGTAAGACAGGGATGTCTGTTCCATGAATGCTGAGAGGAAGTGTTCCCAGGAGACCTCTCTTGAGCTCTTTTCCCCATCTGCTAATGCTGAGCATCATGGAACCATAGTGTGATTCCCCTGAGATGGAAGGGAGTCACAAGGATCATTGAAGGCAACACTTCACCCTGCACAGGACAACCCCAAGAGTCACACCATGTGCCTGAGATCATTGTCCAAACACTCCTTGAACTCTGTCAGGCTGGTGCTGTGACCACTGCCCTGGGGAGCCTGTTCCAGTGCCTGTTCCAGTTCTTCATCCAGCCACCCTCTGGATGAAGAACCTTTTTCTAATATCCAGCCTAAACCTGGCAGAGTTCATATCATTCACTTGGGTCCTGTAACTGGTGACCACAGAGAAGAGATCAGTGCCTGCCGCTCCTCTTTCCCTCACAAGGAAGTTGAAGACTGCAATGAGGTCTCCCCTCAGTCTCCTCTTCTCCAGCCTGAACACACCAAGTGACCTCAGCTGCTCCTCATACGGCTTCCCCTCGAGGACCTTCACCATCTTCACTGCCCTCCTTTGGTCACTCTCTAATAGCTTTTTGTCCTTCTTATATTGTGGCACCCAGAACTGCCCCCAGAACTCGAGGTGAGGCTGCCCCAGTGCAGAGCAGAGCAGGACAATCCCTCCCTTGCCTGGCTGGTGATGCTCTGCCTGATGCTCCCCAGGACAGGGCTGGCTTACACCAATACTAGCGAATGGTTAGCTACACAGAGTCATGGGCAGATTCCCACACCTGGAGACACATTGTGGAGCTGCATGTGCCCCACTTGCCGTGGGGTAACAGATTATGGCCAAAATGAACTCTTCTTCCCTGGTAGTTTTCCCATAGCAGTCTTGTCTGGGACAAAATCTTCATGTTGCAGTTATGAGGCTGGCAATAACTGTGATGTGTTGTTACTAGACTCACTCCTGCTTGCACTGGCCGAAGGGTTAGCTGTTGAGAATATTAGGAGGTTCATGCACTCTACTTTGTTTATTCAGCTGACATCTCTGAGTAGTATCATTATCAGCCTGAGTACTCAGAGTGGGAGCTGCATTATCCACCACAATCTTCAAATATATCAAAAGAGACTCAGAGAGAGATATTTTTAATTAGAAAAGCTGGGAACATATGATAGCCACAAATTAAAACTAATATCCACCATTCTATTTCAAATTTTCCTCTTGTCCAAACCTTCTGAATGGTGCTGTGAGCCGCTGGCAGTGGGGGTGTTGCTTAGAATTAGGCTTGACTTTTTGGCAGGTGATTGCCTCCTCTCCTCATGGGGTTGCTGTGCGTCAGTGGAGTGCCCTCATTCTCTTTCCATGTGGATGGAGGCTGACAGCAGGATCCCTATCAAAACTGTGCTGCTCTGATGTCTCTGCTGCATGTGCTCTGCAAGCTGCACTGTCTTGCAATGCCTCCAGACACCTTCTGTGAAAGGAATATAAGCACCTATATGACTGAGAACTGCTGTATTTTTCTAAGGCCTACTTTATTTTAAAAAAATTACATGACCATAATTATAATTTTGAGGAACACTTCAGACCTGAGATTCTTTGCTGCCCTTTCCCCTCCCTTCCATTGTCCCTGCAGAATTCAAGAACCTTATTTTATTGTACTGAGCAACACATGTTATGTCTGACTAAGCCATGTCAGTGCTGTGCTGTTTTCCACTCTCTCCTGGCATCACTGGGGAAAATGGTTTATGTAGCACAGCACTCCCAACAACCTACTGTGTATCACTTCTTTCACAGGGGTATGTGGTTCTGTGTTTCCTGATGGGATTGCAATCTGAGGAGGCTTAGGGATACTGATTATTTCCGTTACTAGATTTTAGAGGATCCCACCCACTGATTTGGGGCCAGAATAATTTTTATCCATGCTTATTTGGAGAAGAGTCGGGGAGAGGATAGCACGATCTCTGGCAGCGGGTGATGCTCTAACCTATACAAATATGTTCAGCTTTGGAAAAGCCTTATCAGTATGCATATCTTTACTCTGGCCTTCACAGCATTTTTGCTTTTGAGAGAGGTATCAGTGACTGGTAACGAGGGTGTGCTTGACTGTTGCAATTGTAATTTAAAAATGAGTTGCACCACTAATTGTTTTGTCAACATAGGAGCTGTAATTAGTCATTGTGCATTTTTTAGGGCTTTTCAGAAGCTGGAAATTCCTCTGTACTGGTGTGAAAGCTGTTCCAGAAAGTGCATACACTGTGAAGGTTGTAATTCTTCCTTGCAGATGATCTGGCCAGGCAGTTTGACATTTCCAGTGGTGATTACATTGCCCTACAATAACTCTGCATTCTGTTTAGAACCCCATTAAAAAAGATTTGACTGTATTAAATTTTGACTATAATTGAATTAAAACAGATTTAAGCTCCCAAGAGTTACCTATATTAAAAACACCCCCAAGATAAAGCAAACCACTGAAAGATGCTTAGCCATACCTTGGAAAAAATGGGTTACTGCGTGTTGCCTACTTGACTGTTAATGACTGATTTCTCATGATCCTGAGCTTTGGATCGTCCTTTGCATCAGGTATCACCTCTTTGTAGTACCTCACAATGTGCAAACAACCAAAGCAAAGCTGAGACACAAGGAAGCAGTGGGTATGTGCTGCCAGGCATAGGGTTTGCACAGAAAGGTCTAGGGAGGCATTTTAATACAAGCACATCCTTTCCGTAATTAATATCTCTGTGCACTGTATTCCATTGCTTAGCATCATGGGCTTGTGTTTTCTTTAGCAAAAGCAACAGCGGTTATTTGAATGACTTGTCTCCTTACTTTAGCTTTACTCCTGTCTTCACACTCACCCAAGGTTTTTGTTAATGCAAAAACAAGTACTCAGCCTCTGAAATAACCCATAAACTTGCAGATGGTGTCTGATAACCAGAGTTTTCTTGCTGCCAGCCAGGAAAGGCTGAGAACTGATATATCCATCTGTGATTTTTAATATGCTAATATAGCCCCCAAATGGGACATCCTATTGGTTTAAAGAAAGTGATTGTTAAAATTACGATGATATTTGTGTTCTGCTTAGCAAGTTTAGGGAGGAGATCTCATGGCAGATAACATCTATCCTCCCTATTCTCAACGTTTTTCGAAGAGCTAAAACTTTTTGATTCATCTTACAATCCACAGTGGAGTTTAATAACATATTCTCATCACAGTGCAACATGTGGGCCTGTTGGTCCTGCATGCTCCTCCTTGATCTGTCTCTAGTGCTTGTTTATCAGTTAAGTGGAGGAGTGTCTGAGTAAAACACAAAGAATTGTAATGTAAGTTATCTCAGTACTGTTAAAAGACAAAGTTGAGATTTTTGCAAGTTCAGATTCTGAAAGCAGAATTATGGCTTAAGTCAACATTTGTATTTACCAACTGTAACTCCAAATGTCTTTCACTCTCCTGATGCATCTGTGTCAGAATCATCCTATTTATTTATACGTCAGCTTAACTTAAGTCACTGTTGCCCAACAAAGATTAGTGGTTCTGCTGATACTCATAATATTATTGTAAATTAGAAATATGCAGACACTGTACTGTAAGCAAATATAGTGATATCAGCTGCACTGGGTTACACACAGAGCCCCTCAGTCCTCTCTCATGCAGAGCACATAACTTGTGCCTAGGAAAGATAACCACAGCCCAAGTGTAGGGTAATGGTACTTGGCACAAGTTCTAAGCTTCCACTGCTTTACAAATCATGGCTCAGGGACTTTTGAACGAAGGTTTGGATCCCTTCATTAAATCATGTCAGACCCTCTAGATCTCCAGCAAAGATATGCTGGGTCAGAAAGTGCACTGGAGATGCTGAAACTACAATAGAGGTGTAGCAGTATCTAGTTCTTAATCCTGGGGGTATGGAGAAAAATGAAGGGGAAATGCTCTCTTTCAGTATTATCTCCATCTCATTCTGGCTAAATCTGTAAAACCATCCTAGGACTGTTTCCCAAACATAGATTCTCATTGTTTCACCAACTCTGGACATGCTTCTGGGTGTTGATGGGAGGATAGGCAAGGGATACATGGTATTAATAGGCTCATCTTGGAATAATATGTAAAGAAATGCCTCTAAGATTTTGAGAAGAGAATGATGACATAGTAATACCATGTAACACACACTGGATTGCTTTCCATGCCAAAAAATTATTTTTTCCCCAAGTCCAGAACTTGAGAATAGTTCAGAGATATTGAAAAATAACCTAGCATTAGGCTAGGGCTTTGGATGACAAGAAGAGTGATATTGGCTCTGAATGTGGCCATTCTAATGTCAGTGATGCAGGAGTGAGATCATTAGTGGTCATGATTGTTATTCCAGTCATCTAGTCCTCATTGCCTGCAGAGTGAATATGGTGGCCAAGACTGTTGTAATGAGACCCTGGAAAAATAATGGCATTTTCAAAACACAAGTGTAAAAAAGAATCTCCCTCCTTAAGCTGGGGTAGTGATTCTCCCCTCTTTTCTCAATCATCTCTCCTTTATTTTTTTGATTATTTGTGTCCCCTGAAGGACGGCACAGAGGCTGCCTGATGATTCACAGTATGTGATTTGTGATCAGACAAAACAGACATAAGTCAAAGGGGGAAAAGAGTAGACAACTGTAACATAACCATGAGTCTGACTAAACCCCTTGGCTCTGTTTCCTCACACGATGAGTCTCTTACACTTGTCAGGAAAGACCTGGCCCTGAAAGAACCACTTGTAGTGGAGGAAAGAGAGCTGCTTCTCCATACCCACCCACTGGGTTCAGCAGCTCCTATTGTCACATGTAGGTAGCACCAGTGGCAGCTACACTGGTGCATGTGTTGCTGGGTGCCAGAGGGTGCCTTGCACAGTAGTTTCCAAAAGTTCTTTTAGTCTCCTGGCTCTTCCAAGATTTTGTCACTCGTCCCTTTACAGCCATGTGGGAGATTGGAATGCACAACAATGGAGGAACAGGAGACCTGAATATGCTCGTCAGTTGTGCCCAGTACCTTAGATAGCCTATTCCCACAATCTCGTCTTGCTCACCAAAGGAACAGGAGTTTGTTTAAAGTGAAAGCTATGCTTTTGTCCCCAGACTTGTTTGCAGATGACCACAGGCTCCTGGAAGACAGAATTTTATTCCCCTGTCTCCTCTTTGCTGAAAGCTTCTGCTGGATTCATCTGCTTAGAACACATGGTTGATTATGAGTGAAGTTCCCTCTCTAGGCAGGTGATGGGTACAGGCACAGCGGCTACACGTCCCACTACAGAGGAGCAGTGTTCAGCATGAGATTTGTCAGGTAGTAAAACATTGTAACCCACTGCCTCTGCACTCTCCTTTTTCCCCAGTGTCCCTCAAAGGTTTCACTGCCCTTGGGGAGGTTCTTCATTGCACCATCAGCACATTCAGGTTTCTTGTGAGTATATCCTTCACTCCATGGGCTCTTTGACTTCCATAGTGTTGTTATTATTGGTACTTTAAGATCACCTTTTTTCTAATAGTTTGGCTCTCTCCATTGCTCTGCAATTCTGGTGTCCATTCTGGTCTTCCCTTCACTGTGCTCCATCCCTCTTCTCATCGAAGAAAGCAGCAACCAAAAGATCTTCCTATGACACCCATTTATCATTAGAGACTTATGGGAAGGAAATAAAAGGAAAGAAGGCAACCAAGAGAAGGAGAGGAAAACACTACCTCCAAGCAGAATGTGAGATTGCAGAAAGCCCTAATGGCTTTCTGCAATCTCATTTGAGACACACTGTTGCTGCTGGTTGACAAACAAGAATCTCTCTTGGGGGGGAAACTCTCCTTAGGAGAGCAATGTCTTGTGAGACTTTCCTTCAGATATGTTGTTGGTCTCTCGGTACGTCCATCTTCATCTTTCCTTGCTGTCTTCTGAACAGTGCAAGAAAGCAAAGGCTTTGTTTCTGACCAGGCTAGATATCCCCCTAAAACTCTACGAGGCATGCTTTTGGAGTTTTGTCTGGGCTTTTAACAACCTCTCATTTTACTTGGGGAGCAGGAAGAAAATTAGGAGGCGCTATCATGTAGACATTGGTGTAGACTTTATTTCTGCTGACTCACCACTGCCAGTTCTCCCCTTCCCCCTGCTCCAAGATATTTTCAAGGATAATGAGTGGGCTCCAACAGTTCTAAAAACACAACTGTGACTGCAGCAGAGGAGTATGTTTTCTGGGTACATTGCCACCCACAGGAAATGACAAGAGGTTTTTGTTGCTGGTTTGGGGTTTTTTTGGAAATTTGATTATAATCAGGGTATACCTCTGTAACCGAGACTGAAACAAGTCCCATGTTTATGTTTGCTGTGTGACTCGTGGTGGCATACAATACACCTAAATCCCCAGACATGTGACTGTGGCTCAGCTCTCTCTGTAAATTCCTGTCCTGTTTTGAGCACTTTTACAATTGCATTATTATCTCTCCCTGAAGCCTGGCTCCCTGCTCTCTGTCATCAAGATTCAATCTTAAAAATAACAATCAGGATATAATGATCAGCAGTAGCTTTGGAGCTATCAAGGTCTGTGAAGCAAAAAACATGGTGTTCATCTCACTCCAGCCTCAGGAGACTGGAAGAAATTGCATATTGCTGAAGGTCATCAGAGGAAAGGGGCAACTCAGTTCTGTGTGCATGCAGACCACAGCACAGAGAGGCGACACTGGAGGGGAGAGGGTGATTCTGCTGGGTGGCTGTCTACAATTTATGAACCTATGCCCTCAGATCTCACTGACCTTAGCACCTTGTAGGACCGAGAGAACAGAAGGCTTGGTTCTAGCTCAGACACCAGGGGATTGGTTCTGGAAAGTTCTGTGCATACACAGTGGCATCCAAGCCTAGATGTGAGTATAGATTTGCCCTGAATCCGGTTCCTGTTCCATTCTTGCTCCTGATTTGAGAAAACTTCTGCTTGTTCCTGTGATGAAGTAAAGACCTTCAGTCTTTGCACAGTGATCATTCATGCCCTGACCACACCTTTCCCTGATGCTAGGACAACCATGGCTTCACTGTGACTTTTCCACATAGCAGCCTGGAAGGGGAAGCAACTCCCTCTCTGTGGCCTCAACATCTCTGACACCTGCATCTAAAGAGGCATCAAGGCAAGAGCTAAATCTAGGGAACAGAATAGTTCTCTCATGTCTGTGTGGGAGGAGGAGAGAGTCTCTGTTTCTTTTAATCATGGCCAAACAGGAAGCAAAAAACAGGTGTCTTCCTTGGCTGGAGGCTGAAGGATGGGGTTAGGTGTCAGGAGTAAATAGTGTCAAGAATAATAACACCTCGCCTCTTTCATCACTTTGTGTATCTACAGGCGCCCCATGGCTCTTCATGCTGTCAGGCTGTTGCAGAAACCTCTCAGATGTTTTGTAAAGGACCTGCAGAAAATGAAGAAAAGGAATTCCAAAAGAAGATGGAAGCACTTAGAGAGCTCAGAAGAGTATGAGGGCCCACAAGGCAAATCATGTATTTGCTCTTTATTACTCAACTGCTGACTTTCCAGTCCTTAACCATTCCCTCTCCACAGTCTACTTTTAATAAGAAAGTGAACTACTTGTAGTTGAGATACGAGTATTTCAAAGATCATGAGTTACGTGCCAAAAATTCAGGAGATTGTTCAAAATAATGGGATTAAAAAAAAAATCTATATGTTTTGTTTCTGTGATTTTCTTTTTGGTATCTGATTGTGTAGTAACCTCTCATTTTAAAGCTTCTCTCCCTGGAACTTCAAAGGTATATTTCCCTTTGTAAAAGCATAGTTTTTCTCCTGAATTCACTACCTGGGGTTAGAAAAGAAGAAAAAAACCAAGCTAAATATAAAATTGTGAAAAAAAAATTAAAATAGTAAGTATTCTGATTTGATGACACTGAACTACTGATGATATCAGTATATGTATATGTATATGTATATGTATATGTATATGTATATGTATATGTATATGTATATGTATATGTATATGTATATGTATATGTATATGTATATGTATATGTATATGTATATGTACTGTGGGTGCAGGGCAGTCGTCACTCATGATCTCAATCTAAAGCAAGCATGAAAGGATCTTTTGTAGCATTGGAATTTGGTAGAATACACAAATACCTAGCAGGGTTCAATTAGTTTGCAAAATCAAAACAGAAGAACTCTGGCTCCCTTTTTTATAGACCCACCATAAAATACAATACAATTTAGCATCAGTCTTCAAGCATGAAGAATCAGAGCAGAGTCTGGTATGTATGAACGATGTAACAGCACATATATTTTTGAACACTTAGTACCAGGATGCTTTTGGCAGCATGGGGAAGCTGGAGGGACTAGTGCAATGATGGTGGAGTATCATGAAAGGAGATGGATGCAGGCCCTACAGCAGCAGTAAGAAACACTGAAGGCAGAGTTCTCAACATACACATGTAACTTTTTGCTCATGCACAAAAATAAACGGCTTGCTATGTCCATTCTCTGTCCAAGTGGAGCTATGGGATGTCTTGGATACATGGTGGTTCTTCAGTTCTTCCCTTTCTTCTGTTGCTGTAATAGGATGTAGGGGCAGAAAAAAGGCCCAGGCAGGAGCCATCTCATCCAGCCCCCAGCCATAGACAGAGACAGTATTAGATCTGGGTTCCCCACTGTGTGTGCCTGTAACATAACTAGGTGGTCTTGCCTGGGGTTATAATTTCTGAAAACCAGGGACTCATGCTCTGGTGAGAGGAGGGAGTTTGCTGCTCAGTGGGGTGGATGCACCCCTGACCTGCATGTGGGAGCATCCACTGACTCAGTACAGGTTGTCCCTATTCACAGAAAGAGAAGCAATATACTTTCTTCTTTTCCAGTCTCCTTCCTCAGAGCAAAAGAAAAGCTGTGCCTCTTACGTACACAAAGATGAAGGATATTTTTGCAATGCTCCTGTCCCACCTGCAGTGACATTTTTTCCATCTGTTACAACCCCTCTCCAATCTCCTTATTTGTAGTAGCTGCTTTCACCTAGATTTGTCAGACGACCAGGGCTTTGGAGGATGTCAAGTGAAAAAAAAAGAAGATAAAAAGGGAAATACGGGTAGAAGAAAGGGGAGGGAGGATCCCTGTTTGTGTGCCAAGCAAGGGAAAGGCAGCAGCACTGTGAGATCAGCCTCTGCTCGATGCTAGTGGGCTTGTACTGCAAACAGCACTGATAGGAGCCAAGCTGCATTCATTCTCCTGTGGGTGGAACCATTTGTATGAAGCAAATGAACGGTATTTTTTAAACAGATTTTTACTGACTTTTCACATATTGATGGGATGTGCAATTTTTGCTGTCAGTCACTCACCAGAAAATCAAAAACTGGTGCTGAAATCGACTCTTTCCAGGAAGACAAAAATTTAGTTGGAGTAGGACCCCATTTATCTCCTTCCCATTGCATGCACTTTGTGTGGTGACAGCACCTTCAAAACAGGTGTGTTAACAGATCCTGGGAGCTTAAGCCAGGTGGAACTGACTGTATAAGGGTGCAGAATGTCTGATTATTGAGTGCTTGGGAATGTCTATATTTTGTGGCTCTGAGATGCCAGCTGCATAAGCAGCATAAGAGATCATAATAGCATTGCATGGGTTTTGCACCTAGCACTTTTGTGGCTCTTTCCTGTCTGAGATTTTACTTTTGCAGCTTAGATATTTTAGTACAATAGAGATATCCCATGGAATTGCTTAACTGTGCTACTATGAATTATTTTCATTAGTGCCCAGGAGTAGCTAAGACAATAGCTCTGTTATGTTAGGCACTGCTGACACCTGTTATAAGAGACAATCCCTCCTACAGAGGTTTTGCAATTTAAATAATCAGTCATGGACTGAGAGGGGAAGGTAGAGGCAAAACTCCAAAGTGCAATTTTTGAGAAACAGAGGAAAGAAATGGAAATAATTTTCATTTTTAAACGTTTGAGATTTTGAGGGCCTTGTTTCGTCAAAAGAACAAGGCATGTTAATTTCACAGTCAGAAATTACTCAGGGAGCATCCAGTAAAATTGCTTTTCTCCACCATCTTGGTAAGGGAATTTCTTCACACAGGAGGGAGCACTGCCCCAACAGGAGCCATCCCTTGACGGGATCTCAGTGAGGTCAAGGCCAGCTGGTGGTTTAGCCCACAGATAAGCCCAGTTTGGCACATCTCCCACCAGCCCCTAGTGATGTCCTCCCCAGTTCTGGTGAGCACAGCACACACACGAGCCTCCATGAGTCATACAGTCAAAATGAGCCATCTTTTGCTGTTAAATATCACTTTGCTGATGCTGTACAATTTGAATGGAGGCTTTTCAGAGCTGGTAGCATTCATTTTTTATTGTGGAAAAGTGTATTTTATCCACTTGTCTTGTATGCAAAATGTCTGTCCTGCTACAGCTCAAACTTCCATAAAAAATTCACCATGGAACAGAACTGAGCATTAAAAATGTGAGCCTGCACACATGCTCCTGCTAGCCCTAGCCAGGTAACATTCAGGGTATGGATATAAGGTCTTGGTAGACAAGTCCCTCCCCCTTCTCCCCCTTACCTATATGCAGGCAATTTAGCAAGACTCAGCCCTTATGGGGGAGCTCCCCCAGTCATTATGCAAATCAATCCTTTCAGCCTCATTTGTACAATTGATGAGCTGCATGGAGGGGCTGTGTCCCTTCTCCCTGACTGCTGGAAAGGGTTGCTTTAGCATGTTTGCTGAACTGTTGAGCTGATAACCATTTTTCAGAGTGATCCTGTTTGTTCATAAGCCTATTAGACTGTGCTATTTTTAATTCTTTAATACAGTGTGTTATATAAAAAAATACAAAAAGCAAATTAGGTTAGTTACCATAGCAGGTAGCCTCTTGGACTGCAATCAGTGAAGCAGATACTAACACGGAGAAAGGCTCATTAATTTTAGCAGAGTGACCCTTTCCTTGCAGCTAATAAGTGAGTCATACAGGTACAATTTTTTGCAGAAACTAGATATTTTTCCCATCACAGTCAATTGAACTGCCCATATTTTATAGCCATCTGTCTGCTTAGGGGGGTGTGTGTGTGAATTGTGTTGTTTAATGTACTTTAAAATCCTAGCTTCAAAAGCAGAAGTAAGAATAAAGGATTTGTTTACTCATCAATATTTCCTTTACGGCTGGAAAAAATGTTCTAAATAGCACAGGAGTATTGCCAGATATTGTTGTCATTTAAGGAGCTGAATATAGTTTGCATCATATAAACTGCGTACTTGTAACAGAGTAACTTCTATCCTGTGATAGGGATTTTAATTGTGTATCTGATCCTCAGGATTCATTAACCATCCCCTCATCTAACCCTCCACTCATTAGCTGCTGCCTTACACCTTTGTAGCTGTCCCCAGCTTTGGGAAGGGCCTGTGATAAATAAGACTGCCCTGTGGCAAAAGGTAAAATGTTAATGTTTTTTTCTGTGCTTCTTTGCTTTTGGGGGGAGCTGCACACCCTGACAGACACCTGATAAACTCTGACTCAGGAGGTTGATCAGGGGTCTGTGGAAAGCACATCTCATATTCCTTACCTTCCTCTTGCTCAAATGTGAAGACTTTTTCTGCTGTGTCTTTTCTGCTAATACATTTTCTCATCTTCAAAAGTAATAATAACTTTCTGAAGATATGAGTGATCACCACCATGTATGCCAGCCAGTCTTCAGTTAGAGAGTTAATGAGAATATATAACACAGGAAAATGCAAGTCTTTGCAAATCTTAGAGCTTGGCCCTCTAAGAGGATTTTTGAACTGAAACTGCTGATTTCTTTGGTTTGTCACTGAATAAATAAAGAGCGTATTGGATTGTGTCATTCAGTTTGTGCTACTGCTTCTTTGCATCTTTAGACACAAATATTCCTTTTGATGTCATAACACAACACTTTCTCCTGAAAGTAGAGCAGATGAGCTTCCATGTTTAGGCTGGCAACTCCAAGGCAGCCATGGTTACAGTGAAGCCTTCATGGAGCTGAAGGTGATGGACACTAGCACTCCTAATCTGACTATTTATCGTTTTGGTCAACCAAAAGCTGTTGAATGGTACCTGACAGTTTTTTTCTGACAATATAGAGAATTTGGAATTAGGTTCCCTACTATCAAATTAAAAGGTGTCACAGCGGCATGTTGTGTGTAAAGTCACCCTGCCAGTTCACGATTGTCGCAGATGTTTTGCCAGTGTCGACTGGGGCTTTTTGTTTGGTTTCTTTTTGGTGCCAGAAGGCTTCTTGGTTCAAGACAAAAAATCAACCAGGTATCACACAAATCGTAAGAGCAAGGACTTTGCTTTGAGGATCTGAATTTCACATTTCTTCCACTAAAGGCAACCGTCCTGGTGAGTCAATCAGTGAAAAACAGAAATCATTCTCTGAAATTAAAGTTGTCTTTTTATTTTACTGGTCTTATATATATATTTTTTTTTTAATGCGGGCACTGTCATTCCAGTATTCAAATTACAAATTAGCCTTTGATCTGGGTGGATTATTTCAGCAAACAAATGCATTGCATTCTTATACTTGGCATATTTAGATTAATTAGGCAGTCCTTATTTTAGAGAAAGAACTTCTCTAGGCTAAGAAATGCAATAAAGCCTATTGATTAAATGAACTCACTTATCACGTACAGATGTGGTTGATAAGAGCCACTTAGTACTTCCTGAGCAGAAAAGAGAATTCAGCATTTTCATGTGGCTTCTATTAGTGTCTTCATTAAACATTCATGTCATTGTCTTCCTTTCCCCTTACTTGTCTAATAAATATACCATTACAGCCATTAATTGCCCAGAGTTAAGTTGTTTAAGTGCTATAAGATATGCCAAGTAAATTGTTGGCTCCTAAAGTATTGGTTTTCTGTCTAGCTATCTGGTGTTTTCGCAGTCCCTTGAAACTCCAAATTCAATCATCTCTGCAGCAGCAGAAAGGTAATTGAAACATTAGGCACAGCTCAGTCCCCAAGGGAATGAACAAACAAAAGATAGGCAAGCTTACTGTGGCGTTCTACAAAGGTGGGTATATTCCATTTTAGGGGAAAAATATCTTTACTATTGGAATCAAAAAACTACTGCAGTGAGAATTCATAACGTTATTGGGGTAGTAGAAATGGAAATTGTGTTTTCCCTGGTAGTTGCATAAACATGGTGTAATAAAATAGTTTAAGTAGCCTGGCAGGTAGACAGACACAGCTTGTGGGAGCTTTGAAATCCACAGCTCAGTATCATTCCTGATTTATGGAAATCTGGAAATGTTAAACCTCACCTTAGATGATTATTCCTTAAAACCCCCACATTTATTTCAGTTAATGCTTAGCCCGTGCAAAGCACTTGCAGATCTTCAAGTACAGTCCCCACCTGAAAGACAAGGTTGGTATGTCAACACATATTAAGAAAAGAGGACAAGAGGTGATTCATGCACAAGTCACCTTGAGGCATTGCAAGAAGTAGGGCTGCTGCTGCTATTTAGGAAGGCCATGAAGTGAGAGAGAGTAGACTCTTTGAAGGTAGGCCTGGACAAAATAAGCCCTGAGCTGCCTTTATCACAGATTTGTAAATAGGAGAATAAGGTGGGGTTAGGCAGTGGAGACTCAGACATGACAAGTAAATAAATGGAGAATGACAAGGGGCCCGGAAGGTAGCTCCAGGAAGAAGGAGTGAGATGGTAATTAGGGAGGCAGCCAAGGGAGTGAATGTGTGGAGGTGATTGCTTTTGGCAAAAGCCAACAGATAAGAAGGGGAAGCTGAGCAGAGGAGAAACCAAAACGAGGATATATTGGTCACTGAAGGAAGATTTAATGAGATTGTCTTCAAGAGAGAGCAGTAGAAGAGTGTGATTTCCAAGCAGAGATGCTAGTTGCCTGCTGACTCCTTCCAAAAGTTGAAGCCCTAAATCCACTTGTTCCCTCTGGCTGAGTGTATGATATGGTTTAAAAGTAGTTTAGCAGCATGACTTGTAGTCTCACCTCCAGCTTCTGCTGCAGTGCCATTAGCTTAGTAGAGGCTGCACAACAGCTGCAGATAAGAAACAGAGGTGTTTTGGCTTACAGGTCTCTCTCAGCCAGTGACTGTCACCTGGGGTTGTGCAGGTGACACGGAGCAGCAGTAAGGCTACCTGTTTAGCATGACATGGAAGCTTAGCTGAAGCAAGCAGAATAGCCTCTTGGCAGAGAACTGTCATGAGCTCCTCACAGCGGCTCACACTTCCTGGAGACCTCATTGCTGAATGAGAAAACATCATTTTTATATTTGCTTTCTGTTTGGAGACGATTCTGCCTTTGTTGCAGGGTGCCTTTGTGTCAGGTGCACTACACGTTTGTATGTACTTCTTGAACACTTGAGAAGACACGGCCTCAATTACCCACACTAAGGCTATGAGCAGTCATGAGTACCTTCTGGGACCAGCCCAGCAGATGGTTCCTGGCCTCAACCCACTTTGGAGAATAACAGACAAATGGCAGATATATTACCTCTTCAGACGGGTGTTTTCTGATTGAGTCTGTCACTTTGGAACTTTTTGTTTCTAAATTAATCCCCAGACTGCACCTCAGCAATTTTGTGAGCAGAGGTTTTTTTCTCTGTCCCTCCAGTGCTTTTAGGTCTATGCAGTGTAGTTTGTAGAATGCTCCCAGTTTTCTGGGCTCTGTGTTTCACTGTCCTCCCTTCTGCTGTAAAGAGCTTCTGCTCTGGCAAATGGCATGTGCCTCAGCAGCACATTATGAACCAGAGCCTGTGAAGAAAATCTGCCCTCATTACACTTTAGGAAAGCCTTTTCCTCTCTCACATTTTGAGGATGTTGTTAACTTTGCAACTACTCTTCTGCCCACAAAACACCCAGGATTCCCTTTGGTAGACTGATCGCGATGCTGGAAAGAGGAGAACAGTCTCGTTACATCTCTGTCAGTGTGTTGGTGTCTATAGGAAGGGTATTGTCCTGAACTACAGGCTATTGCACTGAAATGTTTCTAAGATCCTCCCACTTACTAACTATAAAGTCACATTTTTCTTACAGAAAAAGGAGCAAAAATATTTTTCATTCATTGAAGCTACTATCCTCTTTCTACTCCAGTTTATCTGCAGCTAATTATAATTGTCTTGACCAAAATCAGTCCTTGGGAAGCAAAGGGCTAGACTTACTTAATTCTCCCATCTTCCACACAGAAAACCCTTCTGTTCAAGGGGCAGGATCCTCTGCAGGTGACCACTTTCCACCAGTCTTTACTCAGGCATGAGTCAGCTGTTGCACAAAGTCAGCAGGGGCCTTTTCAGCAGCTTCAAACAGCTGCTGGATCAGATGCTGCCTGAATGCTTGCTGAATAGGAGGGAGCAGGAAGCCTTTTGCTGCCTGTGCTGTCTGGAGCTTGACAAAGCTGAATTTTACAATTTACTCCCTCTCTGCCTTGAAAACTCTTTTCATAGAAAGCTGCACTGGGTACCTCCTGTTCACAGTGCACTAGGTACGTTTCACTCAGTTTGGCTCTACAGTGAAGATGTTCTGCTGCAGCAGAGTTTGAGCCACACACGACAGAGAAAGCCAAGTGGGAGATGGGTGTGAGGGATGCAGTCGCGTGTGGGTGCAGAGGGATGTGACTAGGCTGTTCCCAAAGTCCTGTAAGGAACAGAGTGCCCAGGCATCATGCCCCTTCCCTGCAGTTTGCTGACTTCTTTGTCAGGCGTGTTGTGCAAGCAGCATTTCACAGAAAATCTCTGCTTGTGATCAGAGATTTCTGACATTCCTAGTCTGACATCATTAAAGGTTACAACGCACCTTTTTAATGAAGGTTTTTCCCATCACTTATAAATATTCAGCAATGACTAAATACTTAAGAATCAATTTTTATTCTTACAAAAATTCCATCTTTGCATTTCCTACGAATAAATTAATGCATGTGGGAACTACAGGGATCTTGTGCCAGGAGATCTCTATCACCATGTTCTGCTGAACCACAGAGCTGAGTTGAACACTGAAGTGTACATAAATTAGCTTCACATGCAAAAATTGGCAGATGTAACAAATTATTTCTTGAAAAATGCAGCCTAATAAAGCATCAACAACCCCACTGGAATAAGCAGGATCTCCCAAAGCATGCAGCATTTCCACTGTGTACCTTGAAGCTATTATAATGTAAGTGGAGTAAACATTTGGCCAATACAGAAAATGGGCATATCTCCCACTTATGAACCCTGCTGTGGTTTCTGCATTCACTCGGCGAGGGCTGTGGGATTGGTTACCATAGGAACCATGGGGAAATGAAGAAAAAGTAACTACCTGAAACCCAGTTGCATAATTTTACCACTGCAAGACTGTAGTGAGGCACTGGGTACAGACCACTGGCACTGATCTGACCCTTTGAAGGGGAGTAAGGTATCTCTGCCATTCCTGCAGCATGGGAAGGCTCATGGGGCCTGCACCTTGGGCTCTGATGTGGCTGGGCTCTGAAGCCTGTGAAGGAAGATAGAGTTGCAGCAGTGAACACCCAAAATTCCAGAGGCCTCTTCAAACCTGAAGCATTCGGCACAACTCCTCAGAGGCCTCCTGATTTACAGAGCAGTGTTTGAATGATGGGAGAATTGAGCACCTCCTCAGAATGTCCTCTGGATGGATACGCAAAATGCAGTGGTGTGCGGTCCAAGGACATAATCCCGAGTGGGCTTGGCTGCTTCATCTTTGTGCTTTTAGTTCCTTTTACTTCTCAGAAAGGCAACTGCATCTGCCCCTCTTCATTTCCTTCTGCTTTACTACAACAGCTAAAGGGGAAAGGCTCAGTTTGTTCTCTCTCTTGGCCTGGGGTCACAAAAACAAGTCTTTGCCTCCCCTAGCTTCGGGCCCAAAGGCAGACTGCCAGTGGTGACAGCCTGGCATGGGGAAGACACCTTGATGAGTATGATTTAATGGAGCATATGAGGTTCATAAAGCCTGGTCCACAACAGGAAACCATCAACTCCCATTCCCCACTTAGACTTCCACAGTTTCTGACTTTGGAGTCCCGGGGATACTTTTCTCAGCCTGCACACTGCACTATAAGATAAGCAATTCCTTGCCCCTTTTAAGCTGAAAAACGTATTTGGCACTAAAGTTTCTATTCAAAATTAGCAAATGTCCTCTGCAAAGCACTGTCACTGGTCCAGCAACTTCTAGTGGCTTCCAAAACAGGGCACTGTACCTAAAGGCAATACCAGAATTATGGTGAGATGAGGGAAGAGAAAATTTGCTGTCTTCAGAGGTTTGAGAAAGGGATGAAGACCTTGTGGAATGCATACAGCAGTCAGTACAAAGACATACTTGTGAGATACAGGTAATGTCTCCCTCATAAAGACAAATATAGAAGGATGGCAAGTTAAATTACTTGCTCTGTTGAGAAATTGTAGTATTTTTCAGGGGTATTGTATTTTCAGGGGTATCAGTATTTTTCACTGAATCCATTGCAAACTATCTTGGAAGCCTATTTATGAATATGAATTTCTGGAATTTGTTTACCCACCTGGACTTCTCTGCATGTGATGTAATCTGGGGAGTTTACCACAAGCTTGGCATTTATGATGCAGATTGGTCTCAAAAAATAGACGAGAATTGTCTGCTTCTTAGTCGTTGAGCATTAGAAAAATCAAGCTATTTTAAAATCCTGGCTCTACTGTTTAAGATCAAAAAGAGTCACTTGTAACTTATTTTCCATCCCATTTCAGTGGAACATTGCTCTCTGAAGGATATTAAGAGACTGGTGATGAATTATAGTTGAAAACAAAATGATGGTGTTTGCTGTCATACCCGTCAAAGAAGCAGATCACTGGGAGAACTACTTTACGAAGATTAGGAAGTAACTAGGTTTGGCTTTATTTGAGTGCCATGTTTCTTTTGGTCCAACAAAAGCCTATAAATGTGCACTGGAACCTAAAAATAGTCCTGATAAAATCACGTGATCTCTGTCTATGTCTTCTGCAAGTGTCAACAGATTGGGTTGAACTGTATCTGAGAACACAATTCATGTAATCCAGAAATGAGATAAGTCCTTGGTCTCTCCTGTTTCTTTCTCTGCTAGGTTACTGTACTTGACAATGCCATATTAATAGCCCTGAAGCTGTAGATGACAATTTATGAAGGAAGGCAAGTGTTTAGTTGCTTGAGACAAATTAGTTTGAGGAGCTGTTCCCAGGAGCTGTGCTAGAAACAATACTCATTGACTCTGGTACCCCTGTAAATTGTGGGTAGGCCTTGCATTTGGTCTGGCTACTGCCAGTGACATTGCAGGACTTGGCTTGTTTACTTGCCCTTCTACTTCCACACTCTGCCTACATAAAAATCTCTGTGGGACAAGAGGTGCTTTGGGCATGGGAGAAATGGGAGAACTTGGACTGGACTCTGAAGCTGCAGGAACATCCAGCCTGATGACTGCCAAATGCAGTCCCGATATCCAAGTGACTGCTTCAGCCCTTCTGCCTGCTCATATGTCTCAACATCCCTGTTATGCATAGATAGCAAGGCACCCTTCCTTGCATTCTATACTTTCCTCCAGCAGAATCTGCGTGACTAGTCCTGGATGCATGCCTAGATCTGGAGCTCATCATTTTATGATGAGCCAGTTCTGCCCAGCATGTAGCCTGATGTCTAAGTATTTGGTTTGGGATCCTAGGCAGCAGAGATTTCTCAAGGGGAAAGGTCTACAAAAGCACTTGTTGTCTGCAGTGAGTGATGAATGTTTCAGGAAATTTAGCATATCTGACTATGCGCTGCAGCACCTTTTCCACAGTATTTTGGAACTGGTTTTGAGATGGGAGAAAATGGATTTTGCATGTAACGTATTTTGCATATTACTTATAACTTGCATTGAAACACACACATTAAGCAACAGCACACATCTGTAGTATTAGCAGCCTTTGATTGACATGGAGAGTCACAAGAAGGATGTATCACTCAGAAGGGAAAAGAGGAAACAGAAAGCACTCTGGTTAAATGGCAAAGGGTAGGGGCATATTCATACCAAAACCATTGTTAAAGAAATGGAAATCTAGTTCTTGTAATGCTAATGGAGTGGAAACTAATCTTCTAGTTGTGTCTTACCTGCCAGAGTGGAAGCTGGATAAAAGGAAATTTCAAGAGCAAATAGCTGAGGATACCAAGGGCAATAATAAATTATTTGCTTTATATCAGAACTATGAAGTTTGCAAGACAGTCAGTGTCGGTACTAGACCATTAGAGTGTGAAATGGACAGTCCCATTGCACAGATGCTAAATGGTATTTTTGTCTTGGCCTTAGAGGCAAAAGTTATTGGAAAATAAGGATTCTCAGTTTATTTTCTGTTACAGCTATAGCTGGTAAGCATGAACTATGGACGCAAAGGCCTCAAAAAAATCTCAAGACATTCCTTAGTAATGTGGTACTAAAATTAAGGCAGAATTTATATACACTAAAAGAAAAAATAAATATGGGTAACTACCTGTACTCCACATATAGCTGTATAGCAGTGGCAGAAGATGTTGGAAGAGACCAGAATTGTATAATCTGAGCAGGCAAGATGAAGTGACCAGACCTCAATGAAAGCTTCAAGATGAAGATGAGCCTCTGGGGTTTGTACCCAAATTTTCAGATTGTTTGCTATTCTGTTCCTGACACATCTGACACAGATCATTGTTTTCCCTCTTTCTCCAAAATGCAGTGTCCACAGGGAAAACTACTTTTTTTTTTGTCCTTCTCTGGCTGGGCAAGAGCGGTGGTTGCATCTAACTCAGAACCCATCAGTATATTCACATTGCTTCAGTTGTTTCTTTCATTGTGCACTGCCAGTTTGCAATGCCCTTCCCTAAACTGAAATTCAACTACAATTGGGTGGCCAAATAGTTATTTTCAGTAGGGGCTTTCTGATGTTCTTCATGAGGCTCTCCATGCCTTGCTAATCTAAATCATGGTGTATCATCAGGAAATCCGCCACCTAACTAGTCCTTTCATTCTTCTAGGTCATTACAAAGCATGCTGAAGCACAGTGGCCCTCATGCTTCTCCTGACAGCACCCTGCTATTGACTGCTTTCTGTGCTGAAAAATAGCTGGTGTGGTGTGCTGTTCATTTCCTACCTTTTAACCACATTTTAATCTCTGACAAGACCCATGCACCTCACTTCTACTGCTCTAATAGCCCTGATAAAAGCTTTCAGAAATCCTGAGCAAACATCAGTTCGGATGTAAAAAGGGCGTTCATCCCGAAGCCTTTGTTGGGGCTTCAGTCACTTCATCTTGCCGAAGCCACAAGAACAAAGGGTGAAGGTAGGGAAGGTGGCAAACATGACAGACATGGGAGGAATGGAATATTACCTTCAGTGAGATTCCAAGACTGAGTGCTGTAAGACAACCTCCTCTTCACCCTGGGATAGTGATAGGATAAATAACATAGAAGTACCATGGAGTAAAACCACAGACATCAGGAGCACCAGTAAGACATGCCCAAACAGTCCATTGTGTTGAGTTTTCCTGGCCAGAAGGGCTCAGTTCTGCATCCATGCTGTCTGATGTAGGGAAGATGTCCATGGCTGCTGCCCTGGGTGCCCAACCACTCATCTCCCAAGACTGAGGTCACCTTTGTAGGGGTTTGGGGCAGTAGTCATCAGCTGTGGGCTTATCTTATCTGTGGGCTTATGCAGAACCAAAGCTGTGGTTTTCCCTGCTTCAGGCACCAGCACCTCTGCTGCTTTGCACTGCCTTTCCAGAGAGCCTGCATGACCCCGGGAACAGTTCAGCCAAGTAACTATGTCTACACAGCAAGCTGGCATTCACTTAGAAAAGGCTAGTTTCATCTTTCTGACATAAAGATGTCATTTGGAGTCCCTCTTTGCAAAACTCGCTCTCCTCTGCCTGGCCAGTAGGAACAGGATCATTAAAATTTCACAGCCTAGGCCCCAGGATTCCTCACTGTACTCTTATCTGGGCTTTTCAGTCCTGAACAAGCAAGTAATCGGTTTTCTCCTTATGGACAACTTTCTACATCTTCTTGTTAAACAGCACACTCAGACATGTCCTGTCACTGAGGTGTCCTCATTAGCCCATTTACTGTGGACAGTGGAAGTAGTCTGACAGACATGAATGGGTAGACTGAGATGGTTGCAGGGTTCCTCACAGAGTTCCCTTGGGCCTCATTTGTGGCAGTGGGAGTCCAAGCAGCTTCAGTTCACGTAAAGCAGGCAAACTGACTCCTCACATCTTCCCCTGTGGTTCAAACCAGGGTCTTCTTACAGATAGCTGCATAGATGCCATACCAATCAAGTGGGTGGATGATGTTCTCCTTTCCCCTTTGCCCCATCAGGCCATGAAGAACTGAATTCCCTATGGGGATGTGATAGACTGATATGGGATTTGTCCTGTGCATGCATTGCCTCAGGTTGCCTTGACAGATGAGACCATGGATGGCAATGTGAGGGCTTGCCTTGGTGATGTGGTATGACCACAGTCTGCACTCAGACCTCCATCACATTAGGAATCCAGGCTCTGGTTTCTGTGTATTTTCTGCTGCTTACTTTCCTCTGACAATTCCTCCCTGCCGAAACTGCTATATCTGCATGAAATGACAGGTATCATGCATGAAATGAGTGGCTTTCTCTGTGTATGTGTGTGTAGCCTTGTAATAGCAAGCAGACAATCAGGTAGCAGATCAGTTGTACATCATGTTGTTGCACAGGGTGTGATGTTCAATGCATGATTTGTAGGCAGAGTTCATAGCTGATGACTTACACTGATTCTAATGATAAAAAAATTACTTTTTGGTGAAAAACAAAAGAAGAAACAGGGAGATTAAAAGTAAAGGCAAATTCAGCTAAATACAAAAAAAATATTTCAGGAAAGATTGTATCTGTGAGATATCTGTTGTCTAAACTGGCTGGGTGCATCACTGTGTAGGGGCTCGACACTACTCAAGCACAAATGTCAGGAGATAACTCACCATCCAGGGCAGGTGAGCTGTGGCAAAGAATAGCCATGGCCCCACATGCACCCCATTACTGGGGAAGCTGGGGCTGTGCTCTGCTTAAGGGACATGTCAGGTCTTCCCCTGGTGCTCTGCTAAGTGATCTGATCCAGTTAACTCCTTCTGCCCAGAGCTGACCTTGACCCTCGCAGAAGACTAGAGATACATGACCAATTCCAGACACAGCGTTTCCTGACCCAACAAACTGATTATCAGAAAGAGAACTTCAAACATAGTTCTCTTGTGATTTTGTCAAGCGTCAGGTATTTGTCTTCCTTTGTAGTCTGTTGTGAAACTTGGCTCATTGCTGTTTATGTTCTGATTTTGTTTTCTAGAGCTGTACTCTGTATGGTTCTCAGCGTTAACCAAATACACTTTAGAATTAAATTTGGCTTCCCCTAAGGAAGAAGCACAGGAATTGGAAGATGTTTTTGCATAATGCTGGGTCATACTAGGCAACTTCTCAGCACTTCATACATTTAGCAGATTCTGAATCCTGATTCTTGTGGAGGAAAGTAGTAACCCTCACAGGTACTAAATGATCCTGTGATTGAAGACAAAGAATTACCAGTGGGTTGCATGATTCATCTCTACCCTCACTGCTGAATATATGAGACAAAAATTAAGTGTTTCAAAATCATATATCCTATCCTAAGAAAAAATATAAAAAATCAATACTAAAATAGTACATTCTGGGCAAAGTTCCCCTAAAACAGTAGGACAGCAGTTTCTATTTTTAAACTGATTGCCTGTTTTTATTTTTTTCTGTAGTAAGGAAAACAGCTTCACTTTGCTAGAAGAAGGAAAACCCAACCAAATAAAATGGGAGTGAAAAGTAGCTTATCTTTACATTAAACACATCCTAGAAGTTCTTTACTAACACATAACTGTGTTAACAATTTCTCATCATCACAACTGCTGACGCAAGTGCCATGGACTCATTCTGACTCAGAATACATTCTGAGAGAAGATATGGAGTGAGGTGACACCAACCTGGACATTCTGCTCCCAATAGAGCAGCCTCTGGAGTATAAATCAGACCTTGACTATTTTAGCAGCAGTTTTCCTCTTTGATACTGATGCTTTTGCTCTGTTGGATGTGCAGAGGGCACTGTAACAGTGTCCAACCCTCAAAAACTAGACCAAACATCAGTGGATTCATAAAAAGGGTGTAAATTGCAAGACAGATAGAATCGCCTGTGGATTGTCTTTAGAACACGTTTCCCAGGAAACTGAGTTATGCCACTGTCCCAGACCTACATTCCTGACAGGATTAACTTAGTGGGCTGAGGAAACATCCCCCTACTCTTGTGTGAGGAACTGTTTTGTCAGCCTCAGTGAGCCCTTAGCTGTGTTTCCAGCACACAAACCTGTACAAAGCTGAGCTTTTTGTAAGATGGGCTCCCTACAACCCCATTGCTTTCAAGACATCCGGTGCAGACTATTCTTTGGATGAGGCTTCTCCTTTTTAAACCCTGTCATGATGGTGGTCTGAGCTGTGCCTTTAGCTCCATTATTGATCTCACCTCAGTGGCTGCCCACCTGTAGATGTGAGCTACATCCATGCATCCTGCTGTAGCTGTTTGTCCCTGGGAAGGAGAATTTTGCTTGAGATTGGACCTTGCTGCCTTTCAGTATCCCTCCACTTTCTTTAAGGCCTTTGATTTGGGCCCAGTTCTCCATGGCCACATGACATTATGATCCCAGTACTATAGATAAAATGAAAAAGATGAAAGGAAGTAAAGAGTAAAGAGGGACTGTGTTGGTTTTGACAACGATCCTTTATCAGGTGATGATACAGCATCCATCAGGGATGCCCCCTTCTCCCTCTGGCTGCAATCACCAGGTGGTTGGCTCCATGCACTCTGGGAATTGCAGGTGCAGGTGAGAGCACAGAGGGCAGAGCTCTTCATTTCAGCATACTCTAGTAGCAGCACCTCCTGCAGTGAGACAGGGCTGGCTACAGCTTGTGTAGGTTTTTGTCTGTGGACTTTTGTACACAGAGCTGTGGGTTTCTGCCATGTGACTGCACCATCCTACTATATCTGAGTTCAGACATCAGTTCTGCAGCACTTGGGAAAAGTAAATGCCCCAAAAATGTGAATTTTCCACCTTCTGGTATGTCCCTACTTCATAGCATACATTTCAGTTCAGCAGCTCAGTTCCTTGTGCTATCTTGCCACTTTCTCTGAACTAATTTAATGCAAACAGCCCTTCTGGTGATGTTATGGAAAGCGCCTAGCAAATGAGCTGTACAATGAAAGAGTAAGCCATTATCAGCACTGGCTACAGCATAGCAAAATGCTCTAACTTTACAGCAAGAAGACATTTTAGTTTGTAAGAGTTAGAATCAGATAGTTTTTCATACTACTGACAGGCAATTATAATGATGATCTTTGGTCTGGGTGGCAGTGATTGTCTCCAGGCTCTGGCATGGATTTTGACCTCACTCAATAGGTCAGATACTTCCACTAATGTCCTTTCAGTTTCAAGAAACATTGGACCACACCATCTTCCTTTGGTGCTGGTGGAAGAACTGTAGGTGGCTGAAGACCTGCACTTCTCCTCATCAGTCTTGTAAGCAGAAAAGATCACTGACATTGAAGGACTACGGAATCTTGTTTGGCACATCCTCAGCTCCTGCAGGCAGCATTGCTGAGGTCAGCAGGATGGCCTGTGTGACCAGCAATAGCAGAAAAGAGCAGAAATGGATCTCAGAGTGTCCCCAGAGTAAGGCTTGTCTGAAGAGCCTTGCACTGTCTGCCCATCTGCAGACAGGCCTGCTCTGGAGCAGCAACTCTACCCTCCCCTAAGGCATGAGAATTTTGCTACAATGCAAGTTCTGTCTGTATTACCTCTGGAAAATCTCTCCTTTTCTTGCCAGCCTTTCACCCATTTGGAAGCATTCAAAGTCCTTTTCTGGTTTGATTTTTTTGTTTGTTTTTTGTTTAGTTTAGTTTAGTTTAGTTTAGTTTAGTTTAGTTTTGCTTTGCTTTTTTCTGTGTGTGACACTGAGAGCAAGGAAGAAGTTTGTAAAAACTTGAGTCTAAGATGCATTTTGTATGCTGGGTTCATACCTTAAAGGAATTTAACTTGCATATTAGAACCAGATCCTTGCTGCAGCTGGGCATTTTGCACAAGGTCATTGCAGAAGAAATTGCTTCTTTGTTTCTTAGCAAATGTATGCTGCTGTCCTCAAATAAAATGTTCAAGAGAAAGGAATAGAAATTCTGTATTTAGACAGGTATACAAATAATACAGTTATGATACATCCTACTTCTCTGCTCCCTTCTCATAAGTGACTTCATTTTTAAAAAGAACTATAAAAGGTAAATAGGTGAGGAGTTTTTTTCTCAGCATTACCACAGTGAGGCAATTTTCCTTTTTCCCTCTTCTTTGGTCTATAACTGGATCAGTTATACAATGTAACTTTAATTATCTGAATACAAAATTTATTTCAGATTCTCATGACTCAGATAAACATGAACCTGCTGAGTCTGCAAACACTACGAGGAAAAGCTCAGATACTCTTGGAACTGCTGTGAAAAGGGTTTTGCCTTGTTTGCTTTGATTTTTTTGCTCGGTTTGGTTTGGGTTTTGTTTTTTGGAAGTATTATTATTGTTGTTGTCATTATCATCGTCATCACCATTTGATTTGTTTGCATTTTTCCTCATCAGCCTGGGAGCTGGAGTTAACCAGGGTTTGGATAACCAAGGTTTTCAAGTACACAGGGATTGGCAGACTGTATTTTTATTGAAGAGTGGGCAGCACTCTGCCTCACCTGCCCCTGCACTAGCAGCTCTACACAAATCTTCCACTTATGTTTAATGCCTTACATAAAAGACTTTTTAAAAA
>VXBT01006412.1:52252-107929 GCA_013400235.1 Oriolus oriolus
ACAAAAACAAAAACAAAAAAAAAAAAAAAGGAAAAAGAGGGAAGATCAATATCCTGGAGGTTTCTAAGAAAGGGTTAGACAAATACATGTTGAAGTTGAATTGATACTCCCAGGAAACAAATTAAATTACCTCCAGAGGGATCTTCAAGCCTTAGATTCCTGCAGCACACCTTCACTGAAAACTCCATCCTTGAGGAGACTGTATGGGAGCAGGTTACCTGGGCCAGCATTTAAATTCAACTCCCAAAACCAGACTGTACTGCCCCTGTAACCGCCTCTCCTTCTCATCAAAGAAGGACCAACACATAGAATGACAAATGCTAACCTTCACACTGACAACATCAAGGACACTGCTTTAATGAAAGCAAAAGATAAATACTAGATTTTGCTCTCATTCAGGTCAGTGTCTATTACCTTCTCTGTATCTGCTTTCCTGCAGACACATTGCTGCAACTGACAGCCCATCTAAACTCCTTGTGCAGGCAGGACTTTGGCCCAGCTGAGTGAGGCTATCCATCATACCCCAAAGCATCAGGCGGTACTGGGTCATGCATCCGCACCACAAGCATGCTACACCTGGGTCCGGGTACAGAGCAGAGACTCCTGTGTAGGGGATGTGTTTGTGGACAGGTAGTGAAGCAAGCAGAGTTTTCTCCTTGTGTTGTCTCTTTCAGGAATGTGTTTAGATGCTATTTTTCATTTGCCCAAACATCTCTTCTGACAGGTTTCCCAGAGAGGATGATGCAGCAGGAAGGTCCCAGAGATGTCACTCTAAATGCTGGGACACCACAACATGAAGGCAGTGTTTTATGATAAGCACATGCCTTTTCCTTTGATCTTCATTGTGACTTCCATTTCAAAGCCTCAAATGAAACAGATAATTGAAATAGGAATTAAAAAGCGAGACCTGGTCCTTCTCACATTCACAGCTGTGCAAATCTGGTGGAATTCCAGTGCAATTATTCCTATTTAATTGCTGTGGAAATGAACTAAGAATTAAGTCTACTGTATCGATACCTTTTTACATCTGCAAAAAAGCAGTCTAACACTTTTAGACTTTTTTATGGCTCGATGAAATCTTTAACAAAAGTACAAAATCACAGAAAACGGAAACTGTGAAACCCACAACAAAGGTTCAGAATCAGACAACATTCCAACATCCAGTGATATAATTGTAGTTTTCAAGTGGCTGATAAAGGTGCCACTAATATTTAAAACAGGAACACCTGGCAGCACTGCATATATATTTTTAAACACATACAGTGCCAGTTCTAAGCCAGTTTTGAGGTGTAGGAGGGGGAAATAATTTTGCACTTTTCATCAGATTTGTCCAAATTTCTAGGGTTTTAGCCTAATCATTTCTCAGGTGAAAATATTTGTTGATTATTTGGCAATAGCAGCCAAATTTCTTCCATTTTTTCTTTTTTTACTTTTATGTCTGTACAGTGAATGTACATGCATTTAAAATTCTGCTTTTCTGTGCAAGGAAAGATACCCATGGCAGTTTCCACTATAAATAGACAATGACTGTATTTATCCCTTGTGTGGAGGTGGCAGTTCATAAACATACATGTGTTCTGTATTTGAACTATGCAGTGAGATTGTCCAAGAACTTAAAAATTAGCAAATACTACAGTTTTGGGGTTTTTTCCAATCCATATTATAATAACTACTATTACTACATATAATCTTCAGCATGGATTAAAAAAAAAAAAGACAAAGGGAAAATACAATGCTTTTGAAATATTTTCATTTGTGTTTCAATTCTGTGCACTTTAGCTAGGTATCAGTATATTGAAAGGAAAATCCAACCAGCTTGTCTCCAAAGACTCAGCAGTAACTGGGGACTGCAATGAGAGGGAGCAGCTGGGAAACAAGAAAAACAACATGAGTAAGGATGTTTAAAAAAATTAAATGTGTCAGTGCCACCATCTCTGTGATTTTCTCTCTAAGAGTTCAACATAAGATCATGGCACTTAGGGACATGGTATAGTGGTGACCTTGGCAGTGCTGGGTTAATAGCTGAACTTGATGATCTGAAAGGTTTTCTCCAACCTAAATGATTCTATGATTCTATGATTTTATGATCACGTTAAAGTCACACCAGCCTTTCACCCAGATTGTTTGTGTGTTATAGCCAAGCAGGAAAACAGCGGAGGTCTTCAGAAGAACCATCAGGGATTTAATTCAAGGAAAATCTACTTTGCGCTTCAGTGCAAGGCAGGCATAAGGAGGAGGTCAAGGGCTTCCCTCCTCTGTTTTTCTAACATTCAGTCATAGAAAGCTCTCAGCAGCTCTGGTTAGTGTCGAAACTCAGACTGAACTTCTGAAGTGCAGAAAAACCACAGTTTTCAAGAGAACTAGTGCATGAGGAGACCAAGAGCTCCCTAAGGCTGGATGAGTACCCCAGGGTCAAGGATGAGCAAGGCTCCTGTGCAACCATATGTGTTCACTTTGCTAACATTCACACATATTAAAGATGACATATTTTTAATTTTCAAACAGAAATCCTGAATCTGATCAACAGCACGATTTTTTTTGCACCAAAAGAGAAACTTCTGATGTGAGCTAAATAATAGATGTTAATAAATTATGAAAATGAAATGTTGCCATTTCAATCAACAGTCACAACAGGCACATCTCTATTTTCACAGCAATAATAGGTTTTCATGGTGATATAAGTGGCTTGCTTCAAAGACATGATTGTGCATTTTAAGAGTAGGTAGGTCAGACCTGCAGAGAGCAAGGGAATGGTAAGCCTGAGTCAGAAATGGCTTTTCTTGGGAAGGAACACTGATTTAAAGTCAAAGTAAATGCTGAAGAGAATCTAAACAATTGTGGCAACTTGGCTTATTTGTCATGAAAATTATAAAAGAGAAAAGTACTGGAACTTGCTAGAGCAGATAGTACCTGACTGGGAGGTATTTGCCTTCAGACTTGCCATGGAAGAACTCCTACATAAACAAGAGCTCTCCCATTAATGCACATGTAAGAAAACGCGTATCTATTAAGCAAATAACATATGTTTCTAACTAGGTGTTGGTACTTGAAAGTAAAAACATAGCTCACATATTTCTACAAGGTTTCTGTCATGATACTCTTTTTAACTGAAAGATACATTGCAATTTATACCACATCTGCATTCAGACAGGCATAAGGGAAGTTGGTGAGCAGTGCAAGGAATTGTAGGACTTGGCATTCTTGTTAAGTGATTCATAGGAGTTATGTCTTTTGCTCTTGCAAAGATACTGACTGTTTTGTTAAATTATTTTAGTTATTTCTAATGCCTCTCCAAATCTTTGGTGCCTGTTGTGCCCATTATATATTTATATTGCAAGCTGTTGAGAGATGTGATGAACATCATCCACTAACCGCAGATTCTCCCTGCTGACTGGATGATCTTCAGTGGCAGGTAACTCAGGAAGGAGCTTGGTGCTTTGTCTTGTTTTGTGTGTGTTTACAGCCTCTCAGTATACCCATGACTTAAGTTACATTATTTCAACTAGATCAGCTAAGTGCACTGAACTGACAATTCTAGTCACAGCTTTCCAGGAAATGCGAAGCACAGTTGCTAGTCCATTCAAATTCTTGATTTTGTAAAATGCTTTGAGGTGTGGGGATGGCAGCCAAAGTGCTGCTCCTGCTGTTAATGAGATACCACCTGCAGAAAGCAGTAGTTCTCAAACTTTGTCCCTGGAAGAATGTTTGGGCAGTTAGCTCTTTACCTGCTCTTAAAAAACTAACCAGCTTTGATCAAGACAAAACTGGAGCAAAATACCTTTAGTAAGGTCTCATCCGAACTGATACATTTAAAATGGAAAGATGGAGCCAGAGGCCCACAAACCCCTCACTGCTTGTGGCAGGGCCTGCATTCACTGCCCAGGGCCTGCAACACAGGTTCATGCTAAACAAACATAGTATACTTCACATACATGCAAAGCATTCCTGGGTGGGATCTCTCACGGACTGAGACATTTAGAAAAGGAGAGGATAGCATTTGTTCACCCTTCCTTATAAATAGTGTGCTGTCCAGAAACACATAGTTTCAGGACACGGCACAACCCATCCTTTTCTCCTTCTAAGAACGGAAAGACACACAAACACCCCCTTGAACCTTGTATCCTGCCCCTGCTCTCCCCAAAAGGAAGGTAGCACTCTACCTTTTTGGAAGGACTAATTAGTAGGGAGGCAAGTTTCTGTCTGAGGGGGCAGTTGCTTAGGGAGGGGCAAATGCAGTGAAACTCTAGCCTTAAGGTTGTGTGGGCTGGTCCTTGCTAGGGATGCAGCAAAAGCAGTGAGTGTCAACACCATCCATGCCCAAACTGACCCTGCGTGTGAATAACATAATGTTATTGCCTTGATACACCAACAGCCCATCATCCAAGGTCTCATTGTCAAAGGACTCCGTGAAGCTGGCCCAGCTCCCTGAAGGGCACCTTCTTCCAAGGTATAATAAAACCTTTGCTCAAGGGGTAGGCAATCCTTGCAGAGATCAGAGACGGCAGCTGAGTGAAGCACTGGGAGCTGGATGTCAACCCACCATGCAGAGAGCTAAATACAAAATATTTTTGCTAGACCCAACTTTGTTACAGTTCTACATTACTGGTGAACAGACATTATTTCTCTTCTGTTTCTGCAATGTGGGCACCTTTGGGGCTTCCTGGAAGGGCTTCAGGCCCCTCTGTGGACATGGAGCCTCATCAGTCCTTGTGCTGCTACTAACATCCCAGTGTAAGCATGGAGGTGTCCAGGAACTCCCCTGAATACCAGGTGACAGAATTTACAGATGGTGCCCGTCTGAAATTGCATGAATCACAATGTCTCTGCCTGGTGTTTGTTGCCATACACGGCTGTTACTTCAAGGATGTTCCTGCACTGTGACCAGTGTTTAAGTGATGTCCCAATGGACTCTTCCCTGTGCCAGTCAGAGTGCAAGGACTCAGATGTCAAATTTGCTCACAGGTCTTCTTTTACAGAGGCAGGTGAGTGAAATGAATGAGGCAGTTTACTTTCTTTCATTTCTTTGTACTTACAAACTCATGCAGTAAAACAAAGGTGCGTTTTTCTGAGGCCAGCACATTAGCTTTGTGTGGAAATACACTCTTTTTGCCCTGCTTTGCTGTGTCAGCAGACTAATTCCAGGGAAGAGAGGGAGTACCTCTCCTTCCTTGAAGTGGGTCAGCTCTGGACATTACACTGTACTCCCTGCAAACTATTCTTTCTAGGTCTTTTCAGTTTGTGAAATTCCTGTGTAAGGAAGGGATAGACAAGCACTTTATTACATCATATTAATTGGCTTATCCCCAGTCACCTGGGGAGACCAAAAATCGTATAGATGATGTAATGCATGATGGCAGGAGAACATCCAAGAATTATTTACCATCTCTTCCCTATGCATACTTCAGCTCTAGAGGATTCATCCCAATTATTTCACATATTCATAGGGTTTTCTAAAGGAATATTTGGTAGTATTTCAGAGTGATGCATACTAAAACAATTCACTTTGAATGAACAAGTCTCTGAACTGTCCGCAAATATATTAAACCAACTTACTTATACTAGAAATAGTCCATTATGAGTGGATATCTTTTTATGTGCACAGCTGGGAAAAAAAATGGAAGCCTGATATTTATAGAAGCAGAAGTTCGACGCTCACATCTTCAAGCTGAGTTTAGCATATAATGGTGATGGGCAGGAATTAAGATCCCATGCAGTATCCCATGCAAATCCTTAAACTTCCTGCCTTGTTTTCAGAAGGGAGTCTAGTGAATGGTTTGAATGACAGAAGGGAAGAGGTTGGTCTCTCCAGAGGACTACTTGGGTAAGCCTCCCACCTGTGTTCCCCCTGCAGACAGAAGGAGAAATCCAAAGGGACTCTTGATACCTTTTCCTGTCATGCCTGTGGACAGCAGGGCATGTCCATCATACCCACAGCTTACCTTTGGATATGATAATTCATTCTGTGGGGAGACAGAAGGTGACGTGGTGCAGTTAACACGGTGGGGAAAATTGTGTTCTGCCATTTGCACACACAGTGGCTTCAGAAACTGCAGCTGCAGGTGTGGCAGATGGCTGCTTTCTCGGCGCTTTGTGCTGAGCACTGAGGAACAGCCATATGAGACTGCTGCAGCTCACCATCAGGGATCTGGAAAGCAAAAATTTCCAGGCTTACTGTTGACAGACAGTCCAGCTTGCCTTGGATTTCCATTGTGACAGCTGTCACTGCTGTAAGATGTGAAGCAAAGTGTAGGGCTTCGCACTGTGACATTCTTGGATAATCTGCCTAGTACAAGGTTCATCCCAACCACTTGCGGTGAGATGGGTTTAAGTATTAAAGGATGGCATTTACTACCCCTGTGCTCTCACCACTCATCACAGTCTTTAGCTGCAGCTACTACAGATGATAAAATTATACACAATTTACCTCTATTTGCATGATCAGCGCCAGTAATGACATCTTTATGCTGTTATTCATTCAAATATTTTGAAATATGCTATACATCACTGCTATATAGAAATTTCTCATAGAGAAATGAGTTTTTATGGTATGAATTTGTATACATGGAGAAGAGTGAATGCTCTATACAATGTCTTCAAAAGAAAGCATTAAAAGTTCTTTAGACAGATAAAGACATCATCTTTTAAAATAGTGACAAATGATGTTATGTGTTTCAAAATATTCTTTCTTCACATTTTCTTAATCTCCTGTCATCCCAGATGTATAGCTCACTACCTCTATACAGTACCAAATATCCTTGGGAGACTTTTTTGGAGGATCTGCAGGACATTCAGGGGTCAGGGTGTGATACAAATCTTTTATCAGTAGAAAACTGTATTCAGTTTGAAGACTTCTTTCTCACAGTGTTTGGCATGCATTTCTGAACAGGTAAAATGTGTCTTAATGTTAATTAGGAAGCCGCTTTGCTCTATGATGTTTGGTCTAGAGCAATGGGGGAGGATATCCACTCCTAATCATCTAATCCAAACCAAAAAAAAAAAGAAAGATCACATCGTCAAGAGCTGACTGTTAGTCAGAAGTGGTGCAGAATGACCTGGAGATCTTCCTCTCCCTCCATGGCTTACATGAGCTAATGTAATTAGAGCTGCCATTCACTGAGTCATGTTTTTGAGCTATGATTCATTTCTCTGTTTCCAGTAGTGGCATTAATGTTGATGCAAACAAAAATTGCCCATGCCTGAAAGATTTAGACTTTGGATATCTGGTATGAGGGACATTAAATCAAGAACACTACTGGACATTTGTCTTCTCATCTAGCCAGGAAAATGCAGAACACTTTGTACTTCTTTGTCACAAAGGATTTTTAAGTTACCAAAGACCAAACTTTGCACCTCTTTGAGGAATGTTGGGCAGAATGTTAACTGTAAGGTTAACAATGTCACTGCAGAGATAATATAGTAAAAGTAAAATAGCCTTTACAGGGATTGACACTGCATTTTTTTAAAAACTTTTCTTTTTTTTAAGAGTAGAAAGAACATCAAACACGCCTTAGAAAACTCCTGAAGCATTTGACTTGTGGGACAGCTCCAAAGACAGGGTGCAACAGCCAGCCATTTCTACTGTGGCCAAAAACCAAAATAGACTTTGTAAAAAACATTTTTTTTTTACGCAGGAAAAGTCTGGAATTAAGTCAGTTACCTGCAGTGAAGAAGACTGCCGTGTGGTACAGGTAAGTCCTGGAAAGCAAATTCTTTGTGTGGAAAGGCCTGTTCCCAATGACAGCCCCAGACAGGAGAGTTTTCACAGCACTGAGAATGTAACCACCAGTTAGTCTGTTGATGGTATATCCATAGGTCAGCCCAATTGGCTAGTTAGCAGTGAAACAGCTAAGAAACACTGTCATAAAGGACACATCAATACAGCAACTAAAATCCTGCTGCCAGCTGAGAAATCAGAAGTCCCACAAGAGATATGATGAACAGTGCATGCCAGTAGGTTACTGAAGCTGTTTGGACTGTAAAATCTAGGAGTTCCAGAAGAGGAAACTGTAGGGTGGAGCCCAACTTTGGAAAAAGCCTTGGAAGGTCTGGCCTAGAGGAATCACAGGTAGCAAATAGTTTCCAGGTCACGCAGAGGTGACCTTGCAAGAGGGAAAGTGAAATGGCCTTGACCAAGGAGTGAGGATGGAAATCACCAACCATGAACCAAAGCAGGGAGAAAACACCTTCCTTTCGTCCTTTCTAGACCCCACCCTGAGAGGCTGGAGGAAGGAAAAGAAATGCAATTTGTCATGTCTGGAGATAGATGACGGAGGGTTGTCTGACAGGCCAAGTCTCCTGACTCTGATTTAAATACAATTATATGCCTTGTGCATGCTAAGCGCAGCTCTCCTTCCTATAGCTTAAGTCCCTCCACCCCCTACAGACATCAAGCACAGGCAGTGGCTGCTGGAGAGGAGGCAAGCAGCAGCATAGATGAAAGGATGGAGTTTGGATCCACACGAGAGGCTGGCATTTGCAAGCTGTCATTGAGCCCTGCTGTGAAACTGAAGTCTGCATCTCAGTGTGCATTTCTGAGAGCATAGCTGAGACATCCTGCCAGCACAATGTTCAGCAGCAGCAGCAGGATACTCTGGGGTAACTGGAAGTCAGACTGTGAGCATCACAGTATCTCACTCTGTCATGCAGCAGATAGTTACGCTATTACTGTGTACCCGTTTGTTTTCTAATCCCATTCTCTGGAGATCTTAGCGCTTTCTGTGACTCTATGACTGCAACAAGAGCATGGAAAAGTTATGTGTCTCCTTCCCAATCTGGTTTGCCCCTGCAAGTTGCCTAAAGTGCTTATGGTTTGGGAAACCCTGGCCCATGGGTATAAAGAAGGAGGAAGCATTAAATACAGCAAGGTTCAGAAGCTTTTATCTCAGGTGACTGGAAGTAGAAAGGCTACAAATCTACCCTAATTTAGCCCTCTCAGTTTGCTACATTTAAGACCCACTCCGACAAGGTTTTTGTGGACATTGTCTATTTATTAGAAATTGCTGAAAACAGAGAGGCAAGATTCCTGAGAAAGAACTGCTTCCTGTTGCTAAGAAGACAGTATAATAATGCTACACGGCGTTTTACACAGATACACAGTGTCAAGATTTACTGCTTGAATGTCTATTTCACTTCTGCTTAATCAATAGTGATGTTCACCAAGGACCCCTAGAAATTTGTGCTGAGTCCAAACTGCAGTAATGTTAGTCAGATTGATAACACACAACTTTTGTATGAGACCCCATGGTCTTCATGTGGAATTTGAGACCACATCAGTTTGAGTTCAGCTCCTGGTCAGTTCTTATAAGCTTCAATGTGGGTGAAATTGTATTTTAACTGATGTATTATTTCTGAAAATTGCCTGTCTGCCTGTTTACCCTTATACAAATATATATGTGCTTTCATCTCCATATGAGGTACAGATTGGCAGACGCAGTAAACTGTCTGACAAGACCCTTTGTACTTCAAGGAGTTTCCTTAAGGAGTAGGCCATGCCCTCAGCTACTCTAAGTCAGTGCCAATCTCCTGCAGTCTAGCTGAGCAGCTCTGGAGGAGGAATGGGTTAAACCCTGCTTGAAGCTAATCCCAGGCCCATGATGGTGGTGTTGGCTGTGGGCAGGATGGGACAGCTCTGCTGGAGAAGCTGTGTCAGTTTACACCAGCTGGCCACATGGCTCTGGGCCCTCTCTCTTCCCATTGACCAGGAAAACACATCTCCATGTTGAGATAAGCCAGAGACCAGGGGGCTTGTGACAAGCAGAATACTCTCTCAACATGGGAGTGTATCCTCTCCCTTCAGGTAAAAAACTGATAGCTGGGAAGCTTTGTTACTTTGCTACAGGGTCAGCACCCTCCTCTGCTCATCAGTGTCCCTCTGGGAGCAAGGGGAGTTCTCAAAACTGTTTCAGTCTCTGGGAAGCACACAGAATTCGCTAGATTTTTTTCCTTTCATCTCCCTAATCGTGCTCCCACTGAAGCTGTCTGGCAGACTGCCTCTGTGCACAGAAGCGGGCAGGACTGCATCAGCTGAGGTGGTCCATCCGCTGTGTGCAGACACTGGGAGAGCAACCTCACCGTGCACCGCACACCGTTTTGGGGGTCAGAAAGTGAGTGTCGCTTGCATGCTCGTGGCACGATTTGTTCAAGGTCTCCATACTCTCAAAATAACATAGCAAATGTGTCTGGAGTTGAAAACAGGAGTGCCTGGTCTAATCCAGTCCAGCAGAGCTCTTGTGCCCCTGGTTCTGAACCATGTGAGACTGACAGACAATCTGACCTGCATCCCTGCTCTGACTGAGAAGCTGATTTTGAGCATCACATTGCAGGTACAGGAAGGTGTAGCAGGCTTGGCGGAATTCAGAGATGCAGCCACAAGCGAGTCCAGAGAGAGAATGAATCTTTATTATTGTTACAACACCATAACATAAGTGAAAAATACCAGATACGAGATTATTTACAAAAAACCTATCTTACTATTTACATAGTTTGCATAGCGAAGTAAAAGTTTCCCACAGAAATGAAGGAGAAGGAAAAATCCTCTGCCCAGGAGCTTTTTAGTATCCACAGGAAGATTTTAGCTATGTAGAAAATGTTCCCTCTTCACTTGATTTCTTTTCTCTGTGTCTTTGTTTCTCTCTTTAACACAAGACATGATCAATATTTAATTTTTCTCCTTATTATACTCTGCACTGCAGGTCTGGCTTTGCTACCAGTGTTACTATCGTTACTTCGGCCAAAAGTTAAGTTATATTTTGCAAAGGGCATTTTTCAAAAGATGCTTTCCTGTTTTCCACTCTTCCTCCCTTGAATGTTTTGAAAAGCTCCTGCTCTCCCTTTATAATCCTCTTCCCTGCACCTCAGTGAGCTGGGCTGTTTTTTCTCACAGCAAAGCCCAGACAGTGAATACACAATGGTGAGAACTGGCTGAACAAAAACACTGACTTCAGCTTATGTCAGTTGCAGATAGAGTCTGATAAAGTGAAGGTGCTTCCCAGGTGAGGGGAGCAGTGGGTAGAAACATATGTTTGACATAAGCCAGGCAGCTATCTGCGTGTTGGGCTAATCATCCGGGTTGCTGCACGATGATCGTTATTTATAAAAACAGCACAAACCTGTGAGAAGAGGGCAGTCTGTCACAGTTTGTACATTTCCGTGTGGCCTGCTGAGTGTCAGTCTCTGCTTTCCGCTCTGCCAAAGTGTCCTGCTGCCTAAAGATGGTGCTGACTCACTTTTTTTCCTCCTCTGAGTAACACAAATGAGAGGTGAAGCTTTTCCCCCCCCACCCACTTCTTTAGACCTCTTTGCCCCTTGCTATAGACGGTTTCTTCAGCTGTGCTCTGCAAATATGTCTTCACAAACGTGTGTGCTTATAAAAGTGTATGCTTTCACTCCATCATGCACAGGTTATTTGCATACTGGGATTTCAGGGAGTTCCACCTGCTAAGTGTTTTTCCATGGCTTACATCTGGATGAAATGAGCTATGGCAGATGAACAGTTTATTTTGATATAGCCTAAAAGAATTCAGTTAATCTTCCTGTATGGTTTTAAAAGCATTTTTGAATCAATGTAGTGATTTAACTATGCAGCTAATCCCCCATGTAATTCTTTGTCAGTTCTGAAACGTATAAACTTTCTTTATTTAATACAGAAAAAAATTATATTAGCAATATGGGATAATGGATAAGGTATTTTGGTCTGCAGGAGGTACAAATCAGAAGACAGACTGATTTCCGCCAGCTAAATTACTTGCTCCATTGACTGTCTCTTTGTAATAGGCTGAGATGATGGCTCAGAAGCACAAATTGAGGAAACTCAGAAAATAACAAGAAAAGGGGAATGCAAAACCTGACTGGAGAGAAAAGGTTTAGGAAAAATTATTCTGGTACATTGAGAACGATCTAAAGTAGAGAGAGTGTCACTACTTTCCAAGCAGTACAAAAGGGGGTGGAGGCAATGATGATGGTGATGACAGGACACAGGGCTAGAGGAGAAAACTGCTGTCTGTGGACCTGCAGACCACACCAGTGTCCTGGTTCTGGCCAGGATAGCGCTAATTTTTTGCAGTAGCTGGGAGGAGGCATGGCTGGGACATGGAGGTTATTCTATACCACCTCATATCATTGCTGGGGCAAAAGGGCTCTTTTCTTGGGGAGAAGTGGTTCTGACTGGAGGAGAAAATGTGATGAAGGGAGCTGTCTGGCTTCGTCTGTTATCAGCGGGTTTTTGTATCTTTTCTTATACCTTTTGTTATTGATATTGTTGCTGTTTCTGTTTGTTTTCTTATCTCATTGCTGTTTTCAGTAAATAGTTCTTATCTCAACTGCGTTTTTAGAGTTAATACTAAATTGGAGAATACCATTCTTAAACAAGTGACCTTCATAGTTTTGTCTCAGCTTTCTCATGTTGCCAGTGTGGACTTCACCTGTTCTTAGTGCAATGCAAACAGAGAAAAAGGGTGGGGGACAGGCCTTTCCTTCTCCCTTGCTCCCTGCAATATGGCCATGAAGAATGGGGAGAAAATTGTGAAATATGTGATAGAAACATTTCAAAGGCATGGGCCAAACAGAGAAGATGTAAACACAAATCCCTTTTTGCCTTTCTCAACAGTAAACCTCCTCTTATCTTCTACTCTTCATAACTGTTGGCATCATCCTCTAGTTGTCTCCCTTCTTGCAAAGCTACCTCTCTTCACTTGTTTCAGGCTTATCAGCCACTCATTTTGTTTTGCTGGAGGACTCGTTTGTCAGTTTACTTCTTAGTATGCATTAGTATGCATTTATTTCAGTTGGAGTGAAATGTCAAAATCCTTTAAGTCACTTTTCTTTTTTTACCTTTTGTTTCATGGACCTCTCAACTTTCCAGTGAAAGTTAGCATTTTTTAAAATTTCATGTATTTCAACCAATTTGTAGCTAATTTCAGTCTCTTGATGATACAAATTCCAGTAATTATTCTGGATTTAAAATGTCTGGTATTTGGGGATTTGGTTTGTCACTTCCAAAAAAAAAATGGCTGAGATTGCTCTTCTGAAATTCCCCGAGTTGCCTCACATACAGTTTCTGTCATAGGTTGTGTTCAGGATCCAGAACAGGATTGCCCATAGAGATAATGTGGCTGAAAGTTAACATTCAGAGAAGCATGTGTCAATTATGAATTCAAGATTGAATCCCCCATCACTGGATCACTGAAACAATTGCTCAGCTGTCAATTTGGAGCCAGAATTGTCATCTCCACTAATGGTTTTCATAGGTAGCCATTCCTGTTGCTTATTTCAGTAAAGTGCTTGTGAAGGTGACATTTGGGTTCTGACAGGCATCCCTTTATTTTTCTTGTTGCAAGCTTCAGGATTTGACAGCTCATTTTCAGCCATTAACTGGTCCTGGGCTTCCAGTGTGTCCAGACCTTTTATTACCTGAGAAACAGAGTTAGAGGGTGTTGAGGAAAGCCTCAGTTTTGACGTGTTTGCTGGAAGCTGTTATGTTCATTCCAGACCACTAAGTAAGGCATGATAAACCCAAGGAAAGAAAATAGTTCTGCACCTGCATTTCCAGGAGACACACAGTTTTTAGGTCTGAGAAAATAAAACCAAGCCAAACCAAAGCACCCTGCTCTAAAATATTGTGATGGCAGTTGAGGAAAAAGGTAATTTTCTGCACCATACTCCCTGCTCCTCAGTAGGAATAAACTCACTTCACTTGGTTGCTCCATTTTTAACTGTCAAACAATAAATACATATATGTCTACACTGACTGTGTAGCTGTGACTGTACTAAAGCACTGACTGTGCTTTAGTAAAGTCATTAGTTTACAAAGTAATGTCTAAACAGTAAACCTTAATCATTTATGCATATGAGTAACACCAACATATTGAAGCCTTCTCTAACTCACTTCCTAATGAGCCTTCAAAGCTCTTTTCCCAGGTGCATTTTTCCCAGTTACACTAGCTGTGCAAATCCTGAGCTCATTTGTATTACCTTCCTGAAGGAAGCAATGCACTGAATATATAATCATTTGAATACCTTCTACTATTTTTTCAATTCCAAAGCATGTGTTAGGTCAAGTTTTGTGACTATTTTTTGTTTCAGTGTTACTGTTATTGTGATTCTCATTGCAGGAAGCAAAAAATTTCGGCAGCTGGTGGAGGCTTTGCAGCTTTAGTAATTCAGTTGACTGTTCTGAAAGATGTGGTTTAGCATTCACAGCAATAAATGAACAACTTGCACAGTTGTTATGCTTTTGATTTACATATCAAACTTCAAAAGTTTTGTCTTTGAAGCAAGAGTTGTTTGATTTGGGACGGCAGGACAGATTGGCTGGTTTGACCCATTTGTTGGTTATGTCTTTCTAACAGAACACATGATAAGATGACTGCTGACCAGGTCCCAGTGAACTGTTCTGCACGCCACACCTGTCATGTCTTTGTGCTTTCCTTTGAATTTGTGTACCATGGACCCAAGGTACACAAAAGTTCACACCTGCTGCTAACTGGAAGTTCAAGTAATTCTTCTGACCTATTTTGAGATTGCTAAACCTCATCATCAACTGAACCTGAAATACCTCACATTTACAAGTCTTGGCATCATGCTCCTGCTTTCAGAAATCCTTGCAGTAGATTGTAAACACTAGGAACACAGGGAGCAAAAGTAATTTAAAGATGAATTTGTTTTGAAAAGGGGTGGATGTGACTGGGATTACTTTAGAAAATGAGGAGGCCAGCACAACAGCACTGCAGCAGTAATGTGGTATCAGCTGCCAAATTGTCAGAGGTGGTGGCCAGAAAAGTCTTGGATGGTTTTGGATGTCCAGGTCTAACTGTTTCTGAACTTTGTACCTGCAAAGGCAGGGAAAATGCTGCAGTTAGACAAAGTGGGAAGACAACCGAAGGAGGGGAAGAAGATGTGGCTACCTTACTGATACTGGCTTTCACTATAATTGCTACCATTTGACCACTTTGCCTTCATGAGGGAGTACTTTGAATAGCACAGATATTCAGGAGTGTGAGGTGCCATGGGACTCTTCAGTATCAGACAGGACTTCTATTAAAATAGGTGTGAGGGCTTCTATGCACTTTGAGCAGTAAACATATGGATATGAGATACAGGACCTCCTGTATCTCATATCCTTAGTTCGGGTTTCGTTACAAAGTTCAACTTGTGGTTTCTACTGATTTTCCATGTTCTTTTAAAGATCCCCTGTGTTCTACAGCCTGTGGCAGAATAAAACTTCCATGTGGGTGAAGAACATAACACATCTGCTCTGTGTCAGCAGAGGTGCACCTAGAGCAGCTTAGGCCTAGCCCTTGGTGCTGTAGACCAGAAGTTTTTTGATGGGATGGCTACTCTTTCACTCCTCTGCGTGGACTTTTCTGTGGAGAGTGCTGACCACCCTGGTTGACCTGATGCTGGCCTGGATTGTCTATGGGTTACAAAGGTCTGAACTCATCTGCCATCTGTTTTTCCTGTTGCAACAGCTCTCCAAACATCAGTGTCTTCTGATACAGAGTGTGAGGCTGCTATTGCCTGTCTCACGTTCCCATCTCTGTGGCTGACACCATGGCCCCTTCTGCATGTCCCATGGCTGATTTACGCACATATTCACTGTTGTGCTTTGCAGAGTTTTTCAGGTACCTATTCAGGGATCTCAGCTTCTCCTTCCTCCTACCTTGGATTCCCCTTACACGTCTGTGTTTATCCACAGGCCTTTGCCCTGTCCAGCAGAGAACAGTGCAGCACTTCCATGTAAGTTATATTACCTAGCCAGCTGAGATACAAGTGCCTCTGCATCAGCAAAGCCGTGGATGAAGGCTCTGTTTCTGCTAAAAGCAGGGTAGTTTATGTTTCCAGACATTGACACAGTCCATTATGAAAATTTTTACCTCTTTATTTCTAGATTTTTCTTCACTATTTAATAGCACTGTCACTCAAAACAGTTAGTTAGCTTAGTTCTGCAAATTTGCTACAGATGTGTTTTAAATCTCACTACAGATTCATGGGGAATGTGTGTTCCTATATCTGTTTTGGCAGGGAAAAATCTGATCTTCATTCTGTGAGAAACTCTCAGCAGAAGGGACTATAGTCAGCCATAGACAACTGAGACAGGACAGAGGAGAAGCTTTGCTCTGGCACATGGATGTTCCAGGTAGGGGTTGGGCTGTATCCTTGGGGAAGCAGCCTGAAGATCCTTGCATTGCTAGAGCCTGTGCTGTTTCACTGCAAACGAATAAAGACTTTTATCCCTTGAGTTTGCAATTTTTCCCTTGAGACAGTATCAGCAAGTGGGATTTCAAAAGCACAGGAAATTGCTTTACCCTCCTGCCACTGAAATCACTGAGTGTTTTACCCTTGGGATCAGTAGGAGGAGAATTAGGCCCATACTGAGCTCTTCTGAAAATCCCACTCTTTAATGAAAAGAAAAATGGGATGTTGATGGCTGTGTTCTAAAACCTCTTCATGAAGATGGAATTTTAAAAGCATGGACGGGTTCTGCAATTGCCTGTGTGACCTGCCATTTCATTCCCAGATGATAGTTTTTCCTTTGTGAATGATACTTTTAATTGCTTGTGAGATACTATGCCTCATCTAGGAAACATTAATGTGACAGGGCAGAGACTATGGAAAAACTGGTAATCTATAGTAACAGAATTTGGCTATTCTGAAGCTGTCTTTGTGTTGCAGCATGATAACAGAGAAAAAATAGGCCTATATTGTGATTAACACTGAGACAGACTAATTGCCCTTTTTTTTTCCTCTGTGAATACAGTGGTTAAGTGAGCAGTAGTAGCTCTCATAACAACAGAAAATAATTTTGAAAGAGCATATGTTTCCTCTTAAAATATTCTCAAATGACGCACATGTTTACATTAATTGAGAAAACACCTGTCTAGGTGAAACTGTTTGGCTCCATTTCTGCAGAAATATAGGCTGAGCCATTATACAAGTTGAAAAATTGATGTCCTATTCTTCTGTTATGAAATGGAGCAAAATGAACCGCATCCACCCTTTGAGAACCCACTACTCAAGACAGTCAAGGACAATACAGCCCCCACACCCTGAAGTTTTGCTGACGGTACCCGCAGAGTGAAAGATACAAAGTCCCATGTTTACACCTGTTCATCAATGTCTTGGGAACCTTCATGTTGAGTTGGAATTTTGCACTTTTCCCCCTGCCTCAGTGGACTTTTGCTCAGCAGTGTGGCCACTTACGGTTTTGTTCAGACTGCCTCTCCCTTCTTCCCTCATCTGCATTGCTCTCACTATTGCACACTTTCTTCTGCAGACTGATCTGAGACTCATATTTTGTAATGCATGACTCATGCACCAAGGCTGCATCCGGCACGTGTGTAACCCCTCCAGTGGTTGTTTGATCACCTTTTTTCATTTCCAGCTAAAAAGCAATGAGAAGGAAGGTCCATCTCAGTGAAAGCAACTGAGAACTTCCTGGTATCTACACAATTGCATTCACTCTCAGGGAATAGAGGAAAGAGTTCAGAAAATCCTGCGCGTGACTTCTGATAGGTGAGCAGCGGCCCTGGAGAAAAGTTCATTAATGCTGGTGACATTGAAACAAGACTCCAAGTCTTAAATACTTGGCCCATCTCTGGCTGATCCTGGACTCTATTTGGTAGAAGACAGCATGTGAATCATCTTTGCCTTCCAGCTGTGTTTTGAATGCATTATGGGTCAAGGCCAGCTCATTAATTTTTCCTGCATGTTCCATCTTACTCTTAGCCTGAGCTGTCATAGGTGCCTCTCTATTTGCTTGAAGACAACCAACTAAATCTCCACTGCCCAGATATACAAATGCATGAGAGGTGTACAATGTGGTTAAAATTCAGTAAAAAAAAAAAAAGTATATAGTAACTTGCATAAACTATAACAATTGCTTCCTTCTTGTAATATGTTACTCCCCCAGGATATCCCAGTCTATGCCCTAGCTCACTGGGACATGCAGGTAGCAACAGGGGCTGAGTGTGAAAGGGTCATGTAAGAAAAGGCTATACTTTCCATTACAAGAGCTCTGCTGCAATTTTTTTGGGCAATATAATTTTGCCAATCAACTTCCTGCACTGTTCTTGGTTCATACAACTTAACTCTCTTTTAACTCTGCTGTGCCATACTGTCACTGCAAGCCAACATCAAAACAAAGAAGCATTTTAACAATGTTTTTAAATGTCTGCTCAGGGTGGTCTCTGCTGACCTCAAGGTGACAGACAATCCACCTCATGTGTAAACTCTGATACACCAGCCACTGGGAAGCCCAAAGGTTTCTTCCTGGGCTGAATAAGATAAATATGGGCAGGAAGTAAAGTCTATGGCCATTTGTTTCTACACACACATAGCATTGCAGAAACTTCGACTTCTGGGAAGAGGTCACTGTGGTGCTGAGTCTTGACCGACACGAGATTGACTCGTGAAGCTAAGGAGAGCTCAGTCCTCCCTTGGCCTTCATAGTTCCCTTCCCTTCCCGCACCTTCCCTTCCCTTCCCGTCCCTGACGCTTGTGCCGTCTGGAGAACGGAGCACCGAGTGGCACAAGTGTCTCACTCAGCTGAGCTGTGGTTTTCATTCCCAGCACTCGAGGGCAGTGTTGGTTTACTTTTGCAGCAGCCGCGGTCCCACACGGTTGTTCGCCCGTCTCTTCCACCCCCACCGGCAAAAGCCCGGCCCCCCTAGGACGTGCAGCTTTTGGCCTGTTCCAGGTAAAGAAGTCCCACTGCTGGGTTACTCGAGTCTGCCTCTTCAATCTTGTCTCTTGACCCTTTGGAGATAAATGCGGTGGTTGCACCGCCAGGAGGTACAAAAACTTCTCTGTGTGCGGTGGGGTGTCTTTGAGGACTTTAAACGTTGGCAGGTTTGAAGCAGATAGATTTGCATACAACAAAGGCTTCATTATGGAGATCACCTGTGCGGGTGTAACAGGAGATTTTGAAAATACCGAAGTTTGTGTCAAACAGAACAAACAGGAGCAATTACTACACATTTGGACAACTTAAACCATTCTAAACAGTCTTACCACATTTCCCTGGCTACCATACAATAAGGTAGACTTTGTGCATGAGAAAATGACAGCCTTGAAATCTTACAGGCCCCTTGAAAAGACACTCAGGACCTATGAGCACCGTGAATGCCTTCAGGAGCACATTGTGTTTTGCCTTTAACTTACCTCAGCACCTTAACAAGGTGTTAACTGCTACAGACTCCCAACAATGGGAAGTGCTTGCTGCCCTCATTTCTTCTGGACGGCCACTCTACAATCCTTCAGTCTGGCATGAGACACAGGTAGGCACAACTGGTCAGCTTTCTCCAGTTAGTACTGCACCATTTAGTGGGGTCTGAAGAAAAGCTGTGATACCAGCTCTGCTTTGAACTGTCAGAAGGCCAATGCAGATGCTGAATCAACCAGTTTTTTGGCTGAAATATGTACAGTCTCCAGGCAGTTGTGTGCAATATGACCTTCCCTTCATATCCATACCCTAGTCACTTCCTCTGAGCTTGGATATTTGCTTCTGTTCATGCATAGATGCAGGTGGTGATCTTAGCACTAAGTGGCAAAACCCATTCTCTGGAACATGTTTGCTGAGCATCAGGGACCACACAATTATTTTGGCCTTTTTTTACTTTTCATGAGCCCTGATTTGCGTTTGAAACCATCCATGTGGCCTTATGACATTAGACCATATGACTCAGTTTTATTCTTGGAGATGGAACAAAACCTTTCTAATGGTCAAGGAGGCCATCAACAAAAGTGGTATCTGGTGCATTTATTGATGACTCACCAGCAGGAACCACAGGACCAGACATGTGCACATCTGTTACAGCTAAACTAGGCTGAATGGTCTAACAGATGACAGATCAGTCCGATGTTCATATGAACAGCAACATGCCAAGAAGGTGGCACTATTAACAGCACTTCACACTGCACTCCTTCCTGAAGCTGTTCAAAAAAATAAGTAAAACTCATAAAATTAAAGTGGAGCTGGAGGTCAAAATAAAAATTATAAGGTCAAGTGGACTTGCTGTGTTTTAAATCTTGAAGGCTGAATTTTCAGCCTTCCTAAAAGCTTGGGACTTTTCAGCAGTAGGAAAACAGATGTGACTTACTTTAAGTGCAAGTAGAAGCTCTGATGTTTTTTCAGGCAAAGACTAAATTTGGTTTTTTTTTAAAATAAATCCTCAGTCTTGACCATTTCTAAAACCAGATATGGACAATACCATCTATTAGTCATAGAGTTTGGAAGTGTGTTACCCTAGTGGCACCAGTAAAACTGAACCATGAATCCAAAATCTAGTGTTTTTTCACTACTATACAGGAGGAAACATAAATATTTTGTTCTTCAACAGAAATCAGGGCTCTACTGTTTTGAATTTCTCAGATTTCTCAGAAGACCTTGTATATATTACAGCCAATAGACTGGCTCCTCATGACTCCAAAGGTAGGGACAAGGGATGATTTTGTTGTCCTACTTATCAAAGGCTTTTGATTTGTCCTCAGCTGTGGGAATTGCACACAGTTTGGACTTGTTGACACTTTTGAAGGAGCAGGGAGCTGACCCTGCTTTGCCTGGTGCCTGGCTCAGTGAATAAGCCTTCCCCTGAGTGTTCACCACTTCATGCAGCCCCCTCTGTGCAATGATATCATTCCTCCTTTAAAGCACAAAGACTTTTTGCACAAGTTCATGAGACTTTTACTGATAGTATGACATTGCTTTTCAGACACTGGAATTGATTTTTACCAGCGCTAAGCTACTCCATGGGCTCAAATGAGTAGCAATCTCCACCAGTTCCTAATCTGACAGCACTCAGAATGTGTCCGTACTGAGAGTTTTCCTTCTTCCTCATCTTCGAGGAGCCTTGTCATGGTCTCTCTGTCTTCCAGGGGCTTGGAAAGGTGTGGCAGATTCAATCCCACTGAAGTCAAATGTACCTGTGTGTAAGGGGTAGGGCAGGGGGAAGGAGTAGCCTGAGTGGCCTTCAGGGGACTTCAGGTCATGCTGCAGCACAGAAAAACTTGCCCAATATCAGCCCTGATGATGTAAAATCTGGAGGTTAAGGCCTCCTAGGAGACATGACTCAGAAGACAATGCCATGGAAAGAGAAAAGCTTATCAGCTCTCATACTTTTATGTCATGCATGTCACTACCCTCAATAATTCTGCTCAGTGTTTTGTCCACCAATAAAGTAATTTCCAGGCCACTTGAAGGAGTACATATACTGCCATACAAGTGACAGGTGAAGCACTCTCCAGAAAAGTACACACAACTGTCAACATTTGGAAAAGCTGACTTTTCCTGCAGCAGTTTTGTTGGAAGTTTATCTATCAAGGAATGCTTGGCTTACCTCATCCAACAAAATGAAGTCTCAGAGAAAGCATCTTTTGCAGTAACCATGCTGGGAAATATGCAGAGGAGAAAGTGCTGTTCAACCCAAAGGACATACCACCAGCAAAAATGGTGGACGCTTGCCTAAGATAGAAAAAGGGCAACAGTGGAAAGGCTTCTGGTCTTGGATGAAAGAATAGTGGCAGGTGGGAGGATGAGACGTTTCTGCACTGTTAAAATGGGACTTGATCCCTCACTGAGCTAGCATGCCACATGTTAGTCTGCAAAACAAGATGCTGGAGAAGCTGGAGATTTCCTGCTAATCTCCTTTCCAGTGTTGACCAAGTGATTCAGCACATGGAATGTCCTTGTGCACAGGAATAGTGCCTGGAGCACTGAAAGCAATGAGAACCTAAGGCTTGTCCAGTATGAGTAGCTTGAAGACACTGCTGCAGTCCATACAGTTGTGCAAGTTTCCTGATGCAAATGTTATTTCATACATCAGAAAAATATTAGGCAGTGCTCAAGGGGCTTAGCAGCACAATGTGAAATGTGGGGTATTTTTGGTGGAAATGGTTTTGTTACAATGAAAGCTGGATGGCAGTCCCAGTGCAGTGATGAGCTGTCAGATCTGTGGTGTCACTCAGCCTAACTGGCAAAGACTGATAAGGATCAAAGAATCATACCAGGGTGCTTATCACACTGCTGCTCCAGCTGTGTCCCGCAGACATGCACACCACTCCTTCCCTCCACCTGTGCTCCTGTGACTTGAGCAGCTGATTAGGTGAGGGGCAGGCCCATGAGTTAATGCAGTCTATCAAATACATCACAAGTCACACTTCCACAAGTACATCTGTGTATCAGATACATCAGAAGATTCACACACATAATAATTCAGTTCTTTCAGGCCACATCAATTTCACACTCAAGGTTAAGGATGCATGTCTGGCCAACACATAGTGACTTAAGTCCTGTCCTGTGCACTTCTGGAGTTTCCACTCTGCCTGAGGATGTTTTGGTCCATTTCTTCTGCATTTATTAAGTCAATTTATCATTGCATACTGAGATGCAAGATGTGCCTGAGGAAGTCTATGAACTGCTTCCATGGAAACATTCTTCATGTTAGTTGATGTGATTTCTTCTCTTTCCGGATGGTGACGGCTGTGTCACACACAGCCACATAGTGACAGTACTCTGGAAATGAGAAAGCCACCACTGAGGAAAAACAAGAAGTCCAGAGCCATGTGCCTTGCTGCTTTTTCCCTAGTCTTGGTAGCACATGCATTAGAAAACCATCTCTAATACACCATAAGATAAGATCTTTTGGTAAGTCACTGCAGTGCTGCTGCAATCTGCTCGTGAAAGTTTTCTTCTGAGTATCCATCCATTCTAGGCAATTTGTCCCAAGTTGAACAGGGCTGGCCTGTAAGTTCATAAAACTGCAGAGAGTTCTTGGACTGCTGAAGGTCTCCTTGGACATCTGCTTCCCCTCATTCTGAATTCCTGCTGGTAACACTGACTGGGGATACCTGCTTGCCCTTTCATCTTAGATTTTACTTTAGATTGTGTTTGAATGGTCTTCAACAGATCTGTCTGCTTTAGCTGAAAATTCCACTTCATCAGAACTAAGCAATTCTAACAAAGTTCACTGGGGGAGAAAGAAAAGGCAAAAGAGATACATAAATTAAAAAAAAAAAAAAGTTGAAAATGTGATCTAGTGAAATGTTTCAATGGGAAATCCACATCCTCTAAAATGACTTTTCATGCATCAAGATTCATTAGGTATGTTGGTATAAGACTGGCTCTTCCAGAAACAGGCAATAAAGAAACTAATTTCCCAGAGTTTAACTGGGAAACATAACCACTGTTATTTTCACCTGCAAATAAATAAGCAGCCTAAATGCAGTTCAGCATAACACAGGGAAAAGTTAGCAATAGTAGGAACTCCAGTGTTATCAGGTAACACTTGAAGAGTAGTCAGAATACCAGCTTTACACCTCTAGTCTTAAGGAAGAAAAAGAGCTGCAAATATATTTTCTCTGTGTTGTGCAGTGAAAAAAGGTCACTTGATTTTGTTTGCCATCGCATTCCTCAGTATTTACCTGATTTCATTCCCACCTGCATTTCAGTATCTTTGCTTAAACAAGAGTACATGCTTTTCTGGGCCTTCCTAATGACTGTGATATCTGTTCTTTATTGAAACTGCACCACATTTCTGGTTCAAATTTATCTCAATTCAGCCTGTAGATTCTGCCCAAGAGACCTCTGTGTCTATGCCACTGCCAGCTCAGAGACCCTGCTGTGATCAAATTTCCCATGGATGCATTTCAAGCCTGTTGATCAATCCCTCCCTCCCTTTATGCCCCAGGAGTCTCTTATGTTAATGCTTCTCAATTTCTAATTGTTCTGAGATTTCTTGCTAGAAGTCTCTGCAGCTGAATGGCATTCTCCTGGAAACAGTGCTTCCTGAATTTGTTCCTGTACTCTTCTCACTTGTACCCTTTTGCACTTAAGAGACACTATGGGTCCTTTTTGCACAAGACTGGAAGAAAAATATGAATACTGTAATTGTTTCCTTGGGGAAGCCTGCCTCTGGAAATCAAAATCACTTTTTTTTTTTTTGCTATACTGTTAATAATTTATATTTTTGGGGGGTGGAGAGGAACATGTTTGGCAAATCTTATTTTATCTGCCACTTCACCAATGGGAAATAATCTTCCCCTCATGGTAGAGATTATACTCCATACACAAGTATTTCTTTTACACTTAATCCCCCCATAAATGCAGATACATTAATATTCCCTAAGCTGCAACTTCACTACAATGCATCTGTCATTGAGGATGGTAAAAACATCTGACTTGTAGTCATGTCTCCTGAGCAAAAATCATGCCTGTAACTTTAATGGCAGTGTTTTCTCTTGGGACAGAAGTTGGAATAAATTCCAGAAGTCCACAACTCTGGCTTGTTGAATAACACTGGCTGAGTCTACATGCCTCAAACTTGTAAGCACACTACTCAGCTTTGAGGACAGTATGGTTTTCACATGCCAGTCCTTTCCATGCAGCAGATAACTTTTCTACAGCATCCATGACCTTTCAACTTTGTTGACATGACTGATAACTATAGAGAGTCACAGAGAAGTTGTGGACGTCCCATCCCTGTCAGAATTCCCTGCCAGAGCCAGACTGGATGGGGCTTTGAGCAACCTGGTCCAGTAAAGGGTGTCTCTGTGTGTCCCTGCCCATGGGGGGGAGGTTGAAACAAGATGATCTTTAAGGTCCCTACCAAGCCAAGCCATTCCATGATTCTGTGAAAATTCAGTCTCTGCACCACAAGGGTGGTGAGCTGTCCCAGTTATTTGGAGCTCTATTCTTTCCTGCCTCAAGGCCATGCCTCCCATACCTGGCCCTTGTGACAAGCTGCCTTCATGGATAACTCTTCCTTCGATCACTAGTATCATGCACAAAATTGTTGTTTTGCAACTTCAGAGTCCTTGCATATCTTCGTACCTCTCCTGCTCATGTCAGGCCCTGTCAGTGCATTGCTGACACCAGCAGAAACACAGACACACAAGTTGTATTCAGCCACTTTGCTGTGGTGCCCAGTGACAGGACCAGAGACAGCACTGAAACATGGGAGGTTCTTTCTGAACATCAGGAAAGCCTTTCCCACTGTGAGGGTGACCAAGCACAGGCAGAGGTTGCTCAGACAGATGGTGGAGTTTCCCTCCTTGCAGGTATTCATAAGCTGTCTACGTATTGTCCTGGACAAGTGGCTCTTGGTGGTCATGCTGGAGCAGTGGGGCTGGACCAGGTGCTCTCCAGAGGTCCCTTCCAATTTCAGCCAGACTGTAGGGGACAGCACAGAAACCACTCTAGGTATTTAATGCTATAAATACATTAATGAAGCAATACTACTGTCCTTAAAATAGATAGAAAAACACCCCTAGCCATTGCCAATGTCTCTCAAAAGTGATCTTCAGCAAAAAGTTACAATTTTCTACCATTAAATATTTATAGGCATATGGGAATACCAGTGCTGCCCGTCATCAAGATGGCTTTGAAGTAAGTTATTTGAGATGGCAAATCTATATGACAGGACTCAGGAAAATGAAATAACTAAATGAGGTGAAGCACATTTTAAAGTGTAGAAAGAATTTACTGCAGCGTGTAACGGAGCTGTCAGGCAGACTAGATCTCTCACTTGTTGTTACTGTTGCTTCACTGCACTTTCATATGACAAGGCTCTGCTTTCTCTAAGGAGACTGACTGCTGTGTCCTGACTGCATTGGATTCTGTAACAAACATCCTTCCCCCAGTGCACGAAACAGCTGGGTAGTGGCAGGAAAAGTCTTGAGTCTCAGTTAATGTGAGAGACCTGTCAGAAATGTATGCAACTGTTTAAATGATCCCGTCAATGTAAGCAGTCTTTTCTACTGCAACAAGAAGATGGAGCAGGCTCCTGGTGCAAACGGGAAGTTGAGCTCTTATTTCATAAACAAGGGGCTTCAGGGTTTGGTGAGATGTTGAGCTTTTTTAGCTGTCTGGGGCTGTTGGAATGGCTCAGTCATGATGCACAGAACATGAGCTGTCAGACACCAAATATCATCCAAAGAACCATTTCTCCTTGTAGCCATTTGGGACTAACCTACAAAGACTCCAGGACCATACGGCATGGGAGAAACAGAGATTCGGGCCAGACAGCTGCTGTTGTAAATGCAATCAGTAAACTGTTGGGCTAGTAACCAAAGGAAAGAGCCACCGTGGGCAGCCATTCACAGTGCACAGACTTTGCTGGTTCTGCAGGACCTGAGGACTGTGCTACTATGCCTTCTGAAGCTTCATCTATCAGGATTAAGTATATGGAAGCAAAGTGTACTCTTGTAACAATGCCATTTTTCACTGTTGACAGATCTGGTCACAGAATGGGCTTCCTTGTACTGTAAAGCAGTTGGATACAATGGGGCTAAGCATAGTGTAAATGCCAAGGCAGACTACAGCAAAACAGACAATTTAGAAAGGGCTGGATCTTGGCCAGGCAATGCATAGCTGTGATAGGAAGCAGTGGGGAAGACCCATAGCTCCTGACTCTTTTCACACCCATCAGTGCACCAGGGTAGGGTGCAGCCAGCTGAGTGCACCCCTCCCCAGTGGAATTGCCCTGCTTTGCCTTTGCAGTGGTCTTCCACACCAGTGTGCTGGCCTTGCTCCCCAGGGGCAATGCTGCATGGAGCTTGGTTCAGCTTCTCCCACACAATTCAGCATAACGCCGAGCATTCAGCCTTGTCTCTGCAGAAACTGCCTGACAGTTGATGCAGGGAGCAAGGCAGCAGATGAATTTTTCATTCCATTAAGTATTCACACTTTCTTCCCCTGTCTTGCTGTTGTTGTTTCTAAACATGGCAGACAATAATCAGAAAACAAAAGCATTTACATTCTCTCCACTGGCAAAGCAGCACATTCGCAACCAACATCAAAGGTGGGTTTAGTGATCATTAGTGCAATACCACACTTCAACATGATCAAAGCAATCAGTGCCCAAACACAATAGAGAAGATGGAGCTCTGATTCAGCTCTTCCATAAAAGGCGATGATAAAGCGATCTGGGGAGAGGGTGAAAGCACAGTAAGTATATGAGGGCATGCGGCTAAGATATTCTTTTACATCAAAACAATTTCCCATTTCATATCCAATTATACCTCTGAGCTGTTCAGCCCAACATTTCTGTCATCTGTGGCTTTCAGTTGACATTGCAAATTGTGGAACAGAAAAAACTACCATAAAGCGTGTCTCAGCTGAAATTCCCCCTGAAGTGTGTCACTGCAGATGGATAACTCTTTGAGATCTGGGATACTTGTGCTGGCCTTACTGATGCTGCCAGCCAGCCTCATTCACGTTTGGGTGAGGGACTATTTAGTTACTACCTAGTCAATGAAAATAGCCCTTTTGCTTTACTGTTTGAACCACAGAAACACAGAATGGTCTGGGTTGGAAAGGACCTTAAACATTGAGTAGTTCCAACCCCCCTGCTACAGTCAGCGACACCTTTCAATACACCATGTTGCTCAGAGCCTCATCCAAAACTGGCCTTGCACATTTCCAGGGATGGGAGATCCACAACTTCTCTGGGCAGCCTGTTCCTGTGCCTCACCACTCTCACAAGAAAGAATTTCTTTCTAATATCTAATCTAAACCTACTCTCTCTCAGTTTGAAGACATTCCCCTTTGTCCTGTCACTACATGCCCTTGTAAAGAGTCTCTCTCCATCTTTCTTGTAGGCTGCCTTCAGAAGACTGCAATTAGGTCACCCCAAAGCATTCTTTTTTCCAGGTTGAACAAACCCAGTTCTCTCAGCCTTTCCTCAGAGGAGAGGTGATCCATCCCTCTAATCAGCCTGGTGGCCTCCCAGTGTCCTTCCTGTGCTGGGACCCCAGAGCTGGATGCAGTGTTCCAGGTGGGGTCTCACCAGAGCAGAGCAGAGGGGCAGAATCCCCTCCCTGCCCTGCTGCCCACGCTGCTTTGGATGCAGCCCAGGACACGTTTGGCTCTCTGGGCGGGGAGTGCTCATGGCTGGGTCATGTCCAGCCTCTCACCCACCTGCACCCCCAAGGCCTTCTCGCAGGGCTGCTCTCCATCTGTCCATCCCCAGCCTGTGCTGGTACCGGGGGCTGCCCTGAACCAAGGTAGAAGTTTCAAAGTAGAAAGGTCTAAGTGCAAGGACAATGGACTTTGTGACATTGGGTATCCATAGCCAGGGTAACAAATGCCATTGAAAGCAAAAGTACAAAGATGACATTAATCAAGCCACTGTAATGGACTGATCTTTTTGTCTCTTGGAGTTGTGCAGCTCAGGCCACAAAAGTGCATCTTGAAAATCCCATAGGAAGCCCTCATCTTCTGCCTGACTGGGTGCAACTCTGAAATCCCGAACTCAGTTTTGTCTTAAGAGAGATGCATCATTTCAATGCCTTCTATAGCAGTTACGTATTTTCCCTGAATTCATGTTCAAAATTACTGAGGGGGGCTGTGGGGGAGGCTTTGAGAACTAGTGGTTTGAAGTTTGGGGGTGGGAGGGGCTTTGTAGGGGGCAGGTTGGATTAACAAGACCTCAGATCCAGGAGTCTGGTCCCTAGGTATGTTGCCTGTGACTGCAACTGAGTCAGTCTCTCTTCTCTTGTGTAAGCAAAACTGCAAGAGCTTCTTAATCCCTTCTCTGGAAGACGGATTTTCCACACTCAGAATGGCTTGTAAAGAAGATGCTTTAAAGAGGTATCTTGGGGGAAGAATACAAACAAAAGACCAGACCCAGGAAAAAGAAAGACATTCAGTGATACTTAGCAAGGCAGGGCACTGGTTTGCAAGCGGCAAAGCATCAAGGAATATTGGCATGTCAACACTGGCTGTGTCAACAGCAAATTAAGCCAGTAATAAAGGGAAGCAACTCAGTCACTTGTGTTGAAAGAAGGAGCCATGGCAAGTCACAGAGGACACAGGGCAACTCAGTAACAGAACAGGGATGTTCTGCAGGGGGAAGAGACTATTTTGCTTTGAAGGATAAGATGAGTAACAAAGTTTGAGGCAGAGAGGTGCTCAACATGTTGGCAGTGAGTGTAAAACTGATGCTGTTGCACTCGCTCTCACAAAGCTTCGTCAGTATACACAAGTGAGCTCTTTGTCTGTATCATGAAATGACTTCAACTGGATAGCACTCCCACTCTTGCTTTATAAATACTGTCTTCTGGGTAACAGCAGCATAAGCATAAGTTCTAGCTAGTGGAACATCTTTAAATTAGTCTGCCTCCTCTTTCAGAAGTAAAATGGGTTTTCTCCCCCAAAAGCTTCAAGGTCACACAATGAGGGGGTATAGTGACCTCTGGCTCTTCAGCACTGAGTCAAACATGCATGTAATACCTGAAAAGAGCATAGTGTGCAGGTATGGAAGCTTTGGGGGCTGGCCTGCACAGCAGAGGGTGTAAAGCAGCAGGCAGAGAACACAAACAGCAAGCAGAGAGCACTGGGGAGAATTACAGTCTGACCTGAAAGGTACCTGGGCACTTTTTGCTGCTCTGCTTTTCCACTGTGAGTGGGATCCTGGGCAAGCACTGTCTTTGTCCACTACTTACTGCTCAGTCCTATTCCTGCTCTTCCCATAACCAGCTCATGTATTCAGTGAGCACTTTGGGTAGCGAAGTGGAGAATTTTGATCTATAAGAGATAATTATGGCATAGAATTGCTGTTTTAAGTTGTTCTAGTTCTTCATTAAAGACAGTGTCTCCTTTCCAGACTTTCCTGTAGAAAAGTGACTGTCCCCTGGGAATCTTGCCTGCCAATATCAGGTAGTGTGTCCTTCCAGAAAATACTCTGCTCACATTATTCATTAGGAATTGTCTGCTTAATTTTGTTATCCTCTGCAGGTAATACTCAGTTAATATTTTTTAAATTACCCACTCAGACAGCCCCTCTGCATTTGTGGCATGGCAAGATTGTGCCTAGGACTTGATTTCTGTGCAAAACAGTAATATGTCCCCACCTTGATCAGTCCCACCACCTTTTATGCTCAGATCCTGCGTCCAGGCAAAGGCTATATAGGGAAAGTTCCTGTCTTCTTGCTGCAAGTGGAGAGGAAGAGATCAAGTACTGGCACAAAGAGTGGCTCCTCTTTCTCTTCCTGAACTGCCAGTGTAGCAGAGGCCAAGTGCATTGGATTTTTGCTGCAGAACAGTGAAGCAATACAACAGACAAGAAAGCACCAGCAATTACCCATTTTCCAAGAAGTGGCTGTTCACCAGCTGCTGTCTGTTTATGAATTTACCTAAAGCTACCTTCAAATTCAGACATTCTGTGTGTAGCCTGTTCTCTGCCCAGAAGAAATATACAAAGTTTCCCTTTCTGCCAACCATTTTTGTGAATCTAACCACTACACAAAAAGAGTTGCAATAGCTATGGGACAGACCACCCTTGGAAAGGATGTATATACGGAAGAAACATTTGGTTTTGTATCTCAGGGCTTAGCTCACACATGATTCCATGTTCCTTATGCTGTTGCAATCACAAATTGGTCCTGCCCCTCAACAGCAAGGGAATTTGAATAGTATAGGCAGTTTTACATAGCAAGGGTGTGCAGACCTGGGCTTCAGGCTTATATTCGTGTAATGCCTGAGGTAGTGTGACTGCTACTGTCAGTGCTCTGAGACAGAGCATGAAGCTTTGAGGGAACCCATTTCAACATACACATTTTCCCAAGCAGATTTTCACGTCCTCTGTGACCACCAGGTTACCTAAGTATACTGTTGCTTATTTACATTGATAGACAGAGACATAATGTACCCAAAATTATCTCACACAGGCTGAATCCCTGTCCTGCAAGCACCCTCATGGCCAGAGCTGACACTGTAACTCAGCTCTAAGTACATGGCTATATATACTGTAGGAAAAGGCACGTCCCATGCCATCTCTGGCTTTCCCATTTGCCTTTCTGATCTCCCTCAGCTAGGGAGACTCCAATCTGACAGTGGAAGTATGTCTATCTGTCCTCTGATGAGCAGCTGGAGGGAGCAGCCTGGCCTTTGCACACAGGGTTGGAGGATGGATGTGCTCATGTGCCGTCTCTGTGCCGATGGTGGGGAGGAGGCCACATGGAAGTGTGTGTGGGTGGGATGCAAAGCACACCCACGTGCCAAGCAGCCCCACCACAAGGGGAAGATGTGCATAAGCAGTACTGGTTCTGCTGGAAAAAGAGAATGCCTTCCCCACAGAAGAAACAGGCACCAGCTGGGAGTTCCTGGGAGGCAGATGCACCGTGATGGAAGGGTGACACCACCAACAGCAACTGTGCATTATCTTTCAGAGCAGTGGTTTATTTGAAACCTGTTTCCAACTGACCTGACAAATACACTTCCAAAGCAACAACAGATGGCAGCAGACAGATGGCTCAGCAATTTCAAAGCCTTCCAGAGAAAGGAAGTGTCACTATAAGCATGCACTATCTTAACATTACGAAAGAATGGGATCTTAACATCTGCATTAGCTGAAAATAGTGTTGGGACACATGTTGTAGGCTGGATTTTTGCAGTTATTCTCATGGTTTCCATTGGCATAGCTCCACAACTCTCAAACCTTCTCCTTATCTCAAAATGGCATTTTAAGCCAACATTTAAATTACTTACTTCATGACTATAGATGTTTTCCCTGCATCATCTTGGTCCAACCTTGATGCTTCAGTTTCTTGTCTGCAAAACACAGATAAAAATCCTGTACTTATCCTGTACTTTTAGACAGCAGACTCCTTGACAGAGTATTTTCCCATATTTTCGTATGTTCCTTATCTTTTTTTCATTGGTGCTGTACTCTCCTTTGCTGGAACCTTACCTTGTGCAAGTCACAATGCTTAGAGGGCTGTATTCCTTTGCTACCAACTGATGAGTGAGAGGGCTTCAATTTTGACGGCTTTTTTTTTTTTAAAGTTCTGCTAAGGGTTTGTTTTTCTTTGTTGCAATTTAACTGCTGCCTGTCCCATCCCCAAACTGAAGTCTTCTTTTTTCATTTTCCCCTTCTCTTAGATATTTTACTGCTGCAGCTTTTTGAAAGAATTGCTTGTCTTCCCTTCTGCATCTTCATCACATGACAGAAGGCCCACTAAATGCTAGAACCAATAATTAAAACATAAGAAGTGACCTCTTCTTTCTCAAGCCAAGTTTCATACATTCTCAGCTCTGACCTGTTCTCCAGAGTACATGTAACATCCTCATCTTCTGAGAAGGTAATCAAACATAATCAGAAGGAATCAAAGGGATGACTCTGTCTTGTCATCTGGTGCATACCCATTAAGCAGAATCAGAAGACAGAGGCTTGTGGCACAGCATAATTGATCTTTGGAGAGATGACGCCATGGGCATGGATAAGTCTCTTATTTCTCTCACTTGAGACATATCACAGTTCAACCCAGTGGAGTTATATCCTCATGAAGTTTGTATAACTGAAAGGAGCACCAGACCGATTTTCCTTGTTCCAGGAAGCCCAGTCCCTCGGTACCATTGCGGTTGTACTTCAGGGATTACAAGGCAGTTGGCTATCCTGAATTTCCCTTTCTCCTTTGCTAGCGAGAGTAAGTTTGGCCACTTAGACCTGTTGGCATTACAGAGAAGGTAAGGCTTTGCCTGGTGGTGATGAGGCTACATCGAGCTCAAGCCCAGAACTCCTTGAGGGTTTCAAAACTAGGAAAGGTAGAGGTGATGGAGTGTGGGTACCGTGCAGTCAGAAGGAAAGGTGTATGTGTATAGACTGAATGGACACGAAAAGATGCTCACTGTCATCGAGCAGAAGATGACCCTGGATGCAGAAGGAGAAAGGTTTTGTAGGAAGACGTAAATGAGGGAGGAAAGAACCAGTCCTTAGTATGAAGCCAATGAGCAGTGACAAAATCTTAATAAAGCACCAGATAAGCTGAGGAGCAAAAAAATGGCAATGCCTGTTGAAACTAGCACGCAACAGATGAACTTCAGCAGCTACCACAGGGCTGTTCGCTGTTCAGTCTTCAGAAAGCCCTCGGTGTTAGGTGTTGCAGTACAGGCCTCCTGGGCACAAAAGGACACACTGCCCTGAAATGGAGCATGGCTAGTCTGGCACAGCTGCGACACAAAGGGGCAGAGGTGCGTTAGGATGGAAATTACAGGCCACTGCAGGCCTCCCATAATGTGGAAGGGGTTATATCTGCCTTTTGAGACACACAGGTCTGGGAAAACTCTGGTTCTGCTTGCTGCTGCAGAGAGGATATACAAGCTTAGAAGACAGGACATGCTGGGAACAATGTCATTTCATTCCCAGCTTTTACCAAAATGTTTTTACTGTCCTGTTGCCTCTCATTTTTTTCTCATCAGGTCTGAGTCAGTAAGAGCTATCCTGCTTACAGAATGCACCCTAAGATCAACCAGGATCTGGAGACTGATTGTGTTCCTCTAGCAGAGATCTGGGCTCAGGCCTCCCATTGCTCATTCAAGTCAAAACTTTGATCCCCGGTCGGTAGCTAGATGATGTGGGTGGGTTTCCACTAGAGAGCAATAGCGTCTCCTATACAAAGGAGCCTGCCTTGCCAGTTGAAGGAAGGACTTTTAAAAAAGCAAATCAGTAACCGTGGAGATTGGCACCAGCTGCTCTAAATGGAAAAGACACCAGTCCCTCAGTGGACGTAAATCCCAACCTAAAAGTACAAGGACTGAGATCACTGTTTCTGGACCAGTAGAAGGCAGGGGGAAAAACACAGCAGTCTTACTTTCTTCAGTGCTTTATGCCAGCACTGCATAAACTGCAGGCTCAGCTCCAGCTAATGTTCATCTGTCTCCACGCAAGCTGAGAAAATAGAGAATTAACTGCTGGGTCCATCAGAAGGATGCCGAGTAAAATAGAGACATCTGCAAACGTTCAATAAACCCAAATGTGGACTATTGATACAAATATAGCTTCCACCATTAGAAACAAAGTGGAGGAGCCCAGTCACTGCTCCAAGGACTTTAGCAAAAATGATGCAAATGAAGCCAGGTTATTTTTCAAAACCTGTGTTATTGACTTGTTCCCTGAAAATTACATTTCCACCAGAAGTCTACCTCCAGCCAGAAGCAGGCGCTGGTCTCCGCAGGCACCCAGCTATAAGGGTAATTGAATAGTACAGCAGAGCAGGTTTGGGACTCATCAACACTCATGGGCTTTAAAATGAGATTACACAGTTCTTTAAATAAATCAGCTATATTCTAGCCTCTAAGAAAAGTACTATTGCTGGATGAAACTCTTCTGGGTTTTTAACAGCAGTAAAATAGAGCAAACATGTTGTCTCTGCTGCTCAGTGTGGTATCCACCAGTCTTGACCATGTGCTTTCTCACCACAGGTGAGAAAAGGAATTAATTCATGTCATGTGACAGTCATGTTCTCTTGTTAAAGCTTCCTTAGAGAGGCTTTAAAGTTTCCAGGTTCAAGACAGAAAGCCAGACAAGATCTGGACTTGAGAAGATACTCCCCTGTACTTGCAGAAGTGATCAGTGGTCCTGTGCACAGCCAAATGAGACATGAGTTCTTTCCAGTCAACAAAGGTGAGTTGTTGGTCATAGAATGCATGTTGTGTGTGTTTGTCCAGAACTTGCTATCAGGCTTGCTGCCTTTTATTTCTGATAAGCCAGGATCACATAACTTATTGGAAAAGGAATTAGCATGGTAGATGATGGGGAATTTTTATGGTACATTTTGAGGTAAATTAAACACACATTTTTGTTTACATATGAAAGAAAAACTTAATGAACAGTACCCTGGGCAGAGTCCTACAGAAGCAAGAGGTTCCACATGGACTCTGCAAAGCTGCATCACGAGTAGACTTTTTATATACATTCTCAGCAGCACTGATCCCAAGAGTGGCTGCATGGGGCACCTCAGCCCAGCTGTGAGTCTACTCCCCAGCCCAGCTCTGCTGTCCAGAGGTGTCCCCCGAGCTTGGGCTCTTCTTGGATCCCATTCCAGGATGGCTACAAGACAGTGTTGAGGCTGTTGATTATCTCATCACCAAGGGAAACTACACTCCCTTCATGAAGTCCTTCTGTCTCTGTCATTCCTGCTTCCAGTCAGATTAACACGTCCTTCCAGATGGGCCTTCTTGCCCTTCATGCCACATCATACTTCGGTCACAAATTTCCACTACAGTTACAATTAGATTTTCCCCTTCATAGACCAAACTGGCTGATGAAGGGAGCTTTTTAGTGTCCTAAAAAATAATCCTGAGGGGCATTTTAAGTAGGGAGACAGAGACTCTGACCTGGATTTTGTGTCAAGAGAAGAGACAATGTTTACTTACTTTGTCCAGTACTGTTAAGGAGATGGTCTGCAGCCATTCACAATTTTAGGCCTGGTTAAGAAAAGGGAAGCTGAGGCCAGGCTGTTGGAATTGCTTGGGAGGCACTAGAACACAGCGTATGGGAATCAGCTCACGCACAGACAGGCTGTGACATGCCATATACCCCCACCTCTGACCCCTGTGGTGTAAAATGGCACTGACAGAAGCCTCAGAGAGGCTGTGTGCATTGCCCAAGGTCACAGAGGACCTGTGTCTGAGCCGAAAACGGTGCCCCAGTCCCCTGGGACACCCCACAGTACTAGCCTTCCTGCTATCCTTAGCCCGGCTTTTCTGTGCTTAAACAGTAATGCATGTTCCTATTCCCCTGTAATTAATTAGCAAGAAATAATTTATTCTCTGAGAGGAAAAAAAAAAATCTTTTTTAGCCTGCTGTGTGTTTAGACAACTATGAATCTCTTGAATAAATTGATACAGTAACTATGCTGAACTTTTAAATCCTTATGGGAAATAACCATTACAGTTTTTAGGTGTTTGTGTCTATTAACTAACACCTCAGGGAAGATGAGAGATGTCAGCTCTGAATGGGCACTGGAGTTCCAGGAAGTGAGAAACAGGGCTGCAAGTGCCTTGCTGGCCTCGCTCATTTCTCTACCACCGTGCAGGAGAGATGATGTCTTGTGCTGCCTGGGGCTGTAATCTCCTCCCCTCATAGGCAGGGGCGACGCAGCCCACGGTGCCCCCAGGCAAGGAACCGATCTGAAAAGCAGTGGGTTTGAGGGGCCCAGGACAGAGCCCTGCCCATGCAGCGATCCCTGTGGCACACAGAGGACAGCAGCCACTACATGCTGTTATTTTCTTCATGGCTGTGCTGACTTCAAAGCTGCTGCACCTTCATCCTTCCCAGGGTGTGGTGTGCTCTCACGCCAGTCGCCGGTTTCTGGGACCGCTAAACTCTCGCTCTGCAGGCTCAGAGTCTGTTGCACTAACCAGAATAAAAACATCAGTGAAACGGGTGGTGCCATCTACTGGGAATCGAGATTTTTACAGACAGGACCGAGGACTGATACAATGCCATCAGTTAGACTCTCTCCAGGCCTTATCTGGCACTTTTGCAGCAAGATGTTTAATGGAGAGCCCACTGGCACTATTGAAACTCAGAATCTAAATCTGTCTGTTGAGAAATTTCTACGGGGCATCTCCCTCCCACAATTTAGTAGTGTAAGAGCACATGGAAGGGCCAGGAAGGACTGCTTCTGACTTTTGGGCCTGGGAGGAGATGTTCATGCTGCTGTGGTAAAGTAGAGATTAAATGCCCTGCAGCTGTGACAGATGTAGGTTGGTTTTGGGGTCTGATAGGAGAGGAAAGCATTGAGCTTTCAGAAGAGTCTTGGAGAGATTGTCTCTTCTGCTTTTGCTGAAGTTGTTCCCCAAAAACTTTGATAGAACGCCCTTATAAAACAGGATATAATTTTGTCACTAACCTCTGCCTCAGTACCTAAAGTATCCAAGAACCAGAGAGCTCTGGGGCCTGGGGAGAGACCTTTTGGAGTCCCCTTTTCTAGACACCTGTGTTACTGGATTTGGCCATGGTTTTGGTTATGAAATAGAATGGTTCAGACTGCTCAGCAACTCCCATGTCATTTGGAGCAGCAATTTCTCTTTGCTGTTCAATAAAACTCCTTCTATAGTACTCACAGCCAAACACCGAGTCAGGTTTTGCTGCAGCGGGCTGTCATTTTGTCAGATCCCAAAGCAGAGAGAACCCATCAATAAGCCATTTGCTGCTGGCCTAAGACTGTCCACATTTGATTCAGTGGGAGTTTCGCCTCTGATTTCTGTGGGGAAATTATCATGAATGCCTTAGAAAAATCCCTTCTGAACTGCAGCTTTCTCTCCTTGTAATGTTTGAAGCTTCCCTCCCTGCCTCCACGTATTGGTAACAGATATTGTCTAACATGCAAAAAACCAATTAATTGCTAACATTTTAAATGCTGTCTCCAGCAGTTATTTTAGATGAGCTATTTGCTGTATTAGAGCTGCAGGCGCCTGTTTTGCTTTCTACAAAAAGTCAGAAATTCATCGTGTTGGCCTAGTCACAGAAATTCATCAATGCTTTGATGCCCTGAAAATAGACCTGAGACATTTTCAGAGCAGCAGGTTAACACAGGGTTTGGATCCTGTGCAAGGCAGATACAGCATGGATGCATGTAGGTTCACTCCAAATCCTAATCTAGCAAATTTCTCTCTAAGTGAAACACAGTTAATGGAGGCACTTGGGAGCAGCCCTTTCCAGTGTGCTCTGCTGTGAGCTAGGATGGGCAACCTTCGCCAGAACAGGACTTTGAAGTTGGCTTTCCTCACTGATGGGCTTCTGTTCAGAGATGGATAATTCATCCTTCTGCTCTCTGTTTTGCAGGGTTTGCTAAGCTTTTTTTTTTTTTTTTTTAATCCAACTGGTCTATCCTTGATGGTATAATATGTGCCCAGGAATAGGGGCTGCCTTGTGTTTGGGTAGAAAAAAACCCAACACTGACTCCGAGAGGTCTAAATTCTTTCTGAGACAAGCCCAGATAAAAACTGAGCAGCCTCCTGGTCTGCAAAGCTTTCAGTGTTGTGACTTTTTCATGTATAGGTGAGAGAAAAGCCCTTTCAAAAGCTTTATCTCAAAATCCCAGCCTGAAGCACTAGTGTTCCTGGGAGAAGCCGAAAGCACCTGTAGGGAAATTGCCTTTGGATCTCTCATGCTACTGTTAGATGTGAATGGCAATCTTCTCCCAGTTCCTGTGCTGCACAGCTGTTCTGAGAGATTCAGGGGTTTTATACATGAGACTGATTTTCCTCAAACACTGAAATACTTGTAGCTTCCCTCTTAGAAGCACCTAGATGCATACTCCCATGTGGAGAAACACCCTTACTGTTCTCTGTTTCTTAATCCTTGACTTTGAGAGGGTTTCGGTGAATCCTTAATAGGAAGAGCTCTGAAAAATCTTTATTTGGGAAAGAAGTATAATGCTACCAGCATTAGAAGGTGGAAGCATAGTGCTCCTCTGAAAATCGTGTGTACAAGGGAGAGGGAACAGGGGTGAGTGAAAGTTAAGAGGTTGAGAAGGCTGGGAAGAGCAAGTGAGGACAGGACACTTAAAATGATTTCCTGGTTGACCATGATGTTAGTCTGTGTGACACAAAACCTCTTTAGGTAGAATTTTAAGTAAAAACATGTCTGAATAATATGTGTATTTTCTTTCAAGAGGATAAGTAGTCTCAGAAGAAAAAAAATTGGGGTTTTTTGTTTGCTGGAAGTGGTTTGTTTTCAAACTCTGAGGCCTGATGCCATTCTTGTTTACGCAGCTTTCACATTCATGAAAATGGTTTCACCAGCTCTAACAACTTTGCTCCTGATTTGTATCCATCTCCAGCATTCCAGCCAAAGAAAAGTAAAAAGATTTAGAGGGGAGGAGCAGGAGTAAACCCAGTGGTGAACAAGAATGTCCCCACAAGCTTCAGAGCTGGAGCTTAAAGCAATGTAAAGCATATGTCACATCTCTTGCCCTATAAGCCAATGACCTCAGAAACTCCAGTTTATACACCTTCACCCTTCATTTGCTAAAAGGAAAGGGAAAAGATTGTCATGGTACATTAACATGAAGGCTATGTGTGCGAGAGGCTCAAGGGAGATTTATAACCTTGGAGCTTTCTTTACAAATAGTCCTTGAAATAGTGGTTTGGGAGGGGGGAGGTCAAACTTTCCTCTACTACCAGATGGAATAAGCAGCTTAGATTTTTTTCTCCTCTTTTTGTGATCCAAGGAGAGTAGAAGTGGTCTTGTCTGAGCTGGTCTCATCTGAGCTGCCTCACGGAGGCAGTGGTAATATTGACACTGGTTTGTCCCTATATATCCCTGGAGATATATATATATATATCTGAGTATATATTTGGGGAGCAGGGGAGATGTTGTCTCCTCCTTCCCTCCTGTGAGGAACAACTTTTACTAAAACTTGCTAGAGGGGAGTGGATCTGTTCTGACAAATACGGTGTCGGGTATTAGAAGCAAAGAAGAAACTTCTGCCACTTTCAAGTGCTTTTGGGACAAGAACGTAATCCAGCCCAGTTCAGGCTGAATTTTGCATGCGTGCTGAAGCCCTGCCAGTGCGGCTGGCAACACTGCTTTTCAGCAGCAGCCTGGTTATCAGCATGTGCTAACAAAGACCTTGTGCCCTGACTCCAGTGAGTGATTAACTCTGTGTCTCTGGCGGCCATGTGGACCCTATGCCTTTGCAGGCTAGTGCTGCCTGCTCTGGGAGCACAGTATTCACTTCCCTTACCTCTCCTGCCTCTGCCTGAGATGTGACTTCTGTGCTGCTTTCAACAAGGCTTTTGCTAAAGGTGGCCTCGTTGAAGAGTGAGGTTTGCTCCACCATGCATGGGGGTCACCAGGAGCCACAGAAGCCTTCACATTTGGTGACACAAGGGTTATCAAGCAGAGAGCTGAGTGAGTGCATGACCCTCTGTTTCAACAATGTGCTTTGTCATGGCAAATGATGCCACAGGCTGCACACGCTCCCTCCTGCTTATGACTTTGAGTGGTACCTGTACCCTGTTTGACAGACAAGACTTCTCTGGAACAGGCTTGCTGCTGGCAAAACTTAAGGGAACACGTGGTGAAGAGAGAGAACAACAACAACATGAGTGCTATATTTGAGTCACACAGAAAAGGACATGCAGGACTTGAGCGGTCACAGGAGCAGTAACATAATACACACCTCGGAAGTGTTCCACTTTCAGTGGGTGACTAACTCTACTGGATATGGCACAAGAGAGGCGAAGGGAGGCTGCTGACATATATCTGCTTTCCTTCCCCAGATATGTTTTCCTGTAACAACAAACACCATTTAGCAAGCCTATGTGAAGCTGTGTCAGACTAGCAACGTTTCCATGCTGTACCTGAAAATTATGCTTTGACTTCTAGTACCTTTGCACAGCAAATAGTTGCATAATGTAAAGGAAAGTGGGGAGATTCCAGCCCAAAGCCTTCCCTGCCCCTTCTTCTGCACATGATATGTTTTGGTGTAGCGACACATAGTCCTGCCCATTCCCCAGACGGCCACACTCAGAGCACTCTAGAGACCCTGGGATGTGATTTCTGGTAGGACTGAGGGAGTTAGCCACCTTGGAAACTGGAATTTTAGGACACATTTGTGAATATTGTGTTCAAGTGACAAACAAGCCGTGTTCCAAATGCAGTGGCTTCTGGTCTCCTTCAGCTGTGAAGATGCCCAGTTATGAAACACCACCTTCAATGTGAAGCCACTCATCTTCCACTGGGTGCTTGGTCCTGGTAGCTCTCCCCATGCACCAATGTCTCTGCCACTTTTCCTGATCTTCAGGGCAGCTGGTGGTCCTTCGTGCCCTCCAGAGCCGCTGGGAGCTAGGGGGAAGTAGACACGGCTGTAAGGATGCAGTAACTGCCTCTCATAACTGCAAAATGGCTTCCAAAGATCTTTCCCATCCTCTTTCTTTGGAAGTGAGAGTAGCCTGCCTGTCTCTGCACACCCAGCTCTTGCCAATGTGCTGATTGCACTGTGGTGGGCCCAGGTCTCTGGCATGTCCCATGCTTCCTTCCTCCAGCTATTACCACCGGCCAGCACCTCCATCTTCTGGGGAAGAGTTTCTCTGCGTGCAGTTTGTGTCTTGAACACAGCAAAACAGGTGCTTGCCCTTGTTCCCTTGCTTTCCCTACATGGAGTTTAGCAGCCTAGGTTGGTTGTAGAAGTCCTGAGCAACCCAGTGATGTGAGACTGCAGTATCACAGGGCCAGGTTCCCAGCTCCGCCTCGGCAAAGCACTGGCACCCATGTCTAGATTTTCAGCACGTGAAAACTCTTGTGGGCTACTCTGCATATTTAAGGACTGCAGGGAACCAGGGCCAAGGCCAGGTAAAGCCAAAGGGCTATCTGTGCTTTTCAGATACAACAGATAAAAAGTGTCCATTTCCATTTCTGGGATGACAGCGCCATGCTTGCAGACCCATTCATGCCATCAACTTTTTGCTACCAGGTACAATAACTTGAAAGCGGATCTATTTTGACTCTTACTGTGAAGGTGACATTCCTCAGACACTAAACCCTACCATGGGACTTCTGTAGACGTCTGCAGAAGTGGCATAAGATGGAAGGACCTGGAGGGAATAATACTGCAGGGATGCAGTGTCCTGAGGTTTGTCAAGCTCGCATGGAGGTAAATAGGTAACAGGTACAAAGCCCAGAGGTTTTGAGACAACCAGTTTTCACAGAGCAGGCTCTGATAAGAGCTGTGATCATGAAGAAAACTGTGAAAACTTGATTCATCAAGCACTCAATAACATAGAAAACAAACTCCACCTGTATTTCTTTTCTATTTGATATTTTCAGGTCTATTCCATGATTTTTCAGGAATGAGAACGGTGGCACAGATATTGTCAGTGCTAAGCTAAATACTTTGGTGGTGCCAGGCTCATGTTTGTCACAGCCCAGCTACAGCCCGGACTGTAGCTGCAGCTTGCCCACATAGCCCCATGGACAAGCTCCTCGACAGGCTGTCTAAAACCTCCCCACTGAAAGAACAGGCCAGTTAAGCAGCTGTGACTTGGATTTCAAACACAGCTCTCAGTATTGGCTGACAGTCGAAAGTGCCTTTTGAACAGCTAAAACAGTTTCACATGCTTAAGCAATGGCTTTAGGGATGTTCCTTTCATGGGAGCAACACCTATGGTGCAGCCAGCTGCAAAATCCCACCATCCTAGCTGAGAGTCCCGCTTTGGTTTTCATAGGAGACTGCTGCTCTGGCTGACCAAAAGTAAAGTGCATAAATTTATTTATAGTGGATGGAGGAATTTCTTTCTTTTTTGCAACATCTGTGAATGATCAGTGTCAGGATTCTGTCTGATTGCTGGATAGCTAGCAAATCCAAGTTGAAACATCTGTGTATCAGATATGCATCACTGCTGATCCATCTGCAAAACACATCAGATGTCAGTTGATTGATTTGAGCTTGATAGGGCTAGATAACCAAGCAGTAGGAAAAGAGAAACTACATGGCACAGTGAGAGTTGTTCCCCCTGCCCCTCCTTCTTTTCAGCCCCATATTTTAGTTCCACTGTTTATGTTTTTGCAGTTGTTTTGCTTACATGGTGCAGTTATTGGGTTGAAAATGGATAGGAGAATGGAAGTCCATGTCTCAAAAATGTGGGAACACATCTGTCCTTGGCAAAAATAATTGTATCTGTGACTGCCATCACCAAAACCATAAATGAAACATGTCATGAAATCTTCCAGAAACTGCTTTGGGATCTCAATGGGAATACTGGGGTGGCGTTCAGGTTCTGTAACAGGGATTTTAACATTTTTGGGTGTCTTTTAGTTTTTAAATCACATTGATCCAAATGCAGTTGTGACACCAGAGATTGTTACTTGAAGCTGAAGTTCTATTTTCTGTCTTCCTAATCCCTGATTGCATTTACACTGGTCATGACCATTCCTCATTGCTTCATACCGCGCAATTCCTACAGCACATGCACATGCAGTTATTGCTCTTCTATCTGCTTCTTTATTGACTTCTAGAAGTGCAGACATGCATGACGATGATGAAGAAGACTCTCATGATTAGTTTTTTTAATGTGGTGTGCAAGGGGATGTGGCCTGGCTTATGATTGTGTATCTGTTGCAGCAACTACAGTATCCCTCAATATGCAAAATCGGCCTAGACGTGGGGCTTATATTGCCCTTCCAGCAATTAGTGAAGGATTCAGCCATTATCACTGGAGTAGCAAGTCTCCAAACACTGCTGCCTGAGAGAAGAAAATGAAAATCTCACTCAGCCCTACATTGCATCATCATGGGAAGCAACAGCAGCATGTTGCTGTGAGGTTTTCAGGCAGATGTGACCACCCAGACGTGACACAGGCAGCAGCTACAAAGCTAGAAAGTGACAGCTTTATACAGACATCTTTCTGATTCTAACTGCTGTTGATGTGCCACATCTGGATAGCCAGCAACCAAATCCTCTGCTGAGATCATGTCATGTTCTAATTTTTTATGCTGCTCTGAGAGCAATGGGTGAAGAGTGTTTCTGTGCAGGCAGTACTGGTAAAACCCTGCTTCTAAGACAGAGAGAGATGAAGGCTTGCTTTAGCAGCCTTGTGGGACTCTGTGACTATTATAGCTAACAGAGAGGATCTGCCACACAGTTTAAAATCGCAGCCATCAGCCTCTTAAATGATCTTCCCTCTGCAATTCAAGGGTAGCTTGTTAGCACTGTAGTTCAAACTTCCCAGTATGACTGTGATGGCTAGGTAAGTGCTTTGCAGACTGTCTTCTAATCCTGGTAGGAGCAGAGTAGTCATTGAGCAGCTGGCTGGCCTAGCAGATGAATCCCCTCTTCTGTAGGCATCCCCTGTGTGAGATTACAGATGCCTACACGAGAAAGGAAATCTTCTCCTTGAAGGCTGTGGCTCAGGTATTATGCATGAGCTGTTTTATTTGCATCATGCCATCTGGAAGAAAGGTCTTTCTGCATAAAAAGAAACCAGCAGAAAATCACAAATGGGGAGGAAAGCATGGATCTCATAACTGTGTATAAATACCTGAAGAAAGTGTGCAAATATGTTTGAGCTAATCTCTTTTCAGTGATGCTGAGTAATGGGACCAGAGGCAATGGGTACAAACTGAAACAGAGGAAGTTTTCTCTGACCATTTTTTTACTGTGATGGTGACCAAGCACTGGTGCAGATTGGCCAGAGAAGTGGTGGATTTCTGTCCTTGGAGATATTCAAAAGCCACCTGGACTCAGTCCTGGGCAACTACCTCTATGTGGCTTTGCTGGGCGTTGTCAGTGATTCCGTGTCAGTGAGTGAGGGTATCTCTTCAGACCAGTCTAATGTGAGCACGGTCTTCACCCAGGTGCTGGGAGGTGCTGGGAGCAGAGTCCACCAGCTCAGTGGCACACGGCAGTGAAATGCCTTAGCCATGATAATGTGGTAGTAGCAGTGCTTACTCTTGTGCAGCTTCTCTCTGTTGCAGACACAGAAGCACATTAACAAGTATCCACATTTCACAACCATGGGAAAATGAGGCCCTGGAAAGTTGATATGGGTTCTTTTAGGTCTAAGACAGTTCCAGAAGCCAATGCACTAGGCAATACCACTTACTTCCTGAGGTGGTTACGCAATGTTGTCCTAGGGAATAAAAGTAGCAACGCATTCCAGCTTTTTCTCCTAGAAAAACTCTGTGACATTCCCTTTTGCTTGTGTCCTTTATGCCTGGGGGCAGTTTAACTGGTAGCTGACAAAAGTGAGATTGCTGAAAGCGTGCCCTGCTCAGATCTTATAAATCACATAAAAGTAGAAGAGGAACAGAACTGGAAATGTCTCTGAATAATCAGCAGATGAAAAACCTTTTGCAATCTACTAAACTTGAAACACAGGCAAAGATTTGGTCAGTTTTGTTTCAGAACTAAGTAATTCTGTGGTATAAATTTAATAAAAAGCCAGCAAGAACATTTCTCTTCCACTGTGTGGGGGAAATACACTCCAGATGCTTGCAGTCTGTTGGTAACAAGCAGCAGTGCGATGGACTGTATGGATTTTGATATTATGCCTCTAACTGATCTAAAGAAAAAGTAATGATAAAATGTCCAGCAATTGGCTAGGTGGAAATAACAAATGGAATGTTGTAACCTAGGCCTCAGAGATGGCTCTTACTGGGTGTCATATGGGGCAATTTTCAGGGACCAGACCCAAAACCAGCCCTAATGCTGAGTGATTTATTCTCTCAAGGTACTGGTAGACATGGGGAAAATTTTGCAGTGACTGCCTGGTCTAAAACGTGAACCATGGTTCTGAGCATGCAGCACTGGAAATGCAGAAGAGCAACATTACTGCTGAATAGTTTGCTATCTGTGGAAATCAGCCTTGAGAGCTTTAGGGATCTTTGCCAGCACCAATAATCTCTTGAGGAAGAACACAGGCACAGGGAAAAACAGTGCCAAGTATTTCAAACATGAAGTTTCTGAAGCTGATACAAAAGTGAATTTGGCCTCAGAGCACCAGCTATGTGAGATATCAATACCATTTCACCCTTCTGATGTTACAGCAGAGTTAGTTTGGGATTCTGGTGCCAGGATCAACCTAGCCTGTGCATAATAGGTGGCAAAGTAAGACCCTGGGATCCTATGCTTTCACCGTTTTTTACACACAGAGTGGTTTAAGATAACTGTGTCCAGAGTTAGCAGAGGTTTTCTGGCTAGAAGACAAGCAAATGTGCACATGGATCGGTGTGGTGACTTGGACTGAAGAGAAGCCCTCTTACTGCTGAGCAGACTACTGCAGCATGGATGTCCCATTTCTCCAGCGGCTTCTGTGGCAATTGACTCCTGCTGGACTCACCTGTGCTATTTGCACTTGCAAAGGTGCAGCCGTAGTTTTTAGTGAGACTGAAAACGTTTTCATACTATAGTTATCACATGTGTTATATAGTTATATGTGTTGCGTAGTTATATAATCGTAACTATAATTATATAGTCATATAGTCATACATATATAGATATTTATAAGCAATTTTTTTTTCCTATTAAAAATGTCAGTTCTAAACTCCTGGTTTTGCTTACACCAGCACTAGATAATGATTGTGACAGTGGTGGCTGCCACAGAGGTAACAAGACGCTTGATTATAATGCTTCACTCAGGATGGCTCCAGGACCCTGTGCACCACAACAGTGCATGGATCACAGAGACAGGTCCAGGAGCAGCACAGCTGCTTTAGCACAGGGATACAGGGACACACCACACAACCTGGTCCCTGCATATGTTGCCGTACGGAGTTGTGCAGCCCTGTCAGCCTTTGCACTAGCTTTGTTATCTCAGCACAACACCACATGTTATTTGACATTCATCCCACTGTTTATCAAGGACTCTCAGCCCCTGCATGCTTCCAAGCAAACTTGAACACCTGGCTGATGCACCGTATTCCTCAAGTTTTCCGAAAACACAAACTGTAAAAATATGATCCATTCTTTCACAGGATGTCTTCTATTGGTTAGAGTGAGGTGACCGATCCCAAAAGCTGGTTAGACTCTTCTGACACAGCAGGCAGCTTGCAAATATTAATTCTCCCAGCTTTTCACTATATGCAACAAGATCTGCCTATGGAGGTGTGTGAGAACAGACGGGCAGGAAGTTATTGTGAAAATGCTTCTGGACACCAGACCCTATTCTGGGGTGTCAAGCACTGCCTTAAAATTAGACAGCAAGGTGCAAACCCACATTACGTCTCCATCCCTCCATTGCAAATTTTCCTGCAGGGAATCAGAGAGCACAATCCTGTGGAAATCTGCTGGAGTTTGTCAATAAACTGACCTCTGGGTAGCTGCTGCAGAGCAAAAAGGATGCATTAAAGCCAGAAGAATTTGAATCCCAAGCAAGGAGTGACAAGGTATAATTGTGTCCGGTGATGGGGAGAATCCCAGGAAGTGGGGTGTAAATTATCTGGTTTCCTCCACTGGAGTCTAGCCAAGCATTTAACACCCTTGTTTGCTTAGGAGAGGTCCTGCAGTGCTTTTAGTGTCTGTAAGGGCCCCCGCTTCTTCTGTCTTATGCAAATGTGCTGAAAAAGCACTTCTGAGCAAGTGTCATGAATCAACACTGGCCCAGGCTCCCCAGGAAAAAAACAGTCAGTCCTCCAGTCTTTACTGGGGGTCTCTCTGTAATTTATGGGTGCCTGGAGGCATACTTCTTGAGGAAGTGCAGTCTCCTCCTTCCGTTTAGGGTTACAGCCTGAAGGCCATTTTTAGAACTGACAGGGACATGTCCTGTGCCAGCACAGGAAGAACATGTCCTGGCACACTGCATCACACTGCATCTCATCATGGTCTCCACTATAGGCATATCAGCTGGTCCTGATGAGCAACTGGAGGGAGTTTTCTTGCAGGATGACATTTTGCACAGCCACAGAATTGTTGCCACAGAATTGTCACCACAGAGGTCTATTCATTAAGTGATGATGACTTTTAAAAGTGATTATCTTAGATGGAAAGGCTGACTTGATGTAAGCTTACTGTAAGGAAAATCCTTTTCATCTATAACTGATGCTCTGGTATCCATTTCCACTGCAGCTAAACCCTACCAGTGCACAGTCACTTCAGGGGGCCCCACACCTGTGACTAGCAATTTTGCTGTGCGTGCAAGGCACTGAGCCCAAAATCACCAGCCCTGCCAGGTCTGAGCTGTCATTCTGGCAGCAGTGCCAACCACAATGGAGGAGCAAGAGGTTGGGAAAAAGAAATCCTTACTAGCAAAGCACCTTGAGGGTATGCTAAATGCAAACAGGCAGAAAACTTCTCATTTCCTAGACAGGGCCAGGAAAGCAATCTTGTAGGTGATGCAAAACATAAAAAGGCCGTGCAAAGACTGGAGGAGCAGCAGATGCAGGCGAGCTGGTGTGCAGAGTGGTCAGGGGGTAAAATAGGTGGTGAACAAAGCCAAACTCTGGCACCACAGGTTTGGTGACAAGAAGAAAGACTCTTGCACCCTAGTCCCAAAATACAGAATGAGTATGTTGGGCTCTCTCCCCTTTTGTCACCAGGAACAGAGATTCTACTAGAGTGTATTTGTCTGGATTCTCATCCAGGCATAAGTCATACACAGGCTGGCAGAGGGAGCCATCCAATCCGGTTTCCTGCTCCAGCCTGTATGCTGCTTTTAGAGGCCCAGCCTAGCAGTAATGAAAATTTTGTTCAGTTTTAACAATTAACTCACTGTCAAACATTTGGAGAAACAACACAGCCTCTTCCTGCCTTAACTTCCTCATCTATCTGTTCTTCTGACTTGACAATGACCAGAATACATCCTACAAGACTTGGTATTCATCCAGCAATGTTTTAATAAACTTTTAGACAGGAAATGCTATTGTCTTTGATGTCACTTCTCCCCCAAATCTTCATATCTTTAGGACACAGTCTCTGTATTTTGAAGTTAAAATATTTTCTGTCCACTTCAGCTGTATGACTGCTACTCCATCTCATCGCTGCATCTGTGCAGAGACAGACTGACATATCTAGATACTGATTAGTATTGCTTTGTTGTCTTATTGCTTGATAATAGAAGGAGGCACAATCAAGCAGACGTCAGAAGAAAGAAAGATCCCTTAACTGGATTTAAAATGTTATCTGTAATTGTTTTCAATCCCCTATACTGAAATGTTTGACATTTACAAATCAGTCAAATAGGATCAGGAACTTAGAGTCCAGAAAATAATAGTGCCTCCTTATTTCTTGTAGTAGAACCAGTCAAGATTGTTTCCTGTGCTGAACCTAGATGATTTTATATGAGCATATGGTCCCCTTGACTTCTGTGCAGAGCTGTGAGAGCTGGCTTGTAATGGCACTGGATGCTTGGTACCAGTCTGCACTCTTTGTGTGGAGTCGAGGCATTGCCCTGCTACTGGGCTGTGATGTTGGCAGCTATTGAGCAGGAGGACCCAAAGGCAGATGGCTCATAATGTCTCACAGATACTGAGGCCTAAAGCCTGCCACAGTGAGGAGAATCTCATGAAGATGGATAAAGGGAAAGAGACCATCCTAGGAAAAGTATGGTGCTGTGCTTTAAGATGAATCCATGGAAATCATAATGCCATCTTCTGGTCAGAATGTCTTTATGGATCAGAAGAAGAGAGGCAAAGAACAATACATCCCAAATCCCTTTATCTGCAGAGAAAGAAGACAGGAGTCAATGCTGAAACCCTGTCTGCACAGTATCTCATGCAGATCCCATCTGTGCATGGGTGCGCACTTGGGCTGCAAAAGTAGCTCTGACCCTTTGTGTGCAGATTCAAGAAAGCAGATGAGATGAGCCTGTGGGCTTCTGTTACTGATAAAAGCTGACCCCATGGCCTGGGGAGAACAAAGGTGTAGCAGCTAGCTTGGCTGCTTCTCAGGTATGAAGTGACCTGAGAGATTCATAGAAGTCCTGCTCTGGATCTTGCATTTTCTAGCCATGGGTTAAATGTCCCTGTCTGTCTGAAGGAAGGCTAGAATTAGAAGGTGTCATGAAGCATTTCATGAAGGCCTCATGAAATGTCAAAGCTAATTCTAGCAAATGCCTCTGAAGCTTAAAAAACAAGGCTTTGGTTTAAAAGAGTTGCAGATAGTCATGGCATTTAAGTAGGAGTCCTGTCCACAACTGGAAGGCAAATGAACAGGATGGAGTAGCTTCAGTGCATGCGCCTGGGGTCTGGGAAAGAATGGTTGTCTTGCTAATGGTTTGGTACATATGGGTCAGCACCAGGTCTTTAATCTTTGCATGGTGAGGAGATATCCTTAGGAAATAAATGGCTCCGCAGGAACTTCCTTCCTAAATGTTTTTACGTGTATTCAGTATTAGATATGTAGACCAATGGAGGTTCAACTTCCACTGCTTGCTCTGGTTTGGGTTTGTTTTCTACACAACAGAGTGTTTGACCAGATTTCAGCCTCCAGTGGAGATCTGGTTCAGCTGTGGTACTGTCCATCTGCTTCAAGTTAAACATGCTTCCAAGAACCCTCCTGGTTTGGAGGAACATGGTCCTGCTGCTTTCATGTCCCTGGCAACTCACTTACTTGAAAGACACTACAATGATGAAAAAAATTTGTTTTATTTTATCACAGTGGATGCAGAGGAGGTAATTTGGCCTGTCTTTGTAGCACATTTTTAACACGGGATTTAGGGAGTAATCCTGTGGTCACTGAAATCCTGGACAGAGCTGTCTGGGGAGAGACTGCAAATCAGATCCAGACTGGCTAAGAAAGTTACACAGCATTTCCAGCAGAACTGTTCATGGTGTCTGATAAGGTTTGGACCATATTTCAGCTCCTCAAGATCACCTGCTTGGCAAAGCGAGGTGCAACATCCGTGACTAAAGGCAGTTATTAGTCCCCTCCCCACCCCAAAATGCCATTTCAGCAAATAAATTCAGCATTAAGAATTGTCAGTCTAGAGTTGTGCCATTTCTTGGAATAAGTAGAAAGCACATTTATTGGCTCTTTTAAATTTATCTTCTTTAATCCTGATGAAGAACTGTAGGCATTTTCTTCAGTATTTAGCAGGGAGAAAGAAAATTCCCAGTTGACAGAAAGCAAAGCAAGTGCTGACTAAAAGAAAATTACCCATGAAAATAGAGCTAGAATAAAAACTTAATTTCAGCTCTGCTACACTTGGTGGGCTGACAAGAAACAAGAATCTTTACAGTCAAGTAAAGGATAATCACTGACAGGCTCATATCCAGATGTGCAGTCTCTTGAGAGAGCTTAAGGCTAATCCAGAACTGCACGGAACTTTCTCAGTATGTAGTTTCTTTAATTTTCCTGGGACATTTTGCAGTTAGTGAAGCAAACTGTCTATGTAAATCTTCACAAGATCTGAGCTTTAAACGCCTGGAGGCAGGGACGGCCATTAGCTGTGCGAGTCTGTATAGCAAATAACCCAGCAGGATAAGCAGTGGCTCGCCACCGAGCAAGGACACATTCAAGTGCTTCTCAGAAGGCAGGTCTGAAGGGGTTGGAAAATACATGGCAGTTCTGTGGTGCCACAAATGTCTGATCTGACTTTCACCACCCCAAAGAAAAATTCCACCCCACTGAAGTCAGTATCCTGAAAAACCTTCAGGAATGGCTTCCCTTGTGCTGGAGCTTCACACCTGTGGTGCACTCTGTGGCTCTGTTACTGCCTTAGGAAATTCAGGGAGCGTTCATCATGTATTTATCTGGTTTAAAAAAAAATAAAAAGGCACTTTACATACTGTTAAGACAACATTTTGTAACAAGTTAATGTTGCTTACAATGTGTCTTCGACTCTGACATGCTTGCTCATATTTTTTAGAGCAAGTTACAAAACCAGGAGAAAATAAGTGTTAACTCTTGGAAAACTCCTCTCCTCTTTGTGGAAAATCCTTAATTACAGTTGCTAAAAATGAGGATAGCTTTTCTCCCCTAAAGACAGCCTGGAAAAAAAAAAAAAAAAGCTAATTTAATGGATAAACTGAATTCAATGCACATCTACATGGTTTAGATTTCCTTCAGTTGTTCCAAAACAAAGCTGTCCTGATATTTCCTAGAAGACATCAGAAATATACCTATGTAAACTAAAGGTTTTACAAATTTTGGAGCCTTCCTGAGGGGCCCAGTCTTTCCAGCTGCTTCTCAGATGGATGCTTATGTGCACAGGACTACGGTTCACCCGAGTTTTCAGGACTGATTTCTCCGGCATCTTTCCTCCAACCCAGTGAGGGGCTTGAGAAGGAAGTGCAAAGAGAAGAGAGATTGTTGCATCCCTCCTTCCCAAGGCCTAAGCAGCAGTTTTTCTGCCAGTAGGGCTGAGAGCCATATATAGGTTAGCAGTGGGGCTACAGTTCCCAGAGAGAGAGAGGGACTAAATCCCTATTTACTGAATTTAATAACATTATGCATTAATCACATTCATTTTTTGCAATCCTTTGCAGTTTTTTCCTCCTAACATTATAAATTACTAAGTCACATTACTTTTTACTATTTTGTTAGCACTTTATTCTCACATTTTAAATAGTTTTGGTTTTGATTGCAGTCTTATAAAAATACTTTCAGATTGGGGAAAGTGGTTTGTAAACTGTTGTTTAACTCCTTCCAGCCTGGCTTCAAATGATCCTCTCCTTTATTTCAAAAGTGCTGGGGCCTAGGACAATTCAGAGCTCCCTGTTATGGTCGTGTACTTTCTCTTCACCTCCTTTCAAAGCTTAGGAGATTTATTTTTGTTTAGCTTTCTCTCTCCATTCAAATTGAGATTACTATTATTAAGATGTGTTTGGAGAACAGAATTCCACTCTTTTCTCTTTATTTTTGGCTTTTGGCTAACTATGCTTGATAATTATATGTAACCACTTCACTTTGTAATATATTCCCCATATTTCCCTTCCAGCTGACCTAACACTTTCATACAGTAACATACTACAAAGTTCACTAAACCTTTTTTATCTGGAGGCATAATTGGGACTCTGTGTTCATGAATCTCTGAAGTCCACATCAATCCTTCTAAGCAAACTTCCTTTCAAATGCAGATAGAGCACTTTCTCTCAGCTTGATGAAGAAAGCTCCTTTGCTCCTTTATTATGTGCTTTATGATATCTGTTTCATAATTTTAAATGGTGAGAAATACTCATGCTAAATTTTCATGGTCTTTAAAATCTATTTTGAATTCATGTTCAACAGTGGGTGAATCAGAGCTGACCTGCCTGTTAAAGGACTCTGAATAGAATTCTGTCCTGAACTCTGTGCAAACCTCTTTTGTGGCAGCTTCTTTCACTCAAGGTTCACTGTGTTTGGCTGTATGAGGTGGCTTTCTTTCCCACTGCAGGTTAATGTTAGGTAACAAAGGCACATGCACAATCTGGAGGTCTCTCAGGCATCTGTGTGCTGTGTCCCATGCACACGTGGATGTGTGCCATCCCAGTTAGCACGTGCAGGAGTTTTGGACTGTGATGCTCTCCAGGTCTGTCGCCAGTAACACCCACTTGAGGAGACTTGCGCCTCTGACAGCCTCTCAGCCATTTCCACATAAATGCTCTTATGGCCTGGGAAACTAACTGAAGTTAAGCATCAGCTGATGGGGAAAAAACCCCAACATATATAGCCTGTTTTTATGCACAGCCCAGGTCACCTCTTGGCCCCACCTGTAGGCAAGATGTGAGTGTGAGCAACTGCCTGTGCATGACAGCTGCTTCAACTAGTTGCTCAAACTCTGCTGCTGTAAGAGAAACAGCTCCTTCAGTTACCTTGAATTAAGTACCAACTAGACAACTCAGGCCACAGACTCTCCGTGGTCTGAGGCCCTGATCCAGAAAAGCATTTAAATGAATTCATGTTTACCCTTTCTGTACAATGTTCGTAAGCACATGCTTAGGTGTGAGAACATTTTGAAGTCCTGTTGAAATAATTTTGCAAAGTACTGGGATAAACAAATCCTGGCCATTCTAGAGAAAGACATTTATGAAACAAAAATGTTGGGTTTATCTCTTAGGTTTCTGCTAATAGAGTTAGGGTGTGGCTTTCTACTGAAATGTCACAGTGAAAGCAAAAATTACTTTGGAAGTCTCTTTAAGACACTGCCTTTGTCTTTTCTCATTCCCTATTTTTTATTAGCGATTCACCACAAAGAATACATTTCCCACCAATTCAAAACTAAGGCCAAGCAGCATGTTAATCTGCATTGCCTGTAGGGCTCCGAGCTGTGTTTCAGAAAGCACTGTTATGTATTTTGCTACTTTAAAACAAAAAGCAAACCAAATGGTCACACAGAAGGTACCTAATCAGTCTGCCAGCACATCTCTCTGCCATGAAAAATTTATTCTTATTCTCTATAGGTTGATCAGGGTATTGTATGAATGCTATCTGGCTTTCATGCCCAGACATACATATGACCAAATGCGTGCCTGGCTTACTGCATTCCAGGGCGAAGAAAATGTTGTTGCTATGTTTTACACAGCGCTGCTAAGAGTGATGTTCGGAAAAGCTGCTGTCTGTGGCTGGTGGGAAAACTCACTATTTGAAGCCCCAGTGTTGAATCAGGGTTCTTTTTTTTGCGGGGGTGGTAGAATGATGAAGAAAGAGGTACCATCTGCACTGCTTGCTCTGATTGTTATAGGGGTACCTGAAGCGCTGGCAAAATGCTAGTAGTATTTTTCCCTGCTGTAAAAAAAGAGAATAATAATTAAAATAGTTAGGGACAACAACTACTACTATTCACTGCATAAATGCCACATCCTTGGTCATATAATGCTCTTTGCTCTAAATCGTTGGCATGGCCTGACAAAAGAAGATGCACTTCATGTATTACCCCAGTATAATTCTCCTCACCAAAATCCACAATATTCAGAAATACAGTAATGCACATAAAAGAAGGCAAAACAATTAAGGGTTCTGGCTCTGCCTGCTTTCTTCTGGAGGCAGTTAATTTGCACCAAAAAAACAGATGAAGGTACGGAATGGCATATTTTCTTTCTTTGAGCTGATGGTAAGTTTGCCGTTTACTCTGAACCAGAATTTAACCTTGGAGACAGATATCTGAATCTCTGGGGTAGAAAAAGATGTATTTAGAAGTAAGAATATGGCAAAGCTAAAGAGACAGTGTCTGAGTCTGCAAACAGCCAGAAACACTTGCCTTGTGTTGCTTTGTGCATTGTATTTTCACATACACAGCGTTGCAAGGAATGGTCCACATTAATAAAGAAATTACAGTGGTCTTTTAAGACCATCTTTGTTCATTCTGTGTACTAAACCCAAGGGTAGGTCAGGACCACCAGCAATTTAAAAAAAACCAAAAACCAAGAAACCTCATTCATGCCCACAGGACAGCGAGCATAATGGTCACTACCAAGGTAGAAACTGTAAGAATACTATTACTGAATAGTATATATGGCTAATACATTAATATAATATATATTGCTAATATAATAGTATATATTACTAATATATGCTATATCTATATTAATAGATAACGTGTATTATATATAATAATAACTGAGAAAAGATGGAAAAATTCATCATGGAGAATGAGCTGCATAAAAGCAACACCTTATTCTTCTACTTAAACTGACACTGCTTTGTAGAGTGGCATGCCTTTTCCCTTTTATTTGAACTCTATTGTCTTGTTACTTAAGGCTTCAATAGATTTTGGCTTTGTTGTTGGGAAGTACTTAATTAAAACAAGTAGGGATGATGCAGGAGGGAGTGTTCCATACAATAGCGCCATACACCTTAGTGAGCCACAGACTGTTAGCATTCTAACTTTAAAGGTTTACTCAGCGCAAGCCTTAAAAGTGCTAACAGTTTTGCTACATGTGAATTAGTTACACATGCCATAATAAAATTATCAGGAGGAGCCTACTGAATATTTTGAGAGCTATGAAAGCTCATTCTTTTAATCTGCTCTGGATTAAAACCTGGTGTATTTCTGGTTTTTGGCACTATTTTTAAGATAGTGCTTAACAGCAAGGTGTACTTTTGTGAGGATTTAAATACTAGTCTCCTTGGCAGGAACGGCTGAATTTCACTATTAGAGACAGTGATACATTCTTCAGTGTATTTCTGAGCACACAAGGATCACACTTAAGAGCATGGTACTAATAACACCAGGTTCGATCCCTGTATAGGCCATTCACTGGAGAGCTGGACTCAGCGCTCCTTGTGGACCTTCCAACTCAGAATATTCGGTGATGCTGTGAACACTGCTTGTGCAAAGCACAGTGGACACACAACTTTGGCATGGCCATCCATGAAACAAGAAGGGAGTCAAAATAGTTCAAGCCGGCGGACAATAAAAAGGCTTATTAAGAATCACAATATTCCATTTTATATTCACTTAAGGAGAGCAGCAGGAAGGGCAGAGAGGCGGGCAGGCCCAGGGCGGGCAGAGCCGGGTGCCGCGCTGCCCGCGAAGGCTGCGGGACGGGGGGCGCGGCCGCCCCAGCCCCTCGGGGCCAGGCGAGGTCCCTGCGTGGCACTGCC
>VXBT01006412.1:113444-181334 GCA_013400235.1 Oriolus oriolus
GGAACACCCAGGGCTTTGCCCTTTCCCCTCTCGCACAGAGCGGTAACAGGCTGTTTGCAGGGGTCTGGCACAGAGGCAGCACAGTGTGAGACTCTAGTCTCCACTTCTAAAGGAAAAGGAGATGCCAAAGGAGTATGAGGCACTAGCATGTCCAGAGCAGCTGCAGTGCCACCTTTTAGAGGGAGAGTGAGCTTTGTGAGCACCCCTTGTACCATCGCTTGGCGATGATAACAACTGCTGGTACCTGGAAACTGATTCTGCAGGGTCCAGGGATTTTCCAGTCAGTGGTGGGAAACTGAGGTTTCTCTGTCCTCGAACGCTGGCTCCAGGCTTTTTGTGAAGGAAGGTCTGAAAGGTGCTTGGGGTGATTTCCTAAGTTCCTGACTACTCCTTTTGACATGCAAGTGCCAGCAAGAGGGCTCAGCAGCTTTGTAGCGTCTGTATCGAGGGCTGTGTGAAAATTTTTGCTATGTCTCAGCCAGCTTTCTTCTGCCTGTGGTCTTTAAAGGAAGAGTTTATGTACTCTGTGCCTAGTGGCCTGCTTTATTTCTTCAGAGGCACGCTGGTAGCTGGCAGTATTACTCTGCTTTCAGTATCCAGTTATGAAAATTGGGGGAATAAGCAGAGAAAAAAAAAAGAGTGTAATGCCAAAAGCCTTTCTAGCTGGGCTGCATGCAGTAGCCCAGAGCAGCGCTGATGATCGTGTTAAAGCCTGGTACCAGTCATCTGGGCTTCAGCCTTCTTGCTGGGCTTATTGAGGTGCTGAATTGAAATTGTAAGCTGGCTGGTGACCACTTGTTCTGTACAATTCCTTGTAGTCATAGCTGATTTTGTGCACTCCCACATACATGATCAGACTTGCATGAAGAGAAGGAATATTGACCTCCTAACCTCATGCCTGTCCCACATACCTCCTCTGTCTTTATACTTGCAGTAGATAGAAAGCAGCACTTCTGTTCCTTCCCCCTTGCTGCCTCACCACTACTTCCAGTTCATTTCTCACTACAGTGGCATGTCCTTTCATTTTCCCCTTCTGACTAATGTCAGGGGAGAACCCTGTCTCATTTTCCCTCTTGTTTTACTTTGCATATTCATTCTCCAGTATTCTTCACAGGTCTATGTTGGATTTTTATTCACCTGTTTCCCTGTATCTTTTGTACCCCCCGGTGCTCTTCATGTTCTCCCTTCTTCCCATGGTCTTCAGGAGAGTTTTTATGATCTGTAATTCAGGTGTGCATTCCAGGACTGTCCTATAGGGTATGGAGTTGTTGAATTGTGTTGCCAGGGTCTGAAGTATTCTTCAGACTTTTGATATGCTGCAGAACAGTCCGAAGAGCCCTTTGGAATGTATTTGGTTTGTACAATGCTCTGGGGCACATGGTGCGATTCTCAGGGCTCTCCCATGCAGCTCCAGGAGTTGGACTTCAGTGATCCCCATGTGTCCCTTTCAGCTCAGGATATTCTACATTCTGTAGTCCACACAGGTAAAGTGGACTGGTGGTACCACTTTGCTGAAGTGCTGCCTGATCTGTGGCCTGGTTTTGATGTACAGAGCTGCTGGAGAAGGTTGTCTGGGATGAGCCATTGCAGAGCAGTCTTTAAGATTAACCTTTATGACCCTGAGCCTTTAGTGTCAGAAATTTATGGGCAATGTGCTTCCAGTAAATTCCTCCAAGCAGCCTGTTCTGCATTTAACAGTCAGGCAGGCTTCTTAGATCAGCACACATGCACAGTTAGCCTCAGTGCTGAGGTTAGAGTTATCTGCTGGCTCAAGACTCACCAGATGTTTGAGTGCATCTGGAAGCCTGTTCTCTTACTTAGACATGCAAAGGCTGCCTCTTCCTGTCTGTGCAGACAGACACCGTTTGTGTCATTGCTCCAGTAAGTACTGCTGCAGCAGTGGGCTGCTGTGGGTGATGAAGGTTGTGCCTGCTGCTCGTGTAAAGTGAGTTGGAAGGATTCGAGCAGGATCCATATTGTCCCATCTGCTCTTCTGTCCTGTGGGAACACCACAACCCTGTATTGAGGTATCCCAGGTGATGCTGTGAGGTACATTTTCCAGCAGTACAAATTTAAATCTGATTCTGACTTCCTGATGGCTGTGGGTTTTGAGAGATTTTAAAAGCTAGTTAAAAAAAGGAAGCTTTTTTCCTTCCTCTGTGTTTACAAGTGTATACCCTGAAACCACAAGCCAAGTTTGGCCTGCAGAATTTTTCCCCTTATTTTCCAAAGTTTTGCATGCTCTTCTCTGCTCCTCAGGAAAGACTGCTGGGCTGTGAGGAGTCTTGACTGTGTGTCTGCCATGTGCAAAACTTTATTTCTACCTGCTCCAGCAAGTCTGCCTGCCAGCCATGTTCTGTGTTACTCATTTTCTTGGTGTCTTGCTATTGTGGTTTAACCCCAGCTGTCAACCAAGCACCACATGCATTAAACGCCTATCCCATGGGATGTGAGAGAGGAAAGGTAAAAGTGGGAAAAGTCTTGGGTTGAGATAATGATAATTTAATAACTAAAGCAAAAGTCACACATACAAGCAAAGCAAAACAAGGAATTCATTTACCACTTCCCATGGGCAGGCAGATGTTCAGCCATCTCCAGGAAAACAGGGCTCCATCATAAACAGCAGTGACTTGAGAAGACAAACCCCATCATTCTGAATGCCCCCTCTGAATGTCCTCTCCTGCCGCCCTCCCTGGCTTTTTGTGCTGAGCATGATGCTGTATGGTGTGGAATATTGCTTTGGTCAGTTAGGGTCAGCTGTCCTGGCTGTGTCCCCTCTCAATATCTTGTGCACCCTCAGCATCCTTCCTGGCAGTCATACAACAGGGAGAAAAGGCCTTGGCTCTTCACAAGCACTGCTCAGCAATAACAAAACATCTCTATATTATCAGCACTGTTTTCAGCATGAATCTAAAATGCTGCCCCATACCAGCCGCCGTGAAGAAAATGAACTCCACTCCAAGCAAAACCAGCATACTCAAAGTGGAAAGTTCATGATGCTGCGCCACCTTCTAAGTGTCACTGCAATTTCTGTGATGAAAGGTGCATTGCTGTGCTGAAGTGAGAGGTGAAAGTGGTAGAAATCCTGCTGTCCTGCTTTGCTTCAGCAAAGTGATGCCAATTTTTGACTTGATAAAAAGCAGAAGTTGGGTAAGTGTCATGCCTGGATCATGGTGTGTGAGGGGTGTGCTCTGCTGCTGCTTTTGGTAGATACCCAGGTGATGTATCGGGTGGTGTTACTGTTGAGAAGACACGGTGTTTCATTTCAGGAGGAGAAAGCCAAAGGCAATCTTCTTATGTTTTTATTAACAAAAATTGAATTTTTACCTCAAGACCTGAGAAAAACGATGGTCAAAGAGGACTTAGTGTGAGCAAAGTCACTTTAGGGAAAGTCCATGCTGGAAAGCTGCTGAGCCAGGTGACCTGCTGGCGTGGCACCACGTTTTCCTTAAGCCTTCTGCTGCAGTGGCCTGGTGTAAATGTGTGTACTTACTCAGCTGTGTCTCCCTCTCTCCCAGCAAAATGAGCTGAACTCCTTCTTGTGGACAATCAAGAGAGATCCCCCATCTTATTTCTTTGGCACCATCCATGTCCCATACACACGCGTTTGGGACTTCATCCCAGAGAACTCCAAGAAAGCCTTCCAGCAGAGCCACATCGTGTACTTTGAGCTGGACCTCACTGACCCCTACACCATCTCAGCTCTCACCAGCTGCCAACTCCTGCCGCAGGGGAAGAACCTCCAGGATGTGCTGCCCCGTGACATCTACCGCCGTCTGAAGCGGCACCTGGAGTATGTCAAACTCATGATGCCGTCCTGGATGACCCCAGACCAGCGGGGCAAAGGGCTGTATGCAGACTACCTCTTCAACGCCATTGCTGGCAACTGGGAGCGGAAGAGGCCGGTCTGGGTGATGCTGATGGTGAACTCTCTGACAGAGGTAGACATCAAGTCGCGCGGCGTGCCCGTCCTGGATCTGTTCCTGGCCCAGGAAGCAGAGCGGCTGAGGAAGCAAACGGGCGCTGTGGAGAAAGTAGAAGAGCAGTGCCACCCGCTCAATGGGCTGAACTTCTCCCAGGTGAGGCGGAGTGCTGTGCAGGGTGCCAGGCTGGCTGCTCAGGCGGATGTCGCAGCAGCAACAGCGCGGGCTGGGGCGCGGGGTAAGTGCTTTCTGCCCAGAGACTCCTGTCTGCTCCCTGCAGCCCGTGCCTTTGCCTGCAGCCTCAGGAGAATCTGCTAGCACCGGAGACCGGGTCAGAGATTAATTCATTTAGGCCTGGCCTGGGGAGACGCCTGTTCTCTTCCTTGGGCAGCCATGGGCGTGTTCCACCCTCAGAGACACCAGACCTTTGGACACGCGTTCTCTCTCCCTGACTGGGCCGCCCTGCAGGAGCCCAGGACAGGCTGGGGCTCCGTGTCCAAACTTGGTTTTGTAATAGCAAGCTGAAAGAAGTGATTACTTGGGGAAAGCAGGGGTGCTGTGAGTAGTGCTGAGAAGTAAGTGCTGATTGGAAAAGTATCACAGTGGATATCTCAGTGCCCTCAGAAATAGGGGCGCATCCTCCACACTGGGAAAAGTATTTTTGTTTGGGTTTTGGGTTGGTTTTTTTCCCCTTGCTTTGTTACCAGGTGAGGGTCAGCACAGCACAGCTTTCTGCAGGGAGCTTCACAGACTAGTACAGGCCCTTGTGCAAGTGCTTTTGTGCTTGCAAACCTGCTGGAGTTCAGCACTGTTGTTCATGCTGCCGAATGTCTTCTGTGTTGTCCATGTGTTGGATGAGGTGCTCTCCTCTGAAGGAAATACACCAGGCAGCAGTGTCTGTTGTTGTCTCTGCCCAGTGGGATCACGGGCATAACGTTGCTCTCTGACACTGGGTACCTTCACTGCAGGGAGGTGCTAGTTTGGGGAGTGGCAGTGGCATTTGTTTAGGAATAGGTAAGACCTGCACTTTGCAGCATGCCCCAGTAGCACAAGGTGGGAGGACCTTTAGTCACAGGGCTGGGGAGTTTTGACTGATGCCTGACCCTTTCCCCTGCATCCTGAAGCCTGTCACTGGTGCAGTTTGGAAGGGAAAGAGCAGAAGGTGGGTGCAGCACAGCAGGGGCAAGGACAGCAGCTCAGGACAAATGTCTGAAGTGCTGCTAACCCAGACAGCATTGGTGGGGGGACTGTGGTGCAGGGAATAGCACGTCAGCCCAGGCTGCAGCCCTGCAGTTGAGCAGTCCTTAAATGCAGGCAGGGCTTCTGCGCTTCTCTCTTCCATTGTTTGGAGCTGGGCAACCTCATTTACATCTCCAGTCTTTTGCTTAACACTGTGCTTTGAATCCTTATGCTGTTGCTGTTAGCTCACAGCTAACCTGAGAACAGGTGGGGAAGTCCCTTCTTTTCCACCTCTTACCTGGTTGAGGATTTATAAACATTATTACCCACGTTTTACCTTTGCTGATATTGCCCCTGTAGTTTATCATGATAGAAGTGGAGGGGGCGATGCATGAGCATTTATCTCCACAGCCTTGTAAGAAATTGGTAGGGAGACGGAGAAACGTTGTTTGCAAATCATGTCCCTGCTAAGCTCATGCAAATGTTGACTCTTAGGCCTTCACAGCTTTCTTCAAAGAGCACCCGACTGTGCTGTTTTGCAGATGGGATAATACCAAGTGATCCAAGATGCTGCATGGGTAAGGGATACAGAGCTGCATCGTCCAGAATTTCCCAGCCTTCTGAGAAGGCCAGAGAGACAAAAACTGCAGGAGAAACTTGCCTCTAGTTACGGAAATCACAGCCTGTCGTTTCCCCACGCTGAGTGGAGATATGCATGTGCATCATGCAGGCTGCAGATCCTCCCATGCCAGTTCACGTAGAGGGGAAGGAGTGCACTGTCCCTTGAGGGAGGAGGTCTGGAGCAGCTACTGCACTGCAAATTCATACCTCCACTGCTGCCTACTACTAGATTTCCAATACAGGTGGCTCAAAGGAAAGGAAAACCAGAGGCAGATGATTTTTATGCTTCTAAGCCAATTTCATGGCTATTTCAGAAACTGACTTGTGAACTCTCAGGGTTGGCAGTTCTGTAAGTCTTGGATTTCAGAGCTTTCTTGTCAGTTTGTTCAGGCAGTAGAGTTAATTATGTGTTTAATATAAACCAAACAAAGGGTTTAAATAGGCTCTTTGAAAATTATTTTCTTTGGTGTGCTGCTGTGCGGAAACCCCCAGTACTGGGCCACTTCTGTGCCCAGTTTTCAAACAGGCGAACACACAGGCATGACTTAGAAACTTCTGCTGGGGAAACCGAAACAAAAACCATAAGGAATGGTCTAATACTGTACAAGAAATGTCATAGAATCACAGAATGGCCTGGGCTGGAAGGGACCTCAAAGATCACCTAGTTCCATCCCCTCTGCCATGGGTAGCGACACCTTCCACTAGACCAGGTCGCTCAGAGCCCCATCCAACCTGACCTTGAACACTTCCAGGGATGGGGCATCCATGGTTTCTCTGGGCAACCTGTTCCAGTGCCTCACCACCCTCACAGTGAAGAATTTCTTCCTGATATCTAATCTAAACCTACTCTCTTTCACACTGGAGCCATTCCCCCTTGTCCTGTCACTACATGCCCTTTTAAAGTCTTTCTTGTAGGCTTCCTTCCCATACTGGAAGGTGCATTATAGGTCACCCCAAAGTCTTCTCTTCTCCAGGCTGAACAATCCCAATTCTCCCAGCCTTTTCTTATAGGAGGGGTGCTCCTTTCTTCTAATCCATCTTGATGTGTCCCTCCTCTGGACTCACTCCAGCAGTTCCATGTCCCTCCTGTGCTGGGACCCCAGAGCTGGATGCAGTGTTCCAGGTGGGATCTCACCAGAGCAGAGCAGAGGGGCAGAATCCCCTCCCTGCCCTGCTGCCCACGCTGCTTTGGATGCAGCCCAGGACACGTTTGGCTCTCTGGGCTGGGAGTGCTCATGGCTGGGTCATGTCCAGCCTCTCACCCACCTGCACCCCAAGGCCTTCTCGCAGGGCTGCTCTCCATCTGTCCATCCCCAGCCTGTGCTGGTACTGGGGGCTGTCCAGGTGCAGCACCTTGAACTTGGCCTTGTTACACTGCAAGGGATTCCCATGGGCCCACTTGTCAAGCTTGTCCAGGTCCCTCTGGATGTCATCTAGAGAGATGCTTTTTTTCTTACAGCAGAATTACAGAGAAATTATTTACTTAGCAGAGAAGCAAGTTCAGTGTTTTCAGTTTGTTTCCACTAGGGTTTGCTCTTACTTTCACATCCAGAATGAGTGTACTGCTTGGTAAGGTGGACTCCCAAGCCACTTCCAATCCATACATTGTTATTAGCTAGGTCCCTCTTCTGATCCATTCTATTGCCCTTGTTGGTGTATGTTATTGCAGGTGAAGGTCTGGAACAGTGTATTGTTGTCTCCCTGGGGTTGCACAGTGCTCAGTAACTGCAACATGCAGACAAACCCCAATTAGCAACTTCCTTCTCCTTGTGAAGAGAGAACAGCAGAAAATGAAGAAAATCCAAAAAGCTCCACACATACAACAGCCAACACTGCTTGTCAAGGGACTCTTTTTCTTTGGCTTTTTTTGCCAAAGACTTTTGGTTTATGACTCTCTTACTTTACCTGCCAAACGTCTCTGTTCTTGCTCAGCTCAGGTTGGCTGCCCACATTGCCAAATCATAAAAGTATCATTTCTGTTCAGTACACAATGATGTGTACACAATCTGTGAAATACTTTATTGCCTTCTCAATTCCTCTCTCTTGTTCCAAGTCCTGTGCAACTTTAGGAGTATGGAAACATTAGTTTGTCGCCATGCCAGGGCCATGGTGTTTATTTTTCCTCTTTCATGCTGTTTCCATCCTAGTTTGTCTTACAGACTTGGTCTCCCAGTCCACCTTCTTTGATGGGTAGTGCCTCTCTAGTTGCACTACCCTGCATGCAGGTCTCATTCTTAGCTGTGTCTGGGCTTTGTAGCTATGTACAGTCTGCCACTGCTGACTTCCAGCATGGAATCAGTCCCTCCCAGCTGTTCTTTCCCAGTTATGCATGTGCTTACATGTTTGCTGTGTTGGGGGCATTAGTGCTCCAGCCCTAAACAGCTCTGCTGCTGGCTTCAGTAGTGTCATGAACATCAGTTTAGTACTGACTCAGAAGACGAGCAAGCGTTGGCCTGGACTGTGCCAGGCACTTGCTTTGGTACACTGAAGTGATGTCCAGGCTGTATTCCTCACGAACTGGTCTCAGCCTGAGCACAAGATATTTAGACTCATGTCTGCCCTTTGTGTGGACCCATGGTTAAGCGTGTGAACACTGTCCAGCCATCACCAGTTCCTAGCCAAGACCCTGGCCTGTTTGACTTCTCCAATACTGGGACACTTTGTAGAAGATTCTATTACCTGTTCTTGATTTGAGAACTGTTTCCCCACACGTGTTTCCTGTGGTCATACCTTGTCACATTCTTCCTACCTGAGCATCCAGATACATTGCTACATATTCAGAAGTAGTCTTCAAAGCTGCTTGGGATGCAGTACGAAGCAGGGAGCCGCTAAGGGCAGACTGCTTATGAAATCCTGGCTCCAAATCTGGGACTGAGCACTTGAAAGTCTTGTCGTGCATGTTTCAGCCAGTCCCTCATGTAGCTCATTGTAGATGGGAAATGAAGCAAAGTTTTCTACATTGATCATTTAGTATTAATTAGGATGTTATTTGTTTAGGTTTCTACTCAAAAAAACAACCTCTGCAAGCAACAAAGTGCTGAGAGATTCTTGCTTTTCTCTAGAGGGCTCTCAGCACTTCCAGGTTCTGGATCACTAACGTGACTGTGAGAGCTGCAGACTCCTGCTTAACAAACACAGCCCTTTGGGCATAGCAGCAACATCATTTTTGCTGCTTAATACGTGTACCCACTTGTGTGAAAGGGCCACCCTCGATAACCCCTTGTATACAACTGTTATTTAGGAAAAGCCTGTATTTGTGGGGGGGAAAAAAAGCCTGTATTTGTAGGAAGCAGAGACACCATGGCTTAGTTACATGTGTCACATGGTTTGTTGGTTGGTTTGTTTTTTTCCCCTTCTTAAGGGAGTTATAAGTGATGGCTTGACATTAGGCGCAAAAGATACAATATGAAGTTGGTGAGATTTGTGCTATTCTTCTCATTCCAATAAAGGGTGTTTTTGCTATACTTGGTTGGTCAGTTGTAGTAGTTGTCTTTAATTTCTGGGATGATGAGGCTGGATCTGGCAGTGTTTCCATTCACAAGACCTTGGTTCAGGCTCATCTTTGACAATGACAGTAACGGAGAATCTCAAAGAAAGAAAAAGCAAGGAAAGGCACATAGTACAAGATCTGCAAAGGTTAGATTCTGTAGTTTAGGTTCAAATTTGGAGCAAAGCAAAGAGCAGTTGCTTGATGAGGGAGCTGACAGAGGAGCAGAGCATTTTATTGCTAAACAAGTTTGATGCGACACTGCTTGCAGTAACATGATTGCATCTGCTGCCCTGAGGATGTAATTTCAAGACTTATTTGTTAGGACCAGCCTTCTCTCCTCAGGTGATGGGAACATCCGGGCTTTGTGCTCATGAACTGGAGCTGGAACAACTGAATTGATCCGACTTGCATCTTTGGCTGCTGGAGTCTGTGACCTAAATTTGTTTTTGTTTTCAGTTTGTGTGTAAACAAAGTTGCAGCTTCCATGTCTGGACATCAGGGATGGAGAATGGGCTGGCTGATGGGAACCAAAGTAACTAAGACTTCACATTTATATTGAAATAATTACAGTTTAATTAAGATCTTTTTAACTACCTGGTGATTTCAGGGTTCTCCCCTCAGTGAAAGTAAAAGTGGCATTCAGAAGAGTGGGGAGTTTGCTTCAAACAGCCTGGACTGTGTCGTAGGGCTTTGAAATCCCAAACTGTGCACTTTGCTCCTTGCACTTGCACACTATATGCCTATCAGCTAGCTGGATTTTCCCATTAAAAATGCCCTTAGCTCAGCACATTACACAGCAGAAACAGAAGATGTCAGATTGCAAACATGGCTTCTTCTGTCCTTGCTGCTCCCATGGATGGCTTCTTGCCTGTGTGTGGTTCCCAGTTCTACAGTGTGAGCATGCCAATGCACTTTCCTTTTTACTCAGTGAGCAAGGGCTGGGCAGTGAAGTGTGTGCACTGCTCTGAGAGCACTTGTGACTGGGTTATCCTGCTGTCCTCTGACAAGTAGTGCTAGACTGGTGGGCTGGTTGGCAGTGCACTGTGTGACACTTGGGATACTCCAGCTGTGGGTGAGGGCACTGGTGCTGCAGAGGGGCCCTGTCAGCAGGCTGAGGGGTGCCAGGCATCGGTGGCCACTCAAGGTAGCACACAGAAGCTCTGACCTGAATGCTTTTTGGCACAGCTCAGCCAAAAGTAAGGAGTGTGGAGCAGGGCAGAGATGAGGCCTTGGCTTATTCAGCTGTTCGGGCACGTGGGTGCCTCTGTGGCAAAGCTTTGGACTGCAGCTTCTCAGGTCTTGACACAGAATTACAGTGATGGATCATGGTGCTCTGGTGCTGTGGCTCTGTTGGCTGCCTGATCCCAAGGGCTCACTGCTTATTGCCATTACAGGACCCAAAGCATGGGAATGTAGCTGCCAGCTTTTCCCTTGGACAAAAAGGTTGCAACCAGTCTGGACACCTTAAAGGCACATGCTGGCAGGAGTTGTAGAAGACAGCTTCCTTTCCCACCTAAGAACTGGACTGCACTCCTGTAACACTCCTGTCCAGTACTGGTGAGATGGTTCTTCTGGCCCAGACTGGATTGCAAGATCCATGGGGATCCGTGTTGGTTCCTGCATCCCAACTGACAGCGTTTCTGACTCGTGGTGGTTTGAAGACTGACTTTTAGTTTTCATCAGCAAATTCAGAACAAAAATAAAGCCCAGCTTTAGTTTTCATCTGTTTGATTTTGTGAGGGTTTGTATTCCACTGAAGAGCCTCTGCTATCAACTCTCAGTACTTGTGTGAGCAGTGCAGCTGTAATCAGTTTGTCCTTTAATGTTCTATTTGTTGAGCCTGTCCCAGCAGTGCACATTTTTTATGTGTTGACTGTTGACTCAGCTCTTCCCAGGCCTACTAGCATCTGTCTTGTGTCCTGGTAGTCGTGTGTGTGCTTGGTGGAGTGGTGTTGTCACTGTCTTCATCCTTCCTCGTTTATGCATCTGTGTTTGGCTGTGGTTCTTTCAGGCACAGTGGTCTTCTGAGCGCTCGTGCTTGTGGCTGTCAAAGTCCTTTTTACTCACGCTGCTTCCCAGGGAAGAAAGAGTGTTACTGTTGTTGTTGGTCCAGTCCCCGACTGCTCCCTGATCAAGGTGAACTTGCAAGCCTTTGCAAGAACTTTACATGTTCTTTCTCATCTGTATTTATATTTTTAGGTCTTCTGTTTCTGTTCCCCATGTCTTCAGTGTGTGAAGTGTTGGTTTTGTATGTCTCTAAATTCCTACTGCCATACACTCTCTTGAGAAAACTATTCATTGATGCTGTTGTCTTAAGACAGAAAACTTGCAAAACACTATCAAGGTTTTTGGAAAGGGAACATTATACTTGTTGACTTAAAATTTCTATATCCTATAATTATTTGCAATAATCTTTATGAAGACTTTTATTAGATAATTTGAAAGATTGATTGCAAGTAGGATAGGGCTGAACATAGTTTTTGAGATGACGGTTTCTTTTTTTGACCTAAGGCAAAAAGGAAAGAGTAGGAACAATTCTTTTTTTTTTTTCTTTTGGTAAGAGAGAAAAGATTGGTAAGAGAGAATAGATCCTCGACAAGCTTAGCAGCTATGTGCACATCCATACCGGACATCATCCATTTCCAGCATGTCTGGATGAAAGATGTTTGGACACCAAGGTGTGTAAACAGTTTCAAAGGGATTAGACAGATGGATGAAGGGTAGTCACACCAGGACGTCTCATACATGTCCCAGGTGCCATCTCTGGCTCAAGGCATCCCTCAGCCCCTGACAGCGTGAATTGAGAGCAGGTGCAAGTGGAAGAGTAGCTCCATAGGCTATGGCCTTCTGCTCCGCTGGGCAGATGTGGAAAGCTTGTTCCCAAAATGTAACTGAGGTGGGCTTGGAAACTGATGTGGAATGAGTCGGCTGAACTAAGCTTGGCAGTGTCCCTGCTGGCGCATTCAGATACCCACATGTTCTCCCTTTTCACAAGACTTAACCTTTCTTGAGCATGCAGAGGTCACATGTGAACAGACAAGTAGGTGAGGAGCAGTTGGCTGTGCAGTCTGAAACCAGGGAGAGGTTTAGGAAGGTTTATCCATGGATCTTGAGAACAGTCCTGTCAGTTAAGACCAAATGTGTAACAGTGTTTAGTCCTCAATTAACTGTGATTTCAGTCTCGTCCTGTAACAGTCAGAGGGAAGATTTAGGTAGCTGGCCTTGTGCATTTCTCAGTCTCTTTGTTCTTAACAAGATCAGCAGGATTGCTAGCTTCAGCCAGAACTCCGATTAATCTTTGACACTGACTTGACTTCCGCAAAGTCAAGTCTGGTAAGTGCGTTACAAGAATGTTCTAGCAAGTAATGTTTTTATTTTTTTAATGGCAGATTTTATGTGGTTTTGTGTGACCCGTTTTGCTTTTTGAGTGTGTTCATTAGCAAGACATAGTGTTAGAGACTGATTTGCACCTTACTCATTTCTGTGTGGATTACTCATAATTTATTGGTGTGACCCAGTCCCACCATGTTCCCCAAACAGCACCATGTGAGAAAAATATTTATACATATTTTAGGACCATCAGGCTGTCAGACCTCAAATTAACTGGGCTTGCAACTATGCATCAAATCTGGCTGAATTTGCTGCACGTAAATTAGTGCTTCCAGGTGCTACTTGATCCAGACAGCAAGCGTTATCCCATTCTCTCCAAGGAAAAAGCTGAGGTTCTGGCTCTCTTTGCTGAATATGTCTGATGGTGAGGTATGGTCACACTGGCCACTTGCAGTCACACTGGTCACACTGGCTGTAGGAAGAGACCCCACTGAGACATGGTTTATGGGGAGAATATCGTGCCTTGCTGCTGTCTGAGAGCACCCCATGTAGAGTTAGCCCCTCCACTTTGCAGAAGTGTCACTTGTTGGCTCATTGGGGTGTCACACAGGGTGAGCAGTCGTACCCCACCAAGGACATGAGTTTCATGGTGTGCTGCACTTGGCTGAGTGGGGTGTCCGTGCAAGCCTTTTTTCACTTCTACTTGAGACAAGTCAGCACAGGATGGCATCATACAGTTCCTTGGCTTTGCTCTTCCATCATCTTTCAGCATTTTGAAGAGCTTCCTCCAAGCTCAGAGGAAGTGTTAGGGTTTCTCAGGGGAATGTAGTGTATAAATAACACCAGATGCTCTAAACTAGCAGGAGAGCTGCAGCCCTGCACTGGTGCGCTGCTGGATGTATCCCAGCACAAAATGTTGTTGAGGACTCTGGTACTGGCACTACAGTCCTCAGTTCCCCTATTCAGTGTAGGCCAGATTTTCAGCTGAGTCAGGTAAAGGCTTTACCTTTGTTTGGGATACTGGATCAACTGCCTAAAGATTTTAACCACTGACAAAATTTGAACTTTCATCGAGACATTGTCCTAAACACCTTCCCGCCTGTCCAGCTGCAAACCTTTGAGTCCTGGCTCCTGCATATGCCCAAAGAGCCAGTGCGAAAAGCAGGTTTTGGTATTGGTTTGGACTCACTTTGCAGAGGGGAGCTGGCTAAATGACTCAGATGCTCAAAATCCACTGGTTTCTTCCCGCATCTTTACCCCTCTGCCTTCTGAAGGGCAGGTAAGTTATGTCAGAATCCACTGGTAAAGAAAACTGAAGCCGCTTAGCTTTCCATGGTTACACAGGACCAGCACAAAGCTAACTCTCCCAGGTCTTTCACTAGACATCTCACTCAGGGCTATGTGGCTTTGGGAACTCTATGGTTGCTAGCCTGCTGGACCAGGGCTGTCTCAGCAGGAAAGACATGTCCTTAGCCTCTGCTAGACAGGTGGATTTGCTGCTGTTCTGAGCTCAGTTTCCTGCCTTATCGTGGCCAAAACAGCCCATTCTGCTGGGAATGTGCGGCAGTTTGATCACCTGATCACAGAACCACAATTTCCGGATTACAGAATATTCTGAGTTAGAAGGGACCCACAAGAATCATCAAGTCCAGCTCTTAAGTGAATAGTCCATATGGGGTTGAACCCACAACCTTGGTGTTACTAGCACCGTGCTCTAATGAAATGAGCTAACCATAGGGTCACCTGTGATAGCCAGTGCCTATAATCATACAAGAACCCCCCCGACCATGCATGCCTGAGTAAATTCCTGCCCCTGGAGTTTCAGGGTATCCCTTAAAGTGCAAACTTACCAAATTCCTCTGTAGCTCTTTGAGAGAGGAACTTAAATCCTCCCACTGTTGGTATGTTTGGCAAAATGGTCTCTGGAGATTTTTAGGGCTGAAATTTCTGCACTCAAGTAATTGCAGATACCATGAGATGAGTTGTGTCTGTACTCTCCTTGAGACCAGAATAGGCAGCTAATGTACCTTTCAGCCTTGTGTTGGCCACTGCATTTCCAGTTTCACAGCAGCCTGCATTTAGGCTTGACCCTGTAAAATGCAGGCATGTCAGGAGTGGTTGGAAGCTTCTAAAAGAGGTATTTCTGCTGAAATAAATCACACTGTACTTGTAAGTCAGCTCCTGTACAGTCTCTGCTGCTCAGCCAGTGTACAGTAAGTTGTTAGGCTATGGTAATATGATCACAAGTTTTGCCCCTGTGTGAATTTATAAGGCCTGTTTATAAAGATAAATGGGCTATTGTCACAGCTGGAGTCCCATGGGATAAGCTGCATTTTTGTAATGTTCAAAAATAAAGTAGCTACAGCCATGTTTTCCAGGAAGGATGAAGTGGAGAAGGAAGAGAAGGTGACACCATGTATATTTTTATTTGCTTTGAAGCTGTTGGTAAGTCAAAAGAAGACATGGTTGTAGCTGACCAGCAGTAATGCAGGGGATGGAAGTACCGGTTTCCAGTATGGGACAGTGCCTGGGTGAGCATCTCCTTGAAACTCTACCAGAGAAGAACAGGAGAAAAATTATACTTCCATTTAGGGACTTCAGGTATGTTTTCACAGCACCCCAAGAAACCTGTTCACCTAAAACACATATGTGAATAACACTGTCTAGAAAGTATTGATGCTGTCTTAGAGTAATGCAGTTTCAGACCTCATCCGGGTTAGTAAAAAATGAATTAATCACTGAACTGAAAAGGATGTTTGCTTAGGCACAAGTAATCATGACTGAACTTTATTTTTATGTGAAAAGAGAATATATACTCCCAATCAATAGTATGTATGATTGGTGCTCTAAGGGGGTTCAATTTTTTGAAACAGAAAAGAATTATAGGCCAAATAAAGTAGAAGGAAGAACTTAAGCATCAAAATGGGAATGATAATTGGGAGCCATTCAAGAATCCTAATTAGGTCCTTGAGAAACCACAATTCTGCATTTGCAAAGACAAATTTTTTAGTTTAAAAGAAAGCTGGTTTGGTTAACAAAGGAGATTAAAGCAGCAAAAACCTCAGAATACAATGAATGGAAAAACAGAGCAAGCAACATAGACAAGTAATCTGCAAGCAAACGCAGACAACTGATGGGGGAACTGAAGGGTACCAGTGTACAGCTTTTGGGCAGCACATTTGACCAGTAAGAAGGGATTCCTGAAATGTATCAGGGCTTCCTGAAATCCTAGCAGTGGTCTAGGCTCCATACTGACCAGGAGTGAAAAAGCATACTGAAAAAGCAGTGGCAGAAATAATCAATATTTATTTTGTAATGTTTGGAAAGGAGAAGACTCTGTATTCGTAGCTTGGTCATAAGAGAATATGTTCTTCTCTGCTCACAAATTGCTTGCTGTAATTAGGAAACATGTTAAACGTCATTGTTTTTAAATGTTCAAAACAATGGTTAACTTACAGTCCATGATTTTCAGAGACTAAGCCAAGGAGCTCTTTGAATCATTAATGACACTTGAAAAAATTCAGGGGAGTGGAAGAAAAACTACTGTAAGAGCATTATTCTGGGACAATGAGGGAGTAGCCTGCCAGACTACCCGAAGTTCAGTTTGGTCAGAGCACAGAAAGTCTGATAAGCTCTGCAGCTGTTGAAGAACTGAGAGAAGACGATATGATACTAGCCAATTTTCCCTGAGTGGGAAACTGGCCTTGTCAGACAACTTCTTCATATGAGTATGATTTTTGGTAATAATTGGTGACATACTTACACGTAGCTTTGAAAGCTTTTGACTTTGTTCCTGGTGATACTCTGATACAGGAGTACACACCAGACAAAACCAAAGTGGCTTATTGTAAATAGCCTGGAGTACTTGTGCATTCTTAGGAAACAGCTGGAGAGGGAGAGTCATCCTCCACCAGTGAGCAGGGAAGCTAAAAAAATCTCGTAAAGAAGTGCTGAAGGTGTCTGCTCCTGGTCCTGCATTAGCCAGTGGCTTTGTCAGTGATACAAATACTACATAACTGTTGGCACAAGCGTGGAGATGCTGTGGTTGGAGGGGATGTAAACAAGAGGTCAGCTGGGGAGCAGAGCTGAGTCACCTGAAAAGCAGGGCTCATCTAGAGCTGTTCTGTGCAAGGCTGTACATCCAGAGCAAAGCACGGAGGTCAGGCTAGCAAGACTGGAGGCCTTGTCTGGAATATACTGATGGTGCAACAGGCTTGGGAGATGTTAGTTAACACAACTGCCAAGCTCTGTAGTTCAGCTGAGAGGGAACTTGCAGTCCTCAGGTGAGTGGTAGGAGTAGGGAAGGAGTGTTCTGAAGACCCTAGTGCAGGAATGCTGCCTAGTCCTGGTGTCAGCACTTCAGAGAGCTGGATATAGGTCAGAAAAGAGCTACATGATTATTTTGAGACCTGAAGACCATGCTTTTATAACAGGAAAGTAAGCAAACTTGATCTGAAAAGTTGTGTCTGGGGAAACAGACAAATAATTCCTTGAGTTTGCTTGGGTATTTGTCTTAAGGCAGCAGGACAATATAGCGAGTGTTGTATGTCTAGTGGCCCAGATGCTGAGGAAACACACTATCAGATTCAATATAATTGGTCTCTAGGGAAGGCAGTTAGCCAGTTTAACAGATTTCCTTAGGACCTAGTGGAACTGCCATCATTTAGACTTCAGGTTGCCACCAAATATCTCTCTGAAACAGAAACTGTTTCTAGGTACATTTTGATCTATCTGTGACTATCTTTATGCTAATATGAAACCAGTCTTTTTTCTTACAGTGAGACATAGGATAAGAAGTTTTTCTAAAACAGAGGTATTGTGACTTCAGCAGGCAAGAATGGGGTGACAGCTGCAGGTCAAAGCTGGGTGCTCTTTGCTGCACATCCTCTGCAAATGGGCTGAACTTTTAGGAGCATTGAAATTAGTGCCAAGGAGGGGGGTCTTGAGGTACTGGGAGCCTTTCCTAGCCTGTTCCAAATGCTCTCAGGCATCAGCCGTGTGCGTGTGAGTGTGAAAGGAACCAAAAGATTTGTAGGTCTGCACTCAGGGCTGTAGAGAAAGATCCTTAAGGAGAGGGCACCACCTCTTCTGGGCTCTGTTTACCTGCTGAGCAAGGAATGAAGTGGGACCTTAAAGCCATAATGCTGCCTGGACACCAAATTCCTGCTCACGTTAGTTAGGAATGAGCCACTAGAGTTCAACATCACCTTCATCTCACTAAGGCCCTGCCTTAACCTCAGTGGTTTATGTCTGTTCCAGGACACTGTAAAGGGCCTGTTTCTGTCTGGCACAGGGCAGGGGATGGCCCCCAGAGTGTGGCAGGTGCAGGGATGCGTGGCAGGTGGACCGAGTGCCCTGTGAGCATATGGTGTGACACTGCTCCCCTCATACCCACAAAAGCCCTTGCCATACCCTCTGCTGCCAAGTGGGGAGCTGGGATTTTGGTAAGTGATAACAGCCCCAGCTTGTCCATGACATGTGGCACTGAGCACACGGAGCACCAGACAGATGAAGAGTGATTCAAAAAGCACCTGTGTTTCCTTAATTCAAGGGCGTCCTGGCATAAGAGACACTTTCCTGTGTGCTCTTGTTAAGATGGGTTGAGTTAGTTCCCAGAGCAGTGCTTTGTGGTGGTTACTGGGACAGCAGGTTAGGGACCCTGTGATGCACAGAGGTGGGAAATTGTGGCAGCAGTGGTGATGGTAGGTAGCTGAATTCATTCACTCCTCTTGTTCATACTCTCAGTATTTCCTCCCCAGCTGAGGTTCATACTGTCTGAGGAAGCTGCAGCATGTCTACATGCTGTAATGAATTCTCTGGGAGTAATCTAATTTCCTTTGCCCAATATTTGGTTGTTATTTTAGGATTGTCCAGTTTGGCAGTAAAAGCTAAAATTTCCAGCTGACCAAAGGAATAGTTGGAGCTCATTACCACTACTGCAGATCTGTTTCCAAAATGTCATTGTGTTGTCACTGTTAGAGATAGCATTGTAGTTAGGTGGGGATATCTCTTCTGTCCTCCCTATGCTCAGTGAGGGCTGGCCAAAGACATTGCCTTGCTCAGGCAGTTGGGTAACACGTAGTGTTTTGAGGCTGTTAGGGTGTTTTGAAGACCTGTCTTGAGCATATCTGCTGCCTGTTGTGGTGGGTTAGGGAAGATGGGTTGCCTGTGTTGCTGGAGCATGATGTTTTTGTAACTTCCAGAGATCATGGGCTTGCGGGGGTAAGTCTGTGGCACTGCTTTCATGTTCCATTTGCCATGTATGATTGTGCACATGCAGCTGAGCAGACATGTAAAATTTAGAGGAATTGTGTCCTTTGTTAGCTCAGGAACCTAAATGATTTAGAGCCTGATTTAGTTGATAAGGTGGTATTAGGTCATAGGTTGGACTTGATGATCTCAAAAGTCTTCTCCAAGCTAGTTAATTCTGTGATTCTGTGTGACTGAGACAGGAGAAACAGGTGTTTCCACATACCACTGTCTTTAGGAGATGTATGTTCGTCCATAATTGTTGCTTCTATGTATCCTTCTAGCAGCAATAGCTCTCTGGAAGGAACCACTCTGCAGGCTTTTTGCTGAACTCAGAGCTGGTGGCTGTGGCTTGGCAGGGAGTGCGGGACGGGATGCTGGCATAAAGCAAGTTCCCAGGCAGTGCAGGGGAGTGATGGTGGTAACTCAGTGGTGTCTGCCTAGTTTACACAGTTGTGATCCCATGTGCTGCATGCTTTTCTGTTCTTGCCCTTAATACAGATGCTGGGGATCTCTTGAGAGCCTGTTGGTTCAAGCAAGTCTGTAGAGCTGCTGCATGGCGCTAGACCTCACTGAGTGAGGGCATTTGCCATGTGATGTAGAGATAGAATGGTCAAGAGCTTTAGATAGTGTTAAAAGAAACACTCGAGTTCGTGTCACTGCTGATTGCAGAAGTTAAATGAAATGTTACTTTGCGCTCATGTGGTTGTATTCACAGCAACAACAAACCCCAAGGCGGGTGTGTGTGTAGCTGGAGAAGGGGATAGGTAAAAAGATAGAGATTTGAGTTACTCCCATTTTCTGCTTCAGGTGGTCCATTCTTCCTTTTGTCCCACATCCAGGGCCACGTCAGTCAGGTCTGGCTTGCCTGGCACCCTGGTACTGTGATGCTCCATATAATCCTGCTGCTGTCACTTTCTCCACTGCCTCTGAACTCCACAGGCATCAGAAATTCAGTCCTGTTCCTCTTCAGGATGAGCAGAATTCTTTTTTCTTCCCCCCTGCCAAATGCTGGGCTCATACTCTTTTCTGGAGTAAGCACAAAGGGGCAGAGCTAGAACTGAGTTTTAGCTGCATTCTTGCCTGGCTCCCTGTTACAGTTTAACATCAAAATTTGGCCAGAACTTTGTTGTTTTGTTTTGGGTTGGGTTTTCTCCTTTCATGCATTTTTTTCCTGGAATACACACTGTTATTCACAGTTGGATAGGTCTAATGCAAACCAGTGGAGTGCTTGAGCTCTGACTGTAATCAAGCAAGCACTTTGGCTTCATTTTTAAAAACAAAGGCAACCATTAAGCAAACTTTCCTGACTGTTGGGTGACAGGCATCAGCCCTGCAAGAGCATTTCTGCTTCAGCTCCTTGCTGGAGTGGCTGCAAGCCTCCTGGAAGTTGGTGTCTGCTGAAGGTTTCCTCCTGCAGCATCACATGCAGTATGTGTGATGTCCTGGCAGATGGGTGCAGGGCTGGGGGACAGTGGGTCTCCCCACTGTGCTCCTGGCCTCAGTGTGCATGCACCAGGTGGTGGTCCAGCCTGCCAGGAGGTGACCAAGAAGGAAGCCCAGATTCCTGCCAGTCCGACTGCCACGACTTTGCTACACGCTGTGCTGAAAGTACCCTCCGGGCAGGACTGCATTCCTGGCTGGATTTGTACATCTGCATGCTCTGCAGGTTGCACAGCCAGAGGTGCAGGGAGAGGCAGGGTAAGGCTTAGGTTTCCACTTGCTGACAGCCCCTTGTGAAGTAAAGAGGAATGCTCTTCTGTCCAGCTGGGAAACGGAGGGCAGAGCATGGGAGGTTGATGGGGGGTTCACCAGGGCACATGCTGTACATAGACAGTGCCATTCCACAGAGGGTCAAAGAGCTTCCCAGGGTCTGGTGGTGAGAGCTGTGCAGACATTTGCCATCTTCTACCTGGCAGAGGGAACAAAAACGTGACTTGTTTCAAGGCTGGCCACAAGGCAGTTCCTCTAGTGCTGCTGCATTTTCTCAGTTGTTTTCTCTGCAGCTGAGGCTCCTGGTTTTATATGCTCACCTTTCTCGAGGACTTCCAGTGAGCCAGAGGTACTCCATGTTGCCACACTGTCCCAGGGCACAATGCAGTGCTTCTGTTCAGAGCCTTTTTCTTCCCTCTCTTTCTCCCCTCTTTTTTTTCCCTGTCACCCATGCCAGGCAGAGGTGCAGTACTACTGAATTAGGAGGAACATGTGCTTTGAAGCTGGAATCTCATACCAAATTGACCATGATCTTTTTCAATCCCAGCATCTCTGCTTGCAAATGCCTCCCTCTGCACTGTCAGAGCTTAAGTGTGTGCATTGGCACTGCTGGTTTGCTTGAATTCCTGTTTGTTCTCTGTTCACACAATGTTTTAATCCAGCCTGGCACTCCTAGAAACTAGTCAGTTTATCAGCCAGGGTCTAGCTGTATGTCATATAATGGAAACCCGGAGATTGACCAGTGAATGAGTATTCGCATTAGGTATTGTAAGTATTATGTGAGGTTTTCAAACATCCTGTAGACAGCTTACTCTGGTTCTAATAACATTTGCCCTCGCCAAGGTGCTTTCTTCCATCCCCTTCAGTCCCTAGAGGAGAGTAATTGCAGATTAGTTAGCTGATAGCAAGAACTTTATCCTGGCCACAGAGGGTTGCAGCAGAGGATTTTTTTGATGGGCTTTCATAGCTGAGAGTTAATATGGTTGGGAAAGCTCTTCTCTGAAAGCTGTACGGCATTTAGTTTTAATGAAGGCAGCAACTGTACTTGCTGATTTGAGTAGAAGCAGTCATCCCTTATCTCTGCTGTGACTTCTAATAGGAGTGGCAGGAGAAAATTAAGGTACTACCTTGTTGCTAAGACTCACAGAAATGAAAATCTGGTAAAGTCTCTAGGTCTCAGATAGTGGTGACTGAAGCCAATCCATTTCTCAGCTTCAGCTCCTACCGGGAAGATGATCTTATTGTCAGTCACATGCCATCTTATTTAATAGTGGCAGAGCCATGGTAGGAAACAACTCTGTCCCAGCATGAGTCAAACAGCAAAGGGATTGCGAGTTTAGGCTTCAAAACTGCACAGCATGAGCAGCTGTGGGAAAATGGGTTGTGAAATGGTTGGTGCAGGAGTGGAGAGGGCTGAAGTCAGATTTCTCAAGGACAGAGACCGTAAGCCTGAGAGATACTGCAGTCACTGAGTCAGTGACAGAGGATGCATGATAAATAGCACAGTGGAACAGCTCCCAGTGTGAGTACCACTGCTTTCCTCTCTACTTCTCCAGCTATGCCGGTGGCAGGCACTTAGCGTGTCCTGTGGAGGTCTGGTTGCTCTTAAGTGTTTACATTTCATGCATGTCTGCTCACTCTCTTTTTATCTAATTTTCAAGCAATGTGTAACCCAGCAGAATTTGGCTCTAAGGCTTTTCAGGGTGGCTATTCTTACACCAGGCTTTGCCACTGAGATGTAGGGGTGAGTCACTTGTGCGTTGCTTCACGTGGCAAATGCAGTGGCAACTACAGAAAGCAATGCTTAACTGCAGAATTAAAGACACAGGGTACAGCTTGTGAGAGAGATGCTTGATGTTCTCTATCACTTTTCATGTGTAACTTCAGGTTTTATATGTCCAGGTCTTTTGAGGTCCCCTGTGGAGAGTCGTACAACTTGTCCCGGTGAAACAGTGAGGACACCACATGGCTTTGCCAGCCATTATCCCTTTGCTGATTTGTGGCTAGGCAGGGCTTTGTAGACTCAGTGCATCAAGAAAGGCTTGTGTTGGGAAGAAGCAGACAGGTTGGGGTGTTGAGAGACAGTGATGGGGCCCATTGGATGGTAGCCCATTATGGTTTCTATTTGACTGCAATCTTGTAATGCTGTAAAGCAAGTTGTCTGGAGAAATGTGCCAAATATCGCCTAGTACTGCATCAGTAATTATTAGTGGTGTACCTATGATAGCAGAGTGTCCTCTTCCTGTGTGGTTGACAGCAGTATCTTTTACCCTTTTCATTTTTTTTTCCTTTGTGCTGAAACAACTAGTAAATCTGTCCCTGATGTGCAGCCTGCTTCGTGGTAGACTCTACTGAATTTAATTTGCAGTTCTGTGCTCCATCTAATCAGACATTACAAGGGACGCTTCAGTTATGCTTTGTAGATCAGTCACCCTCTCCTGAGCTAGCAGTTTACAACTGAATATTGCACAACAAGACAATTTTTGTTCACTTACATTCTTTCCAGTGAGCAATGAAATATGAAATTCCTGGACGGAGATTGAAGATAGAAGTTCCCACTGTCCCAGCACAGACTGACTCATTAATGTCAATTTTGCATTCACTGCTTAACTGTAAAAACTAGGAATTATGATTCCAGCTTGTCATTCCCAACTCTAGGGATCGGATTACTAAGAAAACATAGAAGATATATATACTTAAATGGCTTACAAACTAGAGAAGGATCCAGTGGTGACAGGCACAGCATAGTAGAAAATACATGCAGAAAATTGCAGTCAGGAGCAAGGAAGGCGGAGGGGATGAGAGGAGGAGCCAGATATACTCTTAGCAGTGGTGTATTGTTAAAAAAGATCATTCTTCTACAGGAGAATGAGACACGTTAACAGACTTACTTCTCTGTTGTCTCTGTTAATCTTTCAAAGTAGAAGTAGATAACTTCCCTGGAAATGGGAAGAGAGCACGGGAAAAGGGACTGGTTTGGGACTGGATCTACAAAAGAAGTTTCCATTCAACTGTCTTCCTTGTAATGTGATTTTTGTGTCTGCTGATCTGGACCTGCTGATAAACAGTGTTACCTGTTCCAACAGGTTGAAGCATGCTAATCAGGTCAGCTGAATTAGCAAGTGTTGGCCTCAAATGTTTTCCAGGCTTTGTATCCTCTAAGGTCACTGTTTTCTAGCTTTTGCTTTGTCTGCTAGAGGCAAGCAGTGTAGTATTTCACTAGGTATCTAGGATGCAGTGCAGCAGCAGATGAGCTGGTACTACAGCTGGTGCATCCCTCTGAGGCCTGGCTAGCTTCTTATCCAGATAGAGCCAGGAGGGAGAGTTGAGCAAGATGCAGTCCCATAAAGGAGTGAATCAGAATGCAACAAATGCTACTGGATAATTAGCTCACTGTAATAGATTCAGAGGAACAACGTGCTGATGTATCCATGTTAACTCTTCACGTGACATAATCTAGGTTGGACTGGCCCCTGTGTTGCAGTGTAGCATGTTTTGCAGGTGCCCCACCTGTGCACAATGAATCTCCCCTTGAACAGAGATGAGCATAGGGCACTGATGTTGTTGTGGGACTGGGGTATGTGAAGTGGGAGAGCAGGGATCAGAGGCTCCAAACACGTGCTCTTGGTGTCAGAACGCCTGGCTGCATAGTCTCTTCTCCCTTACCTCTCCTCTGTGGTGGTCTCCAGTGATAAGTTCTGCAACATACCAGAGACTTGCCACCTGATGAAAATGAAAGAAGGCTGAGCCCAAAGGATGTGTTCAAGGACGCCAGGCAAAGCTTGGAAGACACGGTCTAGAGTAGGAGCAAGTTGTGGTGTTCAGGAGGAGGAGATGGACAGTCTTACTTGCAAGTGGTGGCTGGAGGCAAATTTCTGCAAACAGGTCCTGTGTGCTACAGGGGAAGTGGGTGCTGTTGTATTCCTGCAGACTTCCATATATCTGGTACAGGGTGATGAGGTGATGTAGTGCCCTCCACGTCTCACCTATGGCCCTGTGTCCTGGGCCAGCTCTGTACCAGCACTGCAGTTCCTGATTGCCAGTTCTGTTGAGGGCTTTGACTAGATTTGCTCTGAGGATCTGATGTGAACTCTTTTCTACCCAAAGTCTTGTGAAAAGGCCAGGGAGTCCCAAGTTTGAAAGAAAACCATGAACATGTTAATGTAATCTTGATGATGGTTTGCAGGAGACAATACTACAACTGTTATGTGGGTTTGGGTTTTGTTTGGGGTTGTTTTGGCAAAAGCATTCCTTTCCATTGAAGTATGCTTGGGATAATATGTGATGGAAAAAGAACCTGGTGTCTCCAGGCTGAGAAATTATAATGGGAAGACCTGGCTTTAATTCCCAGACCTGCCGTTGCCCTTCTGCCTCTACTGTGCCTTCTGTTGCTTGTATAACATCAGGATTAACAGTGCTGTGCGGAGCTGTGGTGGAGATGTTGCAGTGAACACGCTGTTCTAGTACTGGGAAATAGCAGCAGTGAAAGAGTTCACAGGAACAGAGGATGGTAGCATGCTGCTTCTGCTGTTGGCTTTCCTAAACAAACGCAGCCTGGCCACGTGCTGTAGTCACACTCTAGGCTTATTTTTTTTGAGGAGTCCTGAGAAATGGATCTTTTCCTAGCCTGAGAATGTAGCTCCCTCATTAGTAACAAGCCATTTCACTAGCCTTTTTAGGAAGGTAGAAGTCGGTTGTTACTGTAAAGCAGGCTCAGGAGACATGTGAAGTAGTCTGACTGCTTTGAATGAAAGTGGATTTAGTTCCCCAAGAAGTCTAGGTGTTTCACATGCAGTGAAACTGTGTTAATAAATTAGATTTAAAATATTTTCTTTCAAGAGCTAAGAATGTCTTTTTGGCAAAAAAGTAGAAAGCATGCATCAGGATTACAACAGATACACTTTCCTCGATGGGTACAAAATCTGTCCTGTAAGCAACAGCCAAATAATTACCTAGGAGAAAAGCAAATGCCAGAATAGGGTTATTTTGCTTACTGTCGCCATTGATCTGTTGATATGTCTCTTAATCTCAGGTGATGCTGCTTTTGTTTATGATGTTTACTGCTAAAGGATGTAGTGAGCGTGGATTTTGTTAATTTATGTTGGTTTAATTTTAGCACAAATTTCATTAGGATTGACAGTATAAGGCCCAGTTTTGCAGAGACCCAGCGGTAGCTGGGTGTTTTGTGTTTTGCCTCTTAATAGACCTCTGTTTCTCCAGCAGGAATTAGACTGTCATGTTTGAGAAGATTATATTCTAAAACACAATTAATTCAGAGGATAGTCTTGCACCAGTGACTTTACATACTTTTGTGGAGGTGAGGATAGGTGTTGTCTCTGTGTTTCCTTATTTTCAGGGCTCTAGTGAGCATAAATTGAATTATTTTGGAGACTGGAACAGTATTTCACACTTCTGTCACCAATGGGCATGTTAAAAAAACAGCAGGAGGGTAAGTCCCTTTAGACTGGTAGAGAGGGGTGTTGGCAGATGCTGCTGTGTGGCCTGAAAAAAATGTTCTTGCAAGCTGTGTCTCGTGCTTAAATGAGTTAAATGCTGGGTCATGGCAACTTTTAGTTCAAGCCTATGTGTCATGTTGATGGGTTTGTGTTTAGTGCAGGGGATGATGTACAATTTCCTGCAGGCTTCTTGCAGTGTTAAGAGCATCCCTTTGCTCCTGGATGTGATGTTTGCCAGGTAAGTAAATATGTATTGTCTGAAGCAGATTTTGAAGAGTGTCAAGTGGTTTACAAGAACAAGTCTTCTTAGTCTCAATATTATTTGGACTCCTATATCCCAGTCTGCATCTAAAAATCTCAGCTGGGATAACCTGAAATCTGCATAATTCTGGATTTTTGAAAGAGCTGTTTACAGGGTCCTGTTTCTTTTCAGTGAGACTGTTTGTTAGAAGATGTTAGGTCTGAATCTCCTCACTGTTACTTTGACTGTGTTGTGACAGCCCCATCATCGATGTCACTGCAGAAGGAGTGTGAACAAGTGATTTTTCCAGCTGTTAGTGCAGTGTAACAGCTCAGATTGCTGGAGGTGAGAAGATTGCTTCTTGCTGGTTTGGCTGTGCTCTCAGCTGTGTTGCTGCATAACAGAGATGCAAAGGGAAAGCATCGTCATGCTTTCTGGCCTAGAGCAGAGTGGAGGTTGTGGCTCACTTTCGAAGTGCTTTGCTGAGTATCTCTTCCGTGCATTATGCTTACAGCAAAGGTGGCAGGATAGACAAAGACAGGTGCAAACAAACATCTTTCAGTGATCTTGGGTGGTGGCTTTTTTGGCTTTTTGAAAACATATGCATGGTGTAGCTCAGGCCAAGGGAGATTTGAACCTTTTGCACATACAACTCACACTTTTTGTTATGATACAGCATTGTTCTCACAGGAAATAAAACAGGAGGAAGACTGACTTGGGGAAGACAAGCCATGTCCTTGAGTTCTGTAGCTTAAAGGGTCTTTCAGCACAGCCCTGGAAGCTGATGCTTACTCTCTTTCCCCACTGGATTGCTCATAGCCGCAGGCCAAGGAATCATATTTTCTTAGGTATGGCTTTTAAAGGTACGACTAAAAGTGTATGGGAAAGGGTTCCTTTTTCCACTAGAATTTTCTAGGTTTCAGGAAGATCTCTCTGTTTTGAATTGCAGTGTGACTTTAATTTCATGGCAACAGGAGACTTAGAAGGACCTCGACCTATTTGTATCTCCAAAATTTTTAAATTTTAAATCTTATTATATTTTAATGTTAAAGTTAAATTTTTGTTTTAGAGGTACTGACTCCCAATGATTTTGAATTGGGCTGAAAGAGGCACAGGATTTTTGAAATGCAAAATCTTATATACAGGAACTCAATCATAGGTTGATTCTCTTTGGAGAGCCCGTTTTGAAAAACATCACTCTGATTTTCAGAAAGCTGGATGGATATGCATTATGCTGACTTCCTGGGCTAGTTCTGAAATTCTGATGGCTTTGATTTCCTTCTGCCCAGCACTTCCAAGAGTGCCTGTTTGCTTTCTATCTTGGCAGTCATTAAAAGATCCAGCTGTTCCATGCCAGCTTCTCATGGGCTTTCAAGTTATTGGTAGTGAAAGGCAGTCGGGAAAGACTAGAACTCTTCACCTGTGAGTTGCATTAGGTTGGACATTAGGAGGAGTTCCTTCACGGAAGGGGTTAACAGACATCGGAATGGGCTGCCCAGGGAGGTGGTGGAGTCGCTGGCCCTGGCAGTGTTTAAGGAAAGACTGGATGTGGCACTTGGTGCCATGGTCTGGTTGGCAGGGTGGTGTTCGGTCACAGGTCGGACTCGATGATCTCAAAGGTGTTTTCCAAGCTAGCTGATTCTGCGACTCTGTGATTTCTGTGATACACGTTCCTGTTCAAGTGGGGGTATGGGGGTGTGTGCATGTGAGTGTGTTAAGCTGAAGGAGCAGTGTGATGGGAGGTCACTCGTGTGAAGGGGATCTGAGAAAGACACGGAACTGAGGGATAGGGTTTGGCAGAGACATGATTTGTCAAGAAGGATTGAACTACTTGGAAATTAGAACTCTCTTTGTAAGACTTACTATTTCAGTGGGATTTTGGGGGTTTTTTGCCTTTTGGCATAAAGACTTGTGGATGGGACCCATCTGTGGCAGAGATTAGTGCAGTCCCTTGGCTGCAGTCTCACTTCCAGCAACCTTTTCTGGTTGCTAGAAATATACTGAGAATATGTCTGTGCTATAGGAACAAGTTGAGTGGCCTCTGAGCTCTGTGGTTATGCATGAATGATTTCTGTTCAGTAACTAAATTAACAGCTAATTCAACAATGACACTTGGTATATTAAGTAGGTTTATAAGATAAACTGACCGATTTAATTAATTTAATAAAATTGAAATTGAAGGACCAATTAAGTGCCTCCAGTTGGCAGTTATTAAAGTTCCTGACTGAGCTGTTTTGCAGACTGCTACTGAGCTCGTATGGTGTGGATGATTTTATTATCACCAGGTCTCACAATTACGAGAAAATTACAACCAACATATGTAAATAATCTCCAAGATGAATTACTGTGTCATGTAACAAACAGAAACATTTCAGATCTTGTGGGTTTGCTGCGTTTAACAAAATTACCAGGGAGAGTATGCTTTTCTACAGTCTATCTTCTCAGAAATTAATCTTTGGGAAGATTATCCTATTATTTTGATCTCTGCATTATTTTCTCTCTGCGTACATTTATTTTCAGTGCTCTAGGTGGCTCTTAATTATTGTGCATACAATATTTGGTTTTTAGTGAATTTCAGGTTTGTATTTGTTGTGGTTTAACCCCAGCCAGCAACCCAGCAATCAAGCCCCAGGCAGTGGCTCGCTTACTCCCACATGAGCGGGATCAGGGAGAGAATTGGAAGGGTAAGAGGAAGAAAACTCATGGGTTGAGATAAAGACAGTTTAAAAGGGAAAGCAAAAGCCACACACACATTCACTGCTTCCCGTGGGTCGGCAGGTGTTTGTATCTCCAGGACAGCAGGGCCCTAGTGCACCTCACGGTGACTTGGGAAGACAAACATCATCACTTCAAATGTTCCCCTTTCCTCCTTCTTCTCTCCAGCTTTAAATACTGAGCATGATGTCACATGGTCTGGAATGGCCCTTTGGTCATCTTGGGTCACCTGTCCTGGCTGTGTTCCCTCCCATCCTTCCAACCACCCCCAAAATCATTGCCAGCCTGGCAGTACAAAAAGCAGAAAAGGCTCTGTGTAAGCCCTGCTCAGCAATAACTGAAACATCTCTTTATTATCAGCCCTGTGTGCAGGGAAATCCAAAACACAGCTCCACACTTGACACTATGAAGAAAGCTGACTCTACCCCAGCCAAAACCAGCACAGTGGTACAGCAGCAGCTGAAAACTTTTTAATGGGGAGACACAAATATGCAAAAAGGACTAGAGGTTGGAGCAACCTATCAGTGAGTAGAACTCATGGCTTCATTTCAGTGATCACTTTTTTAGGGCTGGTAAGACCTGGTATTCTGGTATGACTTCACACAGGAAGGTTCTGGGCAAAGTAGCCTGACCTAGAAGATGGGGAGTGTTTCAGAGATAACTGGAAAAATAAGGGAACAAACCTTTTAAAAAGCAAAAAACCTCAAGTATTATGTCAGTTCAAAATGGAGATGGACCTGGACAATTAAATTAACACTATTACTGTAGGAAATGACAATATGAGGCACCTTGCTTGGTTTTGTCCCTGCATTCTAGTAGGGCTTATAAAAACAGAACTTGCTTCCTTTTTGCCTTTTTTTTTTGTCTGAATACAGGTAGTATGTAGTATTCTACTTACTTTACTTTCTGAAACGAGCCATTTTTTGAGCGTCCTTTCCTTAAGAATATAGCCTGACAAGAGTGGTAAGCACATGATGAGTTAGGCATCAAAGGCTGAAAAACGATCACATGTGTGTTGCAACTCATCCTTTCCTAACAGTGTGTCTGTCTAGAGTTGCTGTCTTCACACCTGAAGATGCAGATGCTTTATAGCGTGAGAGCATTTGGTTATGACAGCTAAAAAGACTTGCTGAGTCTCTGGAAATTAAATTAGTTTTCTCATCCCAAGGCAGAACTAAACCAAAATGATGCATGGAAATGAAGCTAATGGTGTCTGAAATGCAGTGCTGGAAGCTGTACAGTGACCCAGGGGAATCCATCCCTCTTCTTTCCTTCTCATCTTAGCTTCACCTCATACCCAACACACTTGCTTTTGCAAGCTGATGTCTTCTTCTTGTGGACCATCTTCTTGCTGAACTTTTTGTTTGCTAGCTACGTTCTGCAGGCAGGATGAACTGCAGTGATGCTTGTCTCTTTCCTCAGGCATCTCTTGTCCTGAATTGACTAAGCCAGTATCTTCATCCTTTCCTGTAGCTTATGTTTCTGAACCTCTGAACAGTTTTCTCCTCTGGACTCTGAATTTGTTTCTGTCTCGGTAGTGTCCAAAACAGGATGCAAGAGACTGGCAGAGGTCTTGACAGGACTGGATAGGACAGCTTAATTACTTCGGAGTTGTTATGTGTTATGCTATTGGAAACTGCTTTCGCAAAAACGTCATGTTGTTGGTTCACAAATTTTCTAATGCCCTGCCACCCATAGATGCTGTGATGGTATGGCTACCTTCCCAATAATTCCTCATATTTATTTTTTTATTGATCTTGAATTTTGCTTCCCACATTTTGATTTGAACCACCTGAGATTATCCTTTCATTTTACCATAACTGTTTTGATAGGTTGTGCTATCTCCAAAGAGGAAGTTCTGATGACCTTTTTGGCCTTGGAATTAAAACCACCACTGACCAAAAAGGGAAAAAAAAAAAAAGCCAAAATTTGTCATAATAAATCTTCATGTACTGAGACAGAGACCCAGGAGTTCACAATCAATTTTGTTGTTTTTAGCTCCTTAGCCTATTTCAGAAAGGCACATTCAGTTTGCAGCGAGAGCCCCTGTCCTGGGAAGACCTCATAAATTAGCTTGCCTAAACATACTGCCTGTTTCTAAGTCTAAAAAGTCCTTTGATGTCAGTGCTCCTTTGGTTTGGGAACTCAAGAGATATGACAGACTTGAAACCCAAATTTGTCAGAAATGTTACAAATGGATTGTAATTATGAATTTATTCCATTAATGTAGTAAATCCCATAAGCATTTGCTGGATAGGAAATAATTATTAAAAAATGTCAGAACCTATGAAGAATAAAATGAAATATGGAAGGATTATGGTGTTTTAGTTCATTCAGCTGTGCCAGTTTGTGCAGTAATCCTGAATGCAGTGCTCTTATCAGAGTGACATTTTGTATTGCTGCCCAAGTCACAGACTGTGTGTGACTGCAGACTCCCTAAGCCGCGGTGCAGCTGTGTGCAGTGGCACAGGGTGGTATGCGAGCTCTGGCTGAAGTCCATGTTTGGTGTGCATTGCTTGTAAAGTGAAGCAGCAAATGTTTTGGGACCTCTGCCCTAAGCAGCTCTAGCAGTGCGTCGGAGATCGTGGTATTTCACATCTGCAGAGGAGGACTTTTGCAGTTAGAAACTTCAGTGCCAGCAATGAGCCCATGGTCCAAATTTCTGGTAGTTCCTGGTGAGCTGTTTCAACAGGCTTGGTGCATCCATCTGATCACTCTGTGAAAAGGGAACCTGGTGGTAGCACTTGGGCTGCTTGTTGGCTGGGAAGTTTTTCTCTACTCTCCAGAGTGTGTGCTTTCTGCAAGGCTTCTTTTGTGTGTTAGCTGTAGTGCATGCCAGCACCTTTGAAAGACACCCCATGTTTGGTTTTTAAAGAGAACGGGGCTGGGGATGAAGGCCGTCACAACAAAAGCAGAGATATTTTCATGTGTCAGCAGTAAAGAATTTAAAAGACTGTAAAAAAGTTTTTTTTACGGAAGATGACCATGGGACTTCCTTTCTGCTGCCGCTCCCGCTACTTCTAGTAACCTGTAAACATGTAGCTGCCATTCAAAACTAGGATAAAAGTTTCAGAGGACTTTCGGGGTTTAGCCAAAACAGTTACTAATGCAGCTGATGCTTTGTTGCTTATGTTCGCTTCCAAATGAGGGAAATTGACTGAAAAGATTGGTGCTCATGTAACATTTTTTTTTCCTTGACTTGTTAAATTAGGAATTTGACTCTAGGGTAGATAAAGCCATGAAGTCTAATGAGTGCGATGAGAAAATGGAATGGACAGAAGCAGGAAATGTTCTAAATGGTTTTTCTGGTGGCCAGGTTTTTTGAGGACTGTCCACCAGCAGGTCTGCCATGGTGCAGAGTCCCTTGTTATGCACAAATATTCATTGCACCGTTTTGCAGCAGGGGAGGTAGGAGAGGAAAATGAAAAGAGAGAAGGAGTTGAAAGAACAGCCTTGGGCTATCTGAGCATGGCAGAAAGGCTGAAGTAAGCAAATATTTTTGCTAAAAAACAGTGCTGCTATGGACCATCACAAAAAGAATAGAACTTGTTGGGCTACACTGTGTGCTGGAAGAGAGATTAGGCCTTGTCGGCTGAAGAAAGAGCCTCGTTCTCAGACCCGGAGGTGATCCTGGGATTACAGCCAGGTCACCGGGGATGGGCTGAGAGAGGATTGTGGGGTTCTGGACAGTGTCAGCCCTATGAGATGTGATAATTGCAGTTTGTGACCTTGTAAGGTATTGTCTATCCTTCACCATAATAGGCAATGTCTGGGAAATACTCCAGGTGATTGGGGGACACTGAGGTGAACATCTTTCCTGTTTATATGAGGTGATTTCCTGTTAGCTACTGGTATTTAAGGCAATTTCTAATACGCAATAAAGTCTTTGCACCTTTTCCACCATGTTGCGGAGTCCTTGCCCATGCGTGAATACTGCAAGAACTGATACTGATTTAGCCAGAAACTTACTGATGAGGGGAAGGTGAGAGGATACCTGGTAAAACTAACAATTTTAAAACCAGCAGAAGCAGGTGCACACAGCCAAGGCTTCTAAAGGAACTAGCACAGGATGCTACAAACTGCTAAGCAGCCTTTTTGAACTTTCAGGGAAAACAGATGAGATCCAAGGAAACTGAACTAGGCAAATGTAGTAGCAGTCTTTAACAAGATAAAAGCCATGTCCCTGGAAACTGTTAAACAGACAGTTGAGTTAAAACAATTTTCAAATGTTATAAAGGTCAAACATGTCAACACTTATATCAGTTTTTCAGCATTTTGAATTGAAATCGAATTAGGCCTTTCTGCTGGTGGAGAATTGCAGACCATTTTGTGTGGTGCTGTTGCAACAATTCCATCAGTACAGAAAAAAATTATGATAGGCTTAAAGTATGAATTAGTTTTATTTCATGATTTTTGATGATGATTTTAAAAATGTGCAGTCATTTCACGTACGATTGCCTGGTGTCCCTGGATGACTCCTCTGTCTGACCACAATTTAAATCAACACTGAGCTGCAGCAAATACATCTTTGACACAGTGTACTGAGGGTTGGCCCAGTGGCTTCTGAGTTTCATGAAGCCATTCAAGATAAAAGATTGTGCTGACAAAATTTTGAGGGCCTCTGCAGCAGAGCTATGTGATTGCTGAGTAAACTGAAAACATGGGCCTGGATTAACTGAAACATAAGGAAAATTGTCTGTGTGTTCCATCCTGAGTGAAAAATAAAGGGACTAAAATATTTTCTAAGGGCCTCAGCAGAGGGGTGATATATTCCCAGCAGAGGCTGTGTATCTCTATGAGACAGGCTGGGAACACATTTATTATTTGGACTGACATATATTTGACTGTCCTTCTTGCAAAAGAGGCCTTGAGAGAAGTGCCACGTCCCACTGCTGGAATGGCTTGTTTCCCTAGCCAAGGACAGAGAATGAAGTAGTTACTTGCCAGGGTGTACAGCCTTCAAGTTTTGCTTTACTTGATTTGAAGTGTTCAGGAGCGTGTATGCAGTTGGACATGCTAACTCTGAGCCTGGTGTATGACTCAGGGTTGCCCCTTTTGAGCAGCGGTGCTGCTATTTTTGTGTTTGTAAGCTTGCACTGTTCTGGTGTGAACAAGACAAGCCGGACTGTTCTCAGGTAGCAGTTCTGTCCACTTCATCTGAAAGGTTTCCTGGAAGGAATTGTACAGGGGGATTGCAGTAGAGGCTGCAGAGGATTGGGGTTCTGGATTTGGTACTAAGCTTTGATGCTGACCAGAGGACATACGAAGGGAGTGAGTTGTTTCCTTCTGATCTCACTCTCACCATTTATGGATGGTTGTGCAAGCACTTCCTTCCACAGTGCTTCTTGTCATCAGGCAGAGAACCAATACTGCTGTGTCAGGAGAATCTGATACATCACTGCTGCAACTCGAATTTCATACTGAAATACTGACACCTTTTTCTCTTGCGTCCAGGAGGTATGGAGAGCCTGATTATAAAAAGCAAATGTGACAGCACTTAGCATGTGACCATCAGGAATGGACCATACTCTTTTTCCCACCTCTGGAGCAGCAGAAAACTGGGAACATTGAGTTGAGTGAGCTCTGACTAGGCTTGTCAGGTCTCCAGCCCACCAATGGCACTTTTATCGACTCTGGGGCTTATTTGGATAGTCGCACAGTCAAACTGGATGCCAGCAGGTCACAAACAAGCAGAAAGGGAAGACTAAGCCTGGAGAGGGGGCTTGGAATGGAAAAGGAAGGGAATTTATATAGAGCTTCAGTTTGTGCAGCAGGAAGAAAGGCTTCAGCCAATATATCAGAACCAGCTCAATGTGCTCATATAGTGTGAAATCCTATTTTTGAGTGCAAGAAGGCGAGTAGAAGCAATGAAGTGAGACACTAGCAAGTGTTAGACCTAATCTTCAGCACTGTTCAGCTGGAAGTCTGTAGCTGGTTAGGGTTGAATTTTTGGAGAGTGGTGTGCATGCACATGACAAAAGGCTTTAATGTCCTCTATGCTTGAAATTCACATGCACTCACTGTAGTTTGGGCTCAACGGAGATCACAGTGGGGCTGATGTGCAAAGTACCTAGTGGCTTCTGAAATCTCTTCAAAAACTTAAATTTCCTTTTTACACTAATTTCAAATCTCTCAGCAGGTTCTGGAAGTGTGACCACGTTTCTGAGGTTTTTTGGGGATTTATATAAGAGTTCGAAATGCAGTTCTGAGGGATGGTGATTTCTTTCCTTGTTTAATCTGTCACAAACAGATGTTATTCTATATAAGGTTTCCTAAAAAGATGTTTGATGTCAATTTACTTTTTAGCACCAAGTGTGTTGAACAAGGTAATAGATACGACATGTTCTGAACAGATCTCTGTTGTCCTGTCAGGTTTCTGTTTAGTTTTATTAAATATTGAATGGTGCAGATCCTGAAAAACTGGCGTGGTTGGGAGCAATCCAAGTCTGGTTTTGGTTGATGAGTGTTCTTAGGGCAGTATCTAGGAAGATTGCTACACTAGCAGGGCTCTTATGGGTTTTTCTTCCCAATTGAAACACTGCTGTGTCTGAAAAAATTAGGCAAGAAGTAATATTGACATTTCTCTGTCATCATTGAGTTCCCTGTCCTACTCACGTGTAAGGAGGCAAAAAAACTTCCAAGTGTGGGCTCAAGTAAAAAAGCAAGCTAATGCATCTGAGAAAAGAGTAGCTGCTAGAAAGGAAGGGGAAGTTTGGAGTTAGGGTTGATTTGAAGGGCAAAGGAGCGTAACTTTGGAAACAGACTCCTTACAGAACGCAGTGTCAGGACACCACAGCATTAGGGTGCACTGTGTTGTGGCGTTCTGGTGTGTGTAGTCTGGAGAACGGCTGGATTGGGCTACCTGTGAGCTGTGCCACAACCTAGTCCATGGGGGCCCTCACTGTTAAAGACTCTGGGAAAAGATTGCCTTCCTGGGAATGACACGCTCTCAAACACTACATGTCCTATTCTTTGGAGGCAACTTCATGTCTGAAATTATTGTTAGTCAGACAGTTTACAGATGAGTAAAAAATACCAACAGGGCAGCATTTTTCCTAAGATGATCAAATGAAGAATTTGTAGGAGTACATGTTTATAAGAGTTTCTTTCTTCTGTCTGATGGATTTTGACACAAGTTTCTCAATGCCAGCTTTATTTTCCTTGCATATGAGTTTGGGAGGAGTGTTTTAATCCTTTCATGTGTATGAATACTTAAAAAAATCCTGTAGAAGCTTTATGGTGTGGGATATGTAGAATATTGCAAGGGCTGAGTATCTGCTTTATGTTACTTATTCTGTGTCACAATCCAGAGTGAGGTAATCTCTGAGCTCTCTTATCCTTAGTCCAGTGTCACAACACTGCATAGACACAAGGCTTGTGGAGCTGCATCTCAGATTTTAACTGAAGAGACAGAAGTGTAAGGAGCTCCAGTAGGTGTTGCCTGACACTGGGAAGGTGCACACTGCTAACAATGTAATGATGCAAGAGGGGGGCATACTTCAGCAGAGCTTTGGGGTGGATAACAGTGATGAAATTTAACCCAGGACTTTCTATATGTTGTGTTCACATTCGGATGTAAGTTTTAAGACTAGACTTTGTAGTGCAAGTCTCATGCCTATGCTGTACAGACCTTCTTGAGAGTTTGTTGTTCAAAAAATGGAATTGAGTCACTTGGGAAAGCCTGGGAAAGATCCCATTAGTCCTTAAGTACAGCTTGTCAGAATTTACCTAGCTTGGGCAGGGCGAATATTTTAGGCACTTGAATTATTTTTCCCTGATTACCTGCTACTTGTTTTGTTTCTGTCACAGTTTTAGCAACTACTCACTAAGCAACTGCTGTTGTACAATATTGTTTGTTATTTCTAAAATTGGGTTCGGAGGAAGAGGATTCGCATCCCATTATACATTTACGATCTTTTGCACCAGAGTTTTTTGCTTTGGTGCTGAAAGTTACAGACCAGAAGTCACTATATTCTTGCATTTTTCCATACAGACAGTTGCTGGTTGAGTTGATAGCAGTTTCACTGTGGCTTTTTCACATAATTTCTGAAAAGCATTGCCCTGCATAGCCCAGGAAAACTACTCAGTTATTCACTTCTGAGGCCAAAGTTTAACATGCCCATAAGATAAATCCTGACATGCTTTGTTCTTGTTTCTGTTCACTTCATCACACCCCAGAGCCTGCCTGCTTATCTTGGACCATTCTAATCTTGACAGTCAGACTTATGTAATCATGGTGACTTTGTGAAAATTCTGAGCTCTTGGCAGATAGCTCTGCTTTTCTCAGGGATCTTTGAGCAAATGTTTATCCAGGACACTTACCCTGACAGTAAGTGTGGGTGACCATGTGCTGGAACTGCTGTGGGGAAAGTGACCTGCCCTGGCCTTTAAAAATTATTTGGCTATCTAGGGCTCAAAAGTGCTAAAGAAGACAGGGTTAGCTGTTGGAACAGTTGTCTACCTTGTTCACTGTGGTGATTAAGAAATTTCTGTTTAGTTGGTCTAAAAGGTTTGAGTTCAGAGATATTCTCATGGCTTTTTTGCCTCACAAAATCCTGTGATATCTTTTTTTTTTTGTCCATTCCAAGTGGTAGTGATGGAGGATACCTTTAATAAAGCTTCTGCTATCCAATTTGAGCTAGCATCCCACTGACTTCATATCTTGATGGACTGCAGTTACATTTTGATGATATAACACTTTTATTTTTAAATGTAGGCAACAGGGTAATCTGAGTAATAAAGGCATGTAGTACAGTGGACAAGTCTCAGGGCTAGCAGAGGAAAATAAGAATCTTTCCTTCTGGCTTTGGATGCATTGAAACTGGCTCAGAAGTCCACAGGTTAAAATCTTCCATATTTTGACAGCAACAGCTTACCTGATATGAGAGGTCTTGCAAATCAGTTGAATTTAGACAGCCACTTAAAATTCCTGAGGGGTCCTGGCTGGCATGCAACAATCCTTTTCAGGAACAAAACAAAGAAGAAAACGAAACAACTCCCCCCAGATGCTTCCCAGTCTTTTGTTCAGAAGTGCCAAACACTCAGCAGTTTCCTGATTGCATGGGGGGGAGATCAGTTTTCCTGGGTCTGAAAATCAAAATATTTTAGATTTTTTTCACAAAAGCAGCTTGGTGTATTGGCTAAATTGGGACAACTGGTCATGTCCTAATGTGGACAGCAAGGGAGGTGAGTGGAGGTGCCATCTGGCAGTGGATCCAGCTGACTCATTCCAAAAATATAATCTCCGGGGGTTCTCACTGCACAGCTCATGGCTTGTAAATTCCCATCCTACCTTGGAATGTGCTATTTTTTCTATGTGGCTGAGCTCACAGTTACTATGAAGAACACAGATTTAGGTCTGTGTCTCACTATCTGAAAATTTTGTCAGCTATTCCTCTTGGAAAGCTTTTGCATTGAGAACTCCCAGCCTTTGATCTGCTTGAAACCAGCTAGGGACCATTCCAACAGTTCTTGTTTGAGGTTTTTCTTGGCAAGTCTAACAATATATAACAACATATAAATGTAATGTAAATTCTCCCTTTCACCCCTGTACCCATGGAAAAGTCATCTGGTGCTCTGCTGTGCCCCATTAGGAAGCCAGAACCTTCTCTTAAAGATGCTTCTAGTGGCCTACAACATAAACACTGGTTCAAATTTGTTGTTCTGTTTGGAACAGCAGCCGAAGTCCTGGCCTAATTGTTCTATTGAGTGGAAAAATGTTTTATCAGTGCTGAGTGTTTTATATGGAACATGCTTTCCCAGCTGGCAGAACGTCAAGAAAATCCAAAGATCTTGTTGCATAGTTACCAGAAGACGTATGATAACTGTCTGGGCCGGTTCATGACGTTGCAAGGTTAGGTTGTTTACGCTACTAACCCCATAGTCTTGATTTGCTCACACTTAGAGCAGTCGCGCAAGTGATGTTTCGCATCGGTTTTGCAGAGGGAGGGGGAAGCATTCCAGCCAATTAAAAATTTGTGTTCTGGAGTATTCCATTCCGCCAAAAAAAAGGTGTACAAGTACTGGTGAGACTATGTTTGGTATTCTAAATTTCTAAGCCATGTTACTTCTAGCAGTCTTCCAAACTGTTGTGGAGTTTAGTCCTAAGCTATACATGGCCTGTGGTAGAGAGGACAAATTAAAAAAAAATACTGAAGGCAAGCGGGGACTTGTAGGAATTTTTCTTTAATCTAGCAGCACTCCAAAGAGCATCTGTGAGCAATGAGTGAAAAAACGTGGCGACTAAATCCCAGGTCATCAATACCAAGTTTGTTTAGTTTCTATAACTGTGGGTCAAGAAGATAAAAAGTTCTTCTAAATGTTGTTCCTGAAGCTGTGAAAGATAGGTAGTCTTTGGCAGTTTTACTACCTTCTCCTTACAGTCACTAGCACAGTGAAGTGTCATCATTTCTACATTTTTTTACATGCTTTTGACAGTTGGAAAGCCAAATTGTTTCCTTTCTAAGAGAATTTTCCTCTACAGATGTTAAAAAGTATAAAAAAACCAAGTCTGTTTAATTAACCTCAGTATTTTTGTTTTCTTTCAACTACATTTAAGAGCATCCAGTGGAAAGGAAGGAGGAGGAAGTGGACCAAAGCAACTATTTTAGTAGAAGATTATTTCAAACAAACAGCAAACAAACAAAATGCCAACTAAAACATCAATTGCAGATGTTGAATTTTAAAAGTATAGCTAGTCTCAGCCCAAGAAACCCTAGTTTCAGGTTTTTTGCTTTGCAACTTGTTTATTCTTTTAATACAGCCTTGAGACGGTTCTGTGAAGTGTCTTGTGAAATAAATATTGGGCAAAAGAAAGAAACGATTGCTACTAGTGTACTGGTTAGACAGTTCTGTAAATTGGAAAGTGAGCATATTCTAAGAGAAATCAGGACTGTTAGTAATTCCTTTTCATTTGGATCATTGTTCCCAAATACGATTTTGAAGCTGGACATTGCTAACTGAAGAAATGCCAAGTAGGAGACAGGTACGAATTCTGAGAGTAGTAGGTTGAAAACAGAGGGGGAGGTTTTGCCTTTGACTTTGCTTCAGGACTGTAGAAACCTGAAATTAGACAAAGGGCTAGTCCCTAGCTCTGTTTCTTGAAGTAAAAATATATCGGAGGAAGATTTGATATGTGAAGGTTTTAGAAACAAACTTTGCTAACATTTACAAAATCTTTAACAAAGACAGAATTTAAGAAAAAAAGTTTAATCCATCTCTAGCAATGTGCAAATACGGATCACCAGTTCAAAGATTTCTGTGCAAGAATGCACTTCATGGCATCTTGGGAGATTCCTGCAGCACAGGGAGGAATCCCAATAAGCTTACATTAAGAGTTCTCAGGACGAGTGCAGCTGCAGGTTCATAGCCACATAATTAGCCATACAGAAAGACGGGAGCAAGTTCCAGCAAGGTCTTGGAGGTGTCCAGATGTTAATTACAAGCCACCCTGAGAAATGGGAACAATCTATACCACTGCTTGTCTTATTCCACATTCAGCACGTAGTGGGGCGTTTATTTCTGCTGCTGTCAGTGGAAACATAAAAATGACATTTTACTCTGTAAATCAGTGTAAATTACCCAGACAAAAGGCTTTGTGTTAGTGCAGCCTATTACAAGTAAATGGGTTGCACTTCTTCCAGCAGTGCTGTAAGTAGTGTTCCTCTGATTCAACATTATCAACCATCCTCCTTCAGTAAGAAGAGAATGAAAAAGTCATTCATTGCTTCTAAAGCCTTGTTTTTATAGCTCCTATTTGAAGAAGGGTTGGTTTGTGTATTCCCGTTTAAATTCCAGATAACTGAAAAATTTCAGTGTCTTTTGTTTAGCTCTGGAAAGACACATTGCAAGAATTTGGCATAAGATGTATTAGTTTGAGTTTGTTAGCAGAGACAGAGATCAAATTCTTAACTACCTTTACCTGTGTCAGCATCTTTGTGTCTGACTTGAGGCAAACTGGATGTCATCTAAGTGACTTGCTGCAGAAAACGTGCTCCCTCTACTTGCAATGCTGGCTTTCAGAAAAAACCCAAATATAAATAATACAAAGCCCATGGGAAATGTGTAGCTCATAAGTAACCTAAAGTAGTTTCCATTTCCTTTTGTTTCATTGACTTCTACTGTTTGTCTCTTGTCTGCTGGGCAGGCACCTTACACAACCTGTCTCTGCTAGTGGCTTCAGTCCAGTCTTTCTCACAGAAGTGGTCCAAGTTTGGGAATTTGCTTCATTTTTCACTCTTCATTACTAAAGCAACAGCTCTGAAAGTGACTTAGACTGCTCTGAAGGCTGCAGATGTTGGGTTAAACCTCCTTTAGCCATTTTCAGCCCATGCCAAAACCAGACTTCTCCCGCCTGTGTCCACAGGCTGGTGTTTGTAGGGCTCCTCATGGTAAGTGGGTTCTGGTTTGCCAGTCCCAACTTTCTGTTGAAGGCTCACCCGACTTCTAAGGAGCTGTATCACACTGGAGCAAGAAATCCTGCTTTCTTCTCAACACTTGGCCTCCTGGATCATTACCATGACAAAGGAGGATTATTGACTTTGATAGTCATGATGCTTTTGATTTAAGGCCTGCTTTGATTTGGGGCAATAGTGTTCATTGGCCCAGAGAAGCAATGGTCTCCTCCAGGTGAAGAGCAAGGAGAGAAACATGCTTTTGAGGAGGAGGAGAAAAAGGGAAAGAATTGTCTGAAGAGGCTGAATGGAAGCTGTAATGGATGCAGTTAGTCTCTGGGAAGAACCCAAAAGCAGCCCATGATTCCTTAAGACAATTAAAAGCAAATTGTTCGGCTGAACGATCCCAGAGCAAGGAAGATGCTCCCCAGACTATAATTCAAGGGGCTGAATGGCCCTCAAAAACTGAGAGCAGAAAGAAAAAAAAAACCCAAAGATGAGGCAAATGATGGAACAGATGTGAGTGCTTTTGTTGGGAAGACTTGGAGGCTAGCGGGATGGCGATAGGCTAATTTGAAGTGAATAATGCCAGGTTCCTTTCATATGCAGAATAGCACTTTGATCCAGTGTGGATGAAAGTACTGAGAAGTGGAGGGGATGGCAGGGGGTCTTTTGTCTTTGACAAAAAAGGCATCTGCCAGGCTCTAACTCTCTTTTCCCCACCCCCTTAGCCTAGCAGGCCACTCCAACAATGCTAGCAAAGGGGACAAGTGTCTCCTGACAGCTGAAGAAATCTCCAGGAGGAGAATGAGGTTTGCAGCAATATGTATACTAGAGAGCTTAATCGATTTTTTCCACAGTACAAAAAGGGAGAGGGTTGGGGGAAAACAGAGATCACAGTGAAAATGGGAGGTGGGAGATAAAAAATCCCTTTCTAATAAACTTGTTACTTTTGTTCTCCAAACACATCTTTTCAGAAGGTGCTTTGATGCTAGTATGAATACACTTAATGGAGCAGAGTAGGATAGAGTTGCTGGAGGGGGTGTGTGAAATAAGGAAGAATAGTTTTGCAAGGAGGATAAATGTAGAGTGATTTCTGTGGATTCCAACACAGGAAGGATCTCGGAAGTAGTAAAATAGTGCAATGCAAGAGATATCCACAAGACAGATGCATACTTTCTGTACCACCTGCTGGAGGAGCTCAGATCAACCCAAATTCTTGGGTTTGATTTCTGAGAAGAATTGAAAATTTCTTCTTAACCTTTCCATATTTGCTGTTTTCTTAACTACTTGGAATTACTAGCAATGAAAGGACTGCAGGATCAAATGGGGATTTAGGAAGGCAAGCAATATTTGTGCCTAGCAAATATAGCAATTTCAGACCAGCTGCTGATCTGCTCCTGTCTTCTCATGCTCTGTTGACTTTCTTCAGCTTTTCACATCTGGTAAACAAGACTGGGATCCAATTTGCAGAGTTAGATGTCTGTGGTCTTCCTTAAGCATCACTTTGCACCGAGTCTGATGTTTTCTTTGAGAAGTAATGACAGATAATGAGTTATCAACTTCTGAGCAAGACCCATCTCAGTAAATTAAATCCTTTAAGAACAGTAGGCTCAGGAATCTTCCCTTTTCCTGAGACCCGGACAATGTTTATCCATTACTATTTACTGAAGATAACCTTCTCACCAGGGCAGAACTTCAAGCAACATCTGATACTGCAAACAGTTCCTGCCCCTTTACCCCCACATCCACTTCTCTTTCTGCCAAGGAGTTTAAATTCCCCCAAGAAGGTAGGAGTGATACAGGAATTGAGAGGAACTACCACGTTGCTTTGAGAGGCTGTACACTCATGCTGATGGCAAATTGTGATCCTGTGTAGTTGTTCAGTAGGTGTGCCATCATTCCTCCTTCAGCAGATGCTACCACTCTGTTCAGACCAGCTGATGTGGACGGTATTTTTGACAATAGCGTTTTCTGTGCCCCAGCTGTGCAAAGCCTGATGCATGAATTACTGTAACTCATTAGGGAGGGCTGATTGTCAAGGATGTTGATGCTCTTTTGATTTGTGCCTCTTTGTTGTATCTTTACTTTCCTGGCTGCTGGTGCAGAAGGACTTGAGCTGCTGCTGCTGTCCTCAAAGGAGCAGAGACCACCTCTGTCCCTCATAGCACCGAGGTGGAAGCCCACTCTCTGGGTGGGGTACTTCAGGTGGTTCTTGACTTCTCCCTCATGTACTATGTACAGTGATAGGTTGCAGGTCTAGATCTGAGTGGGGAAAGACATTGCTTGTGGGGAAGTCTGACCTGTCAGGGAACAGCCCTCTGTAGTCCTCCACACCAAAGAAAAACAGCCCATGCAGTGCCACACAAACTACCAACTGGGCCCTGGAGCCCAGGGCAGGCTGCTGGTTGCTCTGTCCCCAGGCAGTTGTGGTTAGGATGGGATGTGGGAGTCTTGAGCAGTGAGCTGGGACACTGTTCTTTGAGATGAAGCATGAACAACCTCATGGTAAAGGGTCTTTTCTGCTTTCCCATTTGGGCAGGCAAGCCCTTCAGCCGCTGCTGTCCTGAAATTTCTTCCTATGTCCAGTATCAACTCTCACACCTCCAACCAGAAAGGTGTACTCTTAGCAAAGGCCACAGAGCTGCCAAAGCTGCCTCACCAGGACAGTTCTGTGTCATGCCAGCACTAAGAGAGATGGAGGAAGAGGGGGTGAGTTGCCTCTATTCCTGTGAAATGTGTGCAGTGATCCTCCGTAACTGTAAGTCATCATTGAAATGTATGCTGTGCTCTTGGGGCAGATTTATGTAGCTCTTTGCAGCTTGCTGTGTGCTTGTTTCTTATGGCCAGTGGGTGGGCATGAGGAAGGGAGATGCCTGTGTGGCCTGTCCTAGTCTTGCCCAGGCCTAGTCTGTTTGGAGGTGAGACTGAATCTATTTCACCTGAAGCACATTGCAAAGGAGGAGGGAAGAAATCTGTGTGGACCTGAGGGTGGCATGCAGAGCAAGTAACAGCAGGTGTACAGGCTGCAGGGGTACAACAGAGAGAGGAAGACTGGCTTTTTTCTCATGTCTCACCCAGCAGGCTGGTGTTTTCTCCAGAAGCCAGTTACCCTCTGCTGGTTTATGTTTGGATGAAAATCAAACAGTAAAGATTGCAAAGCCTCTTTGATGTGCTTAGTCTACCTTGAGGCAGAGCTACCTGACCAGCTCAGGAGGCCATCACATTTCCTGACTGCTCTCTGGACAGAGACTGTCTGGCCATTGTTTCAAAATCTGGAAAAGGACACACTGCTTTAATGGTAAATAGTCAAGCAGATGGTGTCAAACAGCTTAAAAATAGGCCATTCCCATGGAAGTGCTTTTGCCTGGACTGGTTGTACATATGACATTTTCCTGGCATGACCTAGCAGTCATGGCTGTAGAAATACCATATTTTCAGCGTGGATTTGGCTTGTCTCTCAGTGAACGTTGTCTGGTCATTAGCATCCACTAGGAATTCTCTGAAGCCAGGCAAACGGAAAACAATGACTTTGGAGTATGATAAACCCCAGCCCACATGCAAACTTCTGTTCAGACATAAAGTAGTTTCAATTTGGTTTTGTTCAGTTTACTTTAAGAGGTCCTTTGCAAGATGGCCACTGCTTAGCTTGATGCAACTCGCCTGAGTGTCCGCCTGGAGTTATTACTTTAGTTGACTGCAGTTTGTACCAACAAAGTGAATTCTTTCCCTTTTTAAAAACATGAGATGTGAGTGAACGTTGCTATTCACCCTCCCAGAACTAATGCTACGTTATGTACTTTCATCTTGGGTTACATACACAGTGATTTGGATCCAAAGAGGTAAGTCTAGCTGTAGTGGGGACGGCATGATTTCAAGTCTGGCAGAATTTGTACCTTTCTGTAGAAGACAGATGGTTGTGCTATGGGAGGGAAATTGTACCTGTTTGTTTCCACATCTGCTCTGTAATCCCAAAATTTGGTTCACATAGTACATTGAGTATGCTTACTCATGTGTGAGTTCCATAGTGTTGGCAAATACTGTCAGTTCTAGAGTGCGTTGATGGTGTTTGAGGCAAACATCCAGGAGGAGTTAATTACACAGAGAGTAACCAGGGCTTAGAAAATAACTCTGTCATGAGTAATTTTTGAAAAAGTTGAGACCAATATGTCTGAGCTTACTTCCTTTGAAAACAAAACCAATAAAGCAGTAGGTAGTAGGAAAGCTTGTTACAGTTGTGCAGTCTGCCAGTCTGCCCTGTGTTTTGGTGTGAAAACCAGCGGTAGCGTGAGGAAACACTGCTCTCAGAAGAGATGGTAGCGTTTTACTTGCCAGGTGCTGACAGAGGACTGCTCCCTGCACAGGGGACTATACAGCTCCATGTCCCACCAAAGGTGCCTGTGGACATCCCAAGTTCAGCCTGGGGAGTTTCTACCCCAAGTCTTTCCTTGGCTTTCTGCCTTTCTGGGGCTTGGTGGCCACCGACTGCAGTGGCTGGAGCAGCTAAGGAGAGATACAGAGATTCTGCATTGTCTGTTTGCCTTCAGAGACACCTGTTGCTCCAAAGTGCTCTCTTGTCCCTTTTCAGTGGCTGCCATCCTCAGGGGCTGTTCATTGCCCGAGGCAGGGGGCAGTTGGTTCGGCAGCCAGTGTCNCCCTGGGGACAGGAGCTGTGGCAGCCAGATAGTTTGCCTTGAGGCAGAGGGGGATGGGAGTGTTTGCATTCCCGGGGGAAGGCTGAGGAGGAAGGAATGCTGGCAGGGGAGACAGTCAGCTGGGAGAGACTTGAGTGCTGAGCAGCTGCAGGGAGAGCAGCTTCCTACATCCTCCAACAGCCACCACTCTTCCCTGGCCTGCTCCAGAGAGCCATTCCTGCCTGAAATAGATGCGGTGTCTGAGACACAAAGCAGGAAACAACAGCCCGTGACTGTTCTTGCAGATGAGGAAGGAAGGTCAAACAAGGAGAAGCCATGCTTAATTTAGGTAGGTGGCTGAGGAGCTACAGGGATAGGAGCCCGTCAGGCCCTCGGGCTCTGTGGTGGTCAGGCAAACTGTCGTCTAAGGGAGCAAGACTGCTCGTGCTTCAGCCTGCCCCTTTGTATCTTCCATATTAATCACATCACAGGCAAAACCCCATGGAGTTAAATGTGGTGAGTCCATTCCCTCTGAGCAGCCGGGATCCAAGCTGTGAGTACCTTCAGAGCCATAGGAGGCATGGGTTGGTGATGTCTAGACTGGCAGGCTCAGAGCAGGAGCAGCTTCAAAGAGCCTTCAGCAGGTGGCTGTGTGTCTGTGACCTTCTTACAGGACGAAAAGAGAACTTACCAGGAACTCTGTCTTTTCCTCCCTCTCCCCCTCCCTCAGGTGGTCTTTGCTTTGAATCAGACTCTCTTGCAGCAGGAGAGCCTCCGAGCAGGCAGTTTCCAGATCCCCTATACGACAGAAGACCTTATCAAGCATTACAACTGTGGGGACCTCAGCTCCATCATCTTCAACCATGACACTTCTCAAGTGAGTCTTGCCACCGCAGCCCTTGTGCTACGCACATCTCCCTGTAGTGCTAACCCTTGTCACACCTGTGCTCGTCTCTCCTCAGGCAGGCCCTTTATGGGTGAGCGCCAGGGGCAAAGTGCTGGCTCCCTGGCACATCTGCTTTCCTGAGCCTCCTGTTCTAGGAGTCTGCACCACCTCAACCCCTCTCTTGCACACAGACAGAAAAGGTGCACCTGGCTTTCCCTTTTGGATGTGTTCCCTTTAGCATCAAAGCTCTTTGAGTTTATAATTTACTTTCTTAAGGATCCTGTGGAATTACGCTAGCTTAGGTGTGAGCAAACTTAACTCCAACAGAGAGCAACACCAGGCTCCCTTGTGCAAGCAGGAACAGGGAAATGCTCTCATGACTTGGATGCTTGTGTAAGGCTGGGCAAGTTACAAGCTTTTTAATGTCCCCTATCAGTATGATTGTGTGCTGTGGACAAGGCCCAAAGAAGAGAAATGGAGTGAAACAAAGAAAAGATAGATTTAGACTGAATGTGAAGGAAAAGAGACCTTCTGAGACCTCACAGACTTGGGTTTATGGAGATGGTTTCCTAAGCAGCACAATGGAATGCAACACTAATCTTTAAACCATGAGAAAATGCCCAGCAGGGACCAATTTGGCCTGTTCGGGCTGTTAGATTAACTAACCTCAGCTGAGACATCAGGCCTCTCTTGTCTGTGAGGTATTCCCTGGCAATTTGTGCGCATCAGTGAAAACACAGGCTCTATCCTTACAGTGCTGAAAAGGCAGGTGTTGATACCTGGGCTTTCCTTGCTGAATAACCACTTCCCCATGACCTTTTGATACAGATGGTGTGGTGCTGCAGAGCTACAGAGTCATGCTAACCCTTGCTTCTCTGGTGCCGAGCTTAGCGCGGGTGCTGCTGCCTTCCCGTCCTGCACACCCGCCCGCCTGCAGGTGCGGGCATCCTGGTCGCTAATACTGCCTAGCTTCTACACCTTGCACTCCACACACTCTGATTTCTCCGAGGAGGCCAGCATTTTAAGAGGATGCAGATGCTGCATCACTATCCTGTGGAGACATTACAGACTGCAGACATTGCCCCTAGGTCCTTGGAGAGAGCAGCTCGTTCTGGGATGTGCATTTTTCCAAGGGAACAACTGTGCTTTACTTAATGTGAGGGGCTCCACCTCCGGGCACTCTCCTTGGCAGCAGAGCTGAATACTAATAGTTTGCAACACTGTCAGTTTATGTTTTAAGCAGAGCCTCTCCATGCTTGCCCAGCAGAGGACTACCTGCAGGCTAGCTACCCTTTGGACAGATTCCATAATAGTCTCTGAGTGGCTCCAAAGTCTCTTCATCTGCTGCAGCCTTGCAAGGGAAAGCACCTGGCTTATTCGTGGCTCTGCTCTCCAGAAACCATGGGTTGCAGGCCCTTTTAGTTAACTGTCCACATAACTGAATGCCTAAAGCTACCTGTCAAGAAGCCAGGATTGCTGCAACTGCAGTCCCACATTTTCTCTCCACTGGCAAGAGGTCAGGGTAGCGTGCAGGCACAGCTGTCCTGGGGGCCCCAGGGGGGGAAGCCAGCATTTTAAAAGATACCGTCAGGACAGGGCAGCTGGAGGTGGTAACGCTTTCTCTCCTGACAAAATCTGGCCCTCTTTCTTTTGAAAAGTTTAGGGATGTTTTTTTAACTAGTTCAAATTGCACAGTTATTCTTTGGCAGCCTGAGGGCTCTGATACCAGTCAAATTCTCTTAGAAGAGCATAATTATCATTATAGTTATGTCATACCTATGGCAATTTAAGAAAGAGGTATGTTGCTAAAGGCAGTTAGGGGCAAATACTGTCTTCAGCTGAGCAGTCAGTATTTAGGAACTTCACTGTGGCCAAATCATAGTATTTGTTGACTCTGAATCAAAAAAAAATCCATCTGGCTGGCTTATGAAATGATGCATTGAGAAAAATGAAGCACCATGCATTATTAGAAGTTTGCTAAGTATTTTTTTAGCTTGCTTTGGGTTTTGTCCTACTGGCTGTGCCTTGAGCGATGAGGCAGTTGCCACACTCTCTGTGGAGCAAAAATGCCTGTGCATGATGGCTGCCTGTGAAATAAATTCCCCTTTCATGAAGACTTCTTTTTTTCTACCTTAGGTCCCCAATTTTATTAATGCTACACTTCCAGCCCATGAACGCATTACTGCCCAAGAGATAGACAGCTACTTCCGCCAGGAGCTCATCTACAAGCGAAATGAGCGAATGGGCAGGAGGGTGAAGGACCTGCTGCAAGAGCACCCAGACAAGAGTTTCTTCTTTGCATTTGGAGCTGGTATGTGACTGTGGTGCCGTTCAACCTGAACTCATCCTTCCCGTGTCCTTTAGAAGCATTTTGCAAATGCTTGCCTCAGTTCAAAGAGGGGTCAGTATTTTTACTGTGGTGGACACGGAAGTCAGCTTTTCCCTGATAGTTGTACTCTAGCAGGAAAAGCTTTTCAATGTAGGAGACTGTTTTTGTTCAGTGTGCAGAGAGCTGACAGTGCAGGTGCTTACTGCAGTATCTGTTAGTTACAGACATGTTTGTTGTATGCAGAGGCACAGATACTGTGTCAGCTACAGAGCATGCCCAGGAGGAACAGCTCATAGACATACACACGTGTTCATTGTCTGGGCAACCAGTGCAAAAGGAGAGGAGGAATAAACAGGGAGCTGAGGTGAAAGGCAGCACGTCTGAGGCTGCACCAGTGCCTGAATTAATCTTTCAAGGACACATGCAAAAGAAGAATATGCCAAGTTGTGTGAATCTAAGGAACTCAATAAATGCAAGGGGAGAAGCAAGGCACAATTTCACCCTTTCTGTTCCTCCTGCATGTCCTTACCTCTTCCACTGCGCTTCCACAAGGAAATTGCGTCTGCTACTATTTTGGAGCAGCACAGTGGGCCCAATTGCAGAAAACACTCCATTTTCTGCCTCTTAGCAGCCAGCAGGCCTCTACAGGCACATCCAGCACCACATCCAACTCAATAAGGTTAACATCTACACTTCACACTAGGGCTGGATGGGAGGGTAAGAATGGGATTGTTTCACCATGACTCCCATCCTTTGTTCTAGCTCCAGGGAAAGGAAGAAGTTAGGATCAGTGTTAGAAAAGATAGGTGCTAATTCCCAGATAAGTATCACACCCCCTCCACCATGAGCCATATGGCCTTTGGGAAAGGGGAAAATTGAGACTGGTGTCAGTATCCATGTGTAGTTTTACAGTGTCAGTGCATGCTGCTTTAGTGAGCATGGAAGATCTAGACAAGGCAAGGAAAATATTTACTTAAACACTAAAAGCATTTGTATTCAGAGTCTGTGAGAATTTCTGTACTTGCAGCAGAGAGTTGTGGTTACAAACTTAGCATAACAAGGGCCCAATGTGTGAGAGTCAGGACGTCAGGAAAGGTGGCTGATCATGATTGTTCCGATGTGTGTGAAGATTGTAACCAGCAATCTTCCTGCAGTATCACTGCTCTGTGCAACTCGCTGTCACAAAGAACAGTGAAGCAAACCCTGGTTGTGTGGATTCTGGTCATGTCTTTCTGTAGGCTGAGACCAGGGCATTGCTGTACTCCGCTGCTGAAGTTCTGACCACATTCGAACCTGCTGCACTGATGTTTCTGATGAAAGCACACGCCAGCCTCAAGTTCAAGCTGTGTCTGTTGCAGGTAGCTACTCTTCTGTCAGGAGGCCAGTTGGAGATATCTGGGCTTTGGTTACTGCATCACAGCTTGAGTGATGAGCAGCCCATGTAAGCAGACACATGTGGATGCACTGTGTCACTGAATCTGTCATGTCCCAAGAGCAGGATCCTTTGAGAGGAGAGAGTTTCTTCCCCTCTTTGCACACACTCTGAATCCCAACAGCTGCAAATCACATGTCTTTAGATGGTTTTGCGTCATTTGTTTCCCCTCCCATCAATTTCTTTCTGTTCCTGCCCTTCTGCCCCAGACTGTCTTCACTGTCAGTGGTGTGCACAGCACTGCCCCAGAGCCCAGGAGCACTGCAGAACCAGGACAGATCCCTGTCCTTCTTAATTTCTCTTGTTCTCAACTTTCATGACAGTCTTAAAATCCTTTCCCGGGCTTCCTGGAATCTTGCTTTTCTCTTTCCTTTTATTTTCCCAGTTCCCCCTTTTCTGTGTCCTGATTGCCAGCATTTCTGTACTGCAGCACTGCCGGGAGCCTTGGGCCTAAATGAACACCCTTGATCTGTGGCTTATGTGCACATGGCTTGATCTCCAAGCACCTGGTGTGCTCTTCCCATGCTTTCCCATCCTACTTTTGAACCCAGACAGCTTCCCTGCCTTCTCTGGGGACTTTGGACTGAGTTTGAAATTGTCTCTAATTACTTTCTGGCTTTGATACCAGTCTGTCCTCTGTTCTCATCTTCTCTTCCAAATAGTTCTGTTCAAAGGATATTGCCAGCCTCCCACACTGAGCAGCACAATTCTTGATTACGCCCTTGTTTGACTGCATGAGGTTTTTTGGTGGGTTTTTGTTTGTTTGTTTATTTGTTTTGTTTGTTTCATTTGTTTCTTATTAAACATCTAAACAAGAAGTAGCATCACAGGATATATTGCAGAAAACAGATCAATTTCTACAGATTTCTGAGGTTTCCTGAGTGCATATTGCAATTATGAATGCAGTCTTTCATTGTTTTCCAATGCAAGCTAATTTAGCCTTTTGCTTATGCAGATTGCTGTATGTGATAGATAATTATGTGGATGAGTTATTTTTATGCCAGTGAGCAATGAAGATGAACAAATATCTTGTGATCGATTTTAAGCATTGCTTGGAATTGTACGGTTGCTAATTACTGTAAAAAGGTTCCAGGAAAGTGCTCACACAAGGCAGGTAGAATGACTAGCAGGAAAAGGGAAGGAAAAAGAAAGGCTGTAGGAATGGAAATCAATCATGACTGTTTGCAAACTGTTGGCAGTTTGCTCTCTTCTGACCACCAGTGAAGAAAGTATCTCCTAGCAGTAGTTTATAAACTGCAGGACAAGGTTGTATTAAAATGGTAGTAGGATATTAAAGGGTCTCCCAGTTAGAAGGGGAGAGAAGACTTTTACTTGTTTTCTTTCCAGATTTTTTCGCCCTGTGTTTTATTTTTAAAACAGCTAGGCTTTTTGTAAGGAAAGTTCAATTTTTCTATTAACGAAACACCATTGAAAAAAACAACTTTCATCATCAATTATATGCAAACAAGGTCATGGTTTGTGCGTGACTGTGGGATTACATATACCTTCTCTTGTTATTTAAACTAATCTTGGTATTTTTATTTTAAATGGAGGAAAATCAGAAAATACTGATTTATTTTATATTCTAAGTGGACTGATGGGATTTAGAGATGTGTAATACATTGTGCAGAAGAAGTCTTCTCTCTTTCCAAGTCTTGATATAGGTGCATGGCTATAGATGTTTACTTGTTACGTGGAATTATGTGTCGTAATTTGGGCCATAATAGATTTGATCATTAGATTCAGCACATTTTATGCCTTTGTTTAATCAATCAGGCAAACTCTCCCTATATTTTGTTGAAAATGCTTCACAGTCAGAGCTAATTTCTGGAACTATTTTTGTTTGGAAGTGATTTGCACCAAAGTGGAGAACTAAAACATAACAGATTTTGCTGAAAAGATCCAAAACACTTTGCTTCTGGATGGAGTGAAAACAAGGAAAGTTTCAAGCCAAAATAAGTCTGTTTGAGGGAATTAGAGGAAAGCATGGGACGAGAGAGTTGGCAATGGCAGCAGCATTCCACTGTGTTCAGTAAGGATTTTATCTTAATTGTGGACAGGCTTTTATGTATGGCGGCACCAGGGTTACAAGCCAGGCCTACTCCCTGTTGCCAGTGGTGGAACTTGTGAAGCAAAGCCAGCTATAATCTTTCACCAGCAGTCTCCCTTCTATATGGATTTTCAATTTGTCTGAATTCTTGAGTGGCACATTTAGGATCTGGATGCTAAGCCAGTGTAAGTGATGGCACATGTGATTCCACAGCCAGCCAGCCAACTAAGGCCATAGGTTTCTGGTTTGTCTAGGAAGGGAACACTGACACAGTGAGAGCTGCGATGTCCTACTGTACTGTGGAGAGTTTTACCACGTGTCCGGGTTTTACAAGGGTGCTGCATGCTGGCTAAACTGTCCCAGAATCACGGGATAGTTGATGCTGACAGAGAGCTCTAGAGATTGTCTGGTTCATCTCTCTGCTCACAGCAGGATCATATAGAGCACTTTTCCTAGGACTGGAGTATGGGTAAGGATGAAGACTCCAGAATCTCTCTCTATTCTAGTGTTTAATCACTAAAGATGCTTTTTCTTACATTTAACTGGGATATACTCCTGTATATCAGTTTTTGTTCATTGCCTCTTGTCCTTTCATGGGACACCACTGAGAAAAGTCCTGCTCTGTCTATTTTGCAACCTCCTGTCAGGTGTTTATGCATAAGTTGTAGCCCCTGAGCCTTCTCTTGTCCAGGCTGAATAGTCTCAGCGTCTCCTGGTATGACACATGCACTAATTGTTTATCATCTTTGTGGCCCTTTGCTGCACTCCCTCCAGTATGTCCACATCTCTTTTGAACTGGGAAGCTCAGAGCCAGACATTGGACCCAGAAGTATGTCACCAGGGCTGAGGAGCAGGGAAGGATATCTATCCCCCATCAATCTGCTGGCAACACTTCTGGCTGCCTTTGCCACAAGGACACATTTCTGGCTTAAGGCCTACTTGATGACCACCAAGACACCGCATCTTTTTCTGCCAAACTACTCTTCAGCCAGTTGGTGCTCAGCCTGTTGTGGTGCCTGGAGCTATTCCTGCCCAGGTGCAGAACTTGATTTGCTGAACTTTATGCACCAAGTTCCCCTCATCATAAATCCATACTGAACACTCCCAACTATTTGCTCATCTCTGACAAATTTGGAAATGGTTTGCAGAATAATTTGCCCCACCACCTTCTGCAGGAACAGAGGTGTGGCTGAGCAGTTTATAATTCCCCAGATCCTTCTTCCTGCCCTTCTTGAAGACAAGAGTTATACTTGCTTTCTTTCAGTCCTCAGGGAGCATCCCCACTTGCCACGACCTTTTAAACGTAATTGAGAGTGGCCGCTAGTGACATTAAGCAAGCTCACACAGTTTCTCTGGGTGTATCCTACAGGGACTTGTACATGACTGGTCTATTTGAATGTTCCTTAACCTGATCCTTCTCTACCCATAGTGAACCTTCTTCACCCTGGACTTTTCCCCTAGTCACAGGAAGCTGAGATTCCTGAAGTCTGGTTTGACCACTAAAGAAGGTAACAAAGACATTTAGTACTTGGCCTTTTCCTCGTTCTTTGTCATCAGGTCTTCTGCCCTCTTCAGCACTTAGATTATATTTATCTAGTCTGCATTTTACTGCTGACATGCCAGTAGAGGCATTCCATGTTCCCCCTGATGTTTCAGATTCAGCTCTACATGGGTTTTTCTTCAGCATGGTCATTCACTCCATTTTATTCCTTTAACTTACAGTGTCTGTTGAAGGGCCTGACAAATAACAGAGGAAAAAAGCATTGGGGGTTTTTTTATGCAGGAGGAAGCATACTTAGTGGCTTGAGATCCTGACTTTATTTTGACAGACAAGGCCTCAGGTGAAGCCAGGTTTCTAGGAGCCAAGTTTAAATTCCCTCTAGTCTCTCCTGCCTCTTTGAACAGTTGAGAAACTCCAAAGTGCCAGTTCATGAATAAGAAGTACAGAGGGATCTAAGATTCCTTATATCCCTGTGGAAAAAATTACTGACTTCAGTGAGAGAGGGTGGCTGATTTGACAACCTCAGAAGCTAGTCCTCTTAATCTTGTGAACACTGGAAAATTCCTTTTTCTCTCAGAGCTATTTTTCCTTGTCGCTCCTGAAAAAAACATCATTCTGAGGCTTTAAAGTATAGTGGATGTTGGTAAGCCACCATTAACACAAAGAAAAAAAGGATGTTGGTGAGAACTTCTTTAGCTACCATTTCTTCTAATTACTAAAGGAAACAACAAATGTGTTTATTTGGCATTAGTCAGACTGCATGGAGTCAAACCTCCAGGGACTGACTGGTTTTTTTCCCAGGCAGAATGTGTTACCACCAATGGTTACCCCAGTCTGCTGTAGTCCACCAAATTGCTTCCTTCAGCTTCTCTAGGTTTTGAGGCAATCCTTGTGATGTGAGAGGTCAGTTTTGTGTCAGCCTTAGGTGCCACATGCGTTGGACCCATAGGCTTGTTTAAACCCTTTCCCATCAATCCTTATGTCATAAAAAGCAAAAAAAAAAAAAAAAAAATAGGTAAAAAAAACAAGAAAGAAACAAAACCAAACCAGAAAATTTCCAGGGGATTTCCAGGGGAAAGTGGAATTGTGCTGAGTCTGAGTGGTGTGTTAGGTGGTACTGTTTCCAAGTAGAGCTGTTCACTCTTACTTCTTGAAATTTTCTGTTCCATCTGGCATTTTTAGATGTGAAATTATGCAAGAGGAACAAGGTTTATTGTTGCTGGGTAGGAAGAGATGGGAGAAAGGACCTGTCAGCATGGGTGTAAAAAGCAGTCAACAGTGCTAAGCCCAGGATGTCTCTGTCCAGCTTGTATGTATGTTTATACCTATAAACAAAAAGCAAACAAAAACCTGCCATGGGAATATGAAAGTTGCCCAGGGAAATGTGATATCACTTCGAAATTTACTGGGAATTCAGAATCCACCATGGAAAACTTGAACCTGCCATCAGTGCATTTGGAACTGGAGATACAGGCTGCACAGGGAATGTAAATTTACCTATGCCTCACATAAAAGATTTGAAATGTATAGTGAGGAAGTTGAGTAAAAGTTCGTAAGAAGGTGAATATTTGTGGATCCTGGAAGAGGTCAAAAAAAAGGTGGGGGGAGGGGCAGGAAGACAACATAGTGGTAAAACAGATTTAAAAAACAGATTAATGAGTCTTGTGGGGCCGCCTCACTTCTCCCTGGGCTCAAAGGGCTTGCTGATTGCCTGCATGCTTCTGTCTCTGGAATGCAGCATCATTTTAGCTTCCTTGGGTGGGAGGAAAGGCTGAGTGCCTGAAGGTGTGCCTGTACCTCTGTAATCTGAGAATGCCAGATACAACCCAGCAGCTTTGCGACTGTTTTCCTTAGTAGCCTCTTTGAGTCTTCAGAGTGCTAATGACAGGGTTTATTAGAACAACAACCCCTGAAGGGGAAAGATAATGTTGTGTGGAGGCAGGACCCACATCCAACGCCCCAGGGTTCACATGAAGGGCACTACTCCTGACATCTCTGACACATGAAATGAAGAAAGCTTTGCATTTCTCCATTAGAGGCAGTAACCTCTGTTCTAATATATTAGTGCAGCTGTCAAAATCAGCCAGGCCAAAAAACTGTGCTGTTTCTGCTCAGGTGCTGACAGTCTTCTTATCAGTGCTGGGTTTACCCATTACTGCTTTTACTGGGCAGCTAAAGTAGGAAAACTTTCATCATATGATGTGTGTTTTGAGCTAGAGGGATTTCAAGTCCTTAGTAACTTTCTGGTGGAAAGGAAGGAGTGGTGTGTGATGGGAGTAGGTCCAGTGGCAGCAGTGGCTGTGAGTACTGTAGCTCATACATGACACTGGTAATTCCTGCCCTTACTGGTAACATAGTGCTGGCTGCTAGCATAGTCACCTCCATGAGGGTCTTCTTGTCTCATAACCTAAGGCTTCATCAGTGGAAAACTCTCCGTAAATGGTGACCCAGTAGCTAAAGGCTGCCTGAACGTAAGCTGTTTCTCTTAACTCAGTTTTTTACAAAATAAGCCATATGGGCATGTAAACTTTTCTTTTGTGCTGATTTAGTCATAAATTTGGTCTTATAATCAGTGAAAAAGCTTTTTCTAGCTTCAGTTTTTGGAGGAGATTGTTAAGATGTTTGACTTTGCCTAAGGGTAAAAATGGGAATCCCCGGGATAAAAAATACTCAAGTCCTACATTTAAGAGGCCTAATTTTCAACAGAAACTGGTAGATGAGTATCTTCTTATCTTTCACAAGAAAAACACCTTCATTTTGGCTCATGTGAATTTGTGAATTGTAACTCCATGTTTCTTTTCCATGGTATTAGACTATTTTTCCCATCAACTACTTTGTGAAGTTATATAGGTGAGTTGATTAGCAAATCACATCACTTTTGAAGAAATGGAAGATTTTTTTTTTTTTCCTCCTGAGTGACTGCAAGTTTGAGGCACTTTCTTTAAGTCTTTTCATGTTTAGGGAAAGTACTTTCTTGGGCACAGAGAATGCCGGTGTTCCACAGTTGTGCCCACCAGATTTTTCTGTTTTGTTTGAGAGTGGTGAAGTATGATCCACTAAGATTTTGTACTAATAAAAGATTTCCAGGAAATCATGTTTTTGTGGACAAACACTTACCATGGTCTCAGTAGAATAAAACCTTGGGTTCAAAGTTTATGGAATAATGTTTCATTAATAGTTCATCTCGTAGATAATCACAGGAAGGATTTTGTTTGGAGGTCTGCAGTCTGAAAAATACTGGAGGGCATGGGAGGGCTGTTTGCATGGGATTTGACCTGCAAGCTTGCAAAAGTATTGTAATGCAACATCCTTATACTCCTACACCTAATGTGAGTTCAGAGATTCTTTAAATTGACTTACAGTATCACTGGGGCCACCTCACCCCCTTCAATCTTTGTCATTTCCTTCTCCCTGCAGTACTAAATTTGTGAGAGTACCACACTTTGTCTTCCGTTCCAGTACCTGGACTTTTCCGGACTTGGAAATACTGTGAGAAGCAAGATTTTACTGGATTTATTATTACATCCTTTGCATTTGATATACTGTTTTAACTTAAATGGCAGATTCAGAATTCCAGCCACTTTATGACTGGTCCCTGTTTTCCATATGTTGCTTGGATTATCTAATGTAACTGTGCAAAATTTCCTCCTCCTGATCCTGGGAGAAGTGAAGTGTGAGCTTGGTACACCTGGGTGCTTGGTACTCAAGCTTGAAAACAGTGTCTTCCTCTTGAAAAGTGTGTACAGAAAGCATGTGTGTGAAGGAAACTGATTTGCAACTTCATTGATCACATCACCTGCTCTCCTTCTTTTGTTTTGGATCATAATAAATATTCCGTCTAGCTTTTTTTTCCTCCATAATTTTATTAGCTGGGTTAAAATTACTCCAAGTTCTGCATCCCAGTATGTACTTAAGAAGTATAACTGTGTTTATGTTAAAGGCTAAGTTACGAAGAATGAAAGCAGATGATAATTGCTATAGACATTTCCAGGAAGTTTCTGAATAATTGTAAGATTTGTACCTCTAAAACTCTCTTGAAAGTATTTGTTTCAGTGACGCATAGAGTCTCTGGCACCAAAAGTCCATTTGAGTGCTCGCAGTGCAAATAAACATCCAGCTTTATGATGTCCCCCGTGGCTGAACTAATTTGTGCCGTTTTGTGGTTGCAGTGCTATAATTCTGTGCTTTAGTTGTTCCCACAGCATCTTGGAAGTCAGCAGTCCAGATCAGGTTTCCTAACAAACAGTTTGATGTCTTTACATGTATGTCCAGTGATTCATTGTCTTGGGATGTTTGTAAATGGTGAGGTCTTGACATGCTTCTGGGGCAGATGGGAAGTGCCATCTTTCTTCTAAAGAAAACACAGAATTATGTATGCTTGAGAGTTTCCTTTTACATGACTCTGAGAGGTCAAAGAACTTTATTTATCTGCTTGGAATAGTCGATTTTATTGAAGTTCAGAGAGGAGTATAGTTTTCATGAGTCTTACAGACTTGGTTTCTGCGAAAAATTAAAATTTAGTAGCAGAAACAGAACTTTTGTTTTGCTATATTTCCTAGTTCCTTTCACTACATGCAGAACTTTTTCAGACTCACAATGGCTGAAATTTGGGTTCAACAATCTCTGCTGAAACCCACAGTTACCTAGGTAAAACTTCCCTAAACTGGCACGGTTATAGAAGCAGCTCTGCATGTGCTGACAGTAAAAGCTGCAAGTAGGAGACACAGGTTTCCGGGCAGTAGCAGAAGCCCGTGTTCTGCAGGATTGGGTGTGGCTACTGAGGAAGGTCAGAAGCACACAGTGTGTGGTCAAGTCTGCAAGTGCGTGTTGGTCCAACTGCGTTGTTCTTTGAGCATATTGCCTGTTGTGGTCCCTGCATGCCATCTCCTTTCAGTGCAGATTAAAGGCTTGGGTCTTATTTAGTCTCCAGTAGAGTGCATGGCTGAGCTGGTGCACACAACAGCTTCTTAGTTTCTCTTTGAGCTTGAACACAGAAGAATAAAGATTCATGGCTCCCCACCCCCTGCCAGAGTAAACTGACCTCTTGGAGGCATCTCTTCACCTAGTGGTGTGAGGATAATGCAGGGCTGTGTACAGAAAGAAAAGAGCAGGCTTTCCGATGGGACAGGGCCCAGGGCCTTTCTTTTGGGGAGCATTCAAGTGTGTTAGGCTAAAATAGAAAACAGGTGAAAGAGGCCTGCACCCTGCCACGTGACTTTCATCTAAGTTCCCTTGCAGCAACAGCTGCTTGATTTTAAACCTTGGAGAGTGAATCTTTCTTGTATTTCTTACCGTTGCTTTGGGCAATCCGATCTCTCATACAGCAGTTAGTGCTTTTTGTGGTGGTCCCCAGAAATGAGGCAAAAGTTCTGACTCTAGAGAGGCTCCTAGTGGGGTCCTGTATCTCAAACCCTCACCCTTCTGCCTTTTTTAATCTTGTGTCTCACTCAGTTGAACCTGTACATCCTCTGGGCCACAAAGGAGCTCTGTCTCATGGAGCACAAATGGCCCACCTTTTGGAGAGTGAATACTGCATCACCTAACCCTTCATGTACCTAGCCTGAGTGGCTCCTGATTGATCATGTCTTGTGAACAATCTAATATCACATGCCCGTTTGTATTTGTATGCATCTGTTTTACACATATTTATTCATTTGGTCTGTTCTCTTTTGCAGAATATTAGCACATCATTTTTCTCTCACATGCACACATAACTCATTGCCTTGGCAACAGTGAGCAAAGGCACTCTGTGAAAGTATGTACACATAACTGTGATTAAAAAGATATTCTTATCACTGCATTAAATTAAAAAGAAAGAGCCCAGCTACAGAATATCACTCAAGCAGTTTGACTGATTGAAATGGGATTCATCCATGTGCTCCAGTGATTTCCTACATTGCACCCTCAATCACTGCTCTGAGCAAGGATGACTGAAGATTGATGGAGGAGCAGTATGTTTAATGGTGTGGTGTGAGCAGCTATTTAGTAGCTCACTCTTGAAATGCATGTAACTATAACCTCTTAAACTGGCACAAGGAAAATTATTTTAAGACCATACATTGCCCTACAGATTGCTTCTCTTTATGCCTTGTCCCTTTCCTCCTGAAGGATTTGGATTAGGAAAATAGGAGTTCAGAGCCTTGGCACTGCTTTTCACTTCTGAAGATGGGATTTGGCTCATGCATCATTGCCTGCATGAGGTGAATGCCTCATCTGAACTTGCAATATACACTGCCCATATCCTCATCAGTTGAGAGGCGCTTCTCTACAAATCCAAGTTGTCCTACCTCACTGTCTTTTGCAAGGAATGGATCACCCTTTGGAAGCACCCCCTCCTCTGCTGTGTGGAGGTAGGGAAGGAGGAGTGAATCCCTCTGTCCTTCCCTTTGCGCATACTTTTCCTCTGTGTTAAAGGTGAGAAATAGAAACTAGGTCTGGCATCTTATAAACATAGTGTTTGTTTTACAGTAGCTAATTCTAGTCAATTAAAATATTTTGTTACAGTCATTCCTGTTCCCTGCTGCAGCTGGTCTTTTTTGATGACATGAGGGAATTCTTGGTTAACTGTACCTGGAGCTGAGCCATCAGGAAGCAACAGATACCAACAGGATTAGATTAGGTCAATATCGTGGTACATAATCTTTATTCATTCTGAAGACAAAATTTAAGCTGAGGAAGTGGGGACAAATCCAATTACTGTGTGAGAAAATATGGTACCAAATGGGTGTGCATTTGGTGTTTAGTTGAAAGGTTTCATTTGAGCTAGACTGGTTTGTGCTCTTAGGCTCTGGCGGAAAGTTCATCTTGATAAACTTTTGTGCTCAAATGTTACCACCTGACTGTCATGCCTTAAGCTGGCACATCATGAGCACTTTGCTGTTGTGGCGTGAGAAACTGGAATTTTTGTGCTCCAATTCATTCAACCCCTTTTGGAATGCAAAGTCATGAATCTGTTATGTTTAGTCTCCTGATGTTCTCAGCACTGTTAGAATTCTCTTTGTAACTTCTTGCTTTCCCTGGCTACTAAAATCATTCTGTTGGTTCGATTGCCATATATTTATGAACAATATTATCAGAAAACAGTTTTTTTCTGGAGTTACCTATCAGTTTTAGCACTGTGTACACCTACAGAAGCAAGAGGTCACTCTAATAAGTAATTGGCCCAAGGCAAATTTTAATTAACGTAGGCTGTTAAATGAAGAAATGTTTCATGAAAGCTGGATCTATGAGGGACTGTGTGCAGGGCCTTTGTTCTCTCCTTGTTCTCTCTTTCTTCTTCCTCTCAGCAGCCTGGTCTCATGACATGTTAGAATGATGGTGGAAGACATTCTGTGAGCAGAGCATTGCTCCTGCAACCTTTGAGTAGTCATTTATTCACTATGGTGCCAAAATACAAACCTTACCAGCCACCATATCTGTCTAAGAATGCAGGGGAGATGTAAATCACAGAATTGGGCAGAACCATCTTAGTCCTTCTAAAATTAAGTTCTTTTATCAGCATGACAGAGGTCAAGTGTCTGGCCCCGGTGTCATATAATGAGGAAATGAAAGAGGTTGATCGAAGTCATTGGCTTTCAGAGTTATTTTCTGTTCTTTGCAGTTGGATGATTCTTAATCATTTAAAAATTGTTAGTGATACTGAGCAACAGCTCTGTGTCTTTTTAATGCTGGAGAATGTTAAAATGTGGCCGGATTCTGACCTTCTTTGCATCACCACCAGTTGTAGACTCACTGCTGCTGTTGAACAGGGGTGTCCAAACTGAATCTCTTATTCCCTCAAGTAATCCACAATGACCTGATAATCACAGAGTCAGTTAGGTTGAAAAAGACCTCTGAGATCATAAAGTCCAACCGTTGACCAGTCACCACAGTGCCAGCTAGACCATGGCACTATGTGATACATTCAGTCTTTCCTTAAACACTTTCAGGGATGGTGACTCCACCACCTCCCTGGGCAGCCCATTATGCAACAACCTGTGAGACCACAGTAATTGCAATCACATCTGCATTCTAGAAAGACAAAATGTAGTAATTGAAGTGACCTTGGGAAGGTTCAGCAATCACTCATTAGTGATCCTGTGTTTCTGGTGCATGGTGGTGGGGAGTGATAAAGCTCTGCCTGCCTTGAGTGTGGCACACCTCCTGTATGATGAGGAAGGACTTGGTTGTCCTTCTCCCTCTTTCCATGTGGTTGGTGAGTTCTGATGTCATTTTTCTTTTAACTGCAGGTCACTTCATGGGCAACAACACAGTGATTGATGTTTTGAGGAGAGAAGGGTACGAAGTAGAGCACACTCCAGCTGGACAAGCCATCAACAAGTAATGCATGCTTTTACCTAGCTGAGCAGCCATTGGTAGGGTGGGTTTGCAAACAATTATGAAGTAGTAATGGCAGCTGGAACTATAACTAAGAGTGAGCTAGGCTCTTTCTCTCCTTCCCAGAGGTTTTCTTTTATCTTCCATGAGCTAGTTTGGAAAGGGGATTTTATTTGGTTTTGGCTTGAGGTTTTTTAGTTTTGTTTGTTTTCTGGGTTTTGTTGGTGGGGGTGGGGGTGTTTGGTTGGTTGGGTTGTTGTTGTTGTTGGTTTTTTAGTGGTTTTTTTGTGGTTTTGGGTTGTTGGTTTTGTGGTGGGTTTTTTTGTGGTTTTGGGGGTAGGGTTTTTTTGTTGTTGTTGTTGTTAATAAAATTTCCACCCTTGTAAGTTTTTTAACTCTTAAATGAACAGCCGCAGAGTATGCATGCTTGGTTCATCAGATCTGGATGCTGTCTTGTACCACATAGGCTTCCAGGTTTCTCTTTCCTCTCTTTTGTATGTTTGACTGCCCTGCCTTTTAATAATTTCCTTCTTTTTTACTGTATTTTTTTATTCTTTCTGTTTACTCTTTCCCAGCCTGGAATCTGATTGCCCAGAGTCTTTGCAAGCTGTCTCCATGACTGATTGTTCTCATGTCCCCTGCTTTCTTCTGCATTTTTAAGCTAAGGTACTTTTTGTTCTGGTTCATCCTGCAGCTGTCCTTTGGGATAAATCCTTCCTGCCTCTTTTCATCTCCCACTGGATGCTTTTATCCACCTCCATGGTTTCAGTAACTACAGAATGCCAGATAATCTCCTCCTCCACTCTCTACCGAGAATTACTTGTGCTTTGACTCACCTCTTCCTGGAATTCTTGCCACCATCTTAGGGTCTGCAATCTTTGCCTTCCCCTTCTCCAGACTCTTACCAAACATGTAGCTGTCAGATATACTCACTCTTCACTGCTAAAAGACCACAATGGAGAAAACTGGAAATTGGTCCCAATTATGGTACTTGTTTCCCTTTTATCTTATGTGCCAGGCCTACTGTCCCCGTTTACATCTCTGTTTCTCCTCCCCTATGTTTCTGATACGGGACTCTCAAGCAGGACTATCACATTTTAGCAGGATTTGTGCAGAGGGCACAGTGTAGAGTCTTGGTCTGTGCCAAGGTCTCTACAGGTATGGTGCAAATTAGTAACAGCTGTTTTTCTCATACTGTGGTTGCTTCATCTTTCTCTTTATACCACCTTTGCTGTTTTCTGAGACCATGAGATTGAAATTCTGGCAGGTCATGTTTTTGCAGTGATTCTTGAGAGGGACATACATCATTAAAATCCAGTGTATCAGTGTTTACAGTGACGATAAAAAAAGGCAAAACAAACCCAAAACAGCCTGCGATGACATTTTCATGTTGTTTTTTCATTCTTAGCTTAGGTATTCCTAAAAACAGCTGCAGCAGCTTCTTAAAGCTTAAAGAAAGATATCTTAAAAGGTACTTGAGGAAAAGCAAGATTCGATACTGCTCTGTAAAGATGTAGCTGTAAGGGCAGACAACTGAAGAAAGGAGGGATAGATTTTCACTTATCAGGAAGGTTGGTATCAAGGTTACTTGGAGTAGCTGGGCACCCAGTTCCCTAACCACATTATGGGAGTTCATTGTGGAGCCCCTTGTGACTTTGAAAGCCCTCAGTTTGGCATCAGTTGCATCTTAAAGCCCTCAGTTCAGCTTCAGTTGCATCTTCAACCTCTTACTAGGACTATTGGACAGAACATCTTTCCTGGAGTCTTGATACTAAACCTGAGTAAGAAGACGGTACTTCACTGTTAACATTTCTGGATGACTTGGAAACAGATATAAAAATATGAAATACGTTTCAAGAAAAATGTGGGTTCAAAGGAAGAGAGTATTTAAGGTGAGGGAGAGACCCGTGGCAAGAGTGTGTCAGAGTCCTAGGGCTTAGAAGGAAGATACCACTTGATTGCTGTCCTGGGCTTGTTCTAGGAGCAAATAGCAGAGCAGACTGTGAGAGTAAACCCAGTGTTGATGACATAAACGTTGAACTGTATCCAGCTTTGTCCTATATAGTGCTGCACACCGTCCAGTCAGTGCCTGTGGACTATTTGACTGTTAATGATTGAGACAGGATAAAAATGCCAAGTGGTTGAACTGAGCCAGAGAGTTTAAATGACTGCTTTGGCATCAGACACAGTAGGGATATTAACTAAGAGGTCCTAAAACACAAGGAGGAAGTCTGCAGTCGTCTCCTTTCCCTGCAACGTGATGTTTGTCTGTAGCAGCACACTCTGCTGCTTCCTGTGCTCTGGCTGAACAAAAAGTCCCTTGTGAGGTATGTTGTATATATCTGTGTGTAGGAACCAAGAAGGATGCAGGATCGTTGTGCTCATTTTCCCGTAGCAGGTAGGGCTGCCTGAGGTATACTGTCCATCTGCAGAGCAAATGGGATGAATGCCCCTAGCTGCATGATGCCATGATGGTTTTTTGCTTTTTCTTTTATACTCCTTTTATATACTCTTTTATGTAGCTTTTATGTATTCTTAATACTTTTAGCCTGCATAGTTATAATTCTTTAAGTTTGATAACTTCCCTTAGACCCAATATTCCATTGAGCCAAGAGACCAAACATTCTGGAAGCCCCAGACACCAAGGTGCTCTCCAGAACACATTCTGTAAACAAAGATAGGCCCATCCAGGGGGAGGGTTCCTTGGACAAGGGGTCTCGCTGGAGTCTCTCATTGGGGAATCTTTGATAGATATGCTAATTTGCAAGGTCTGTAATTCTATATGCATTACATCATGGGTGACCATTTCTTTCGGTGAGCATTTCAGGGTGCATTTCGATGTACATTTCAGTGCACCTGAGCATCCTTAAATAAATACCAAGGTAAAACCCTTTTTCACTCTTAACCATGTTTAGCTCTTAATTTTAAGACCAGGGAAAGGCATCATGGAGACAGAAAGGTTCCTTCTCCCTGGTGTCTCCAAAGCAGGGAAGGCAAAAGAGGTGCTCCAAGCAGGCAGTATTTCAAGGGACAGTTTATAAATAGTACCACAGGTTCAATAAAGCTCATTCTGACTTTCTTTGGTCTTTAACTGTTCCTGATTTTAGAATGCAGTTATATATTGTAAAATATTCAACACAATCACAGCCATGATTAAGGTGCTTGCTGGATCTCCCTTAGCTGCTGTGCCAGGTGAGGGAATTGGCCTCCTTGGGGCGGGAAGAAGGACAGGCTTTTGAATCCGTGTGCGTTTTCCAGTGGTTCATCAGCTGGTCTCTGGAAGAACTGCCCGCAGGAAGCATTGCAAAGGAGGTTTTGTATATGGCTGTGTCTGAGGACACATCTATCAGTGCAGATGTCTGGCCACGCAGGAGGCAGGTTATCCTCCATCCGTAGCAATGCTGAGCTCCAGCATGGTATGGCCATGGGTTCACTAGGGAAGGCTGCAGGCAGCATGGCACTCTCATCTACAGGGGAGGGGTGCTGCCCACTCTGTGACTTAGTTAAGGAACAAAAACAGTGAAGAGAAATGGTGGAAAAGGGAATCATAGGCAGAAGACCTTAAAACAGATTAAATCAGGTCACTGGAGCGAGCTAATGGGGTATTGCTCTGTAAGAGGTGGAGTTAAAGAGTGGGCGATGTGAAGCAGCTGAGGAGGAGAGCTGTAGGGTCGTGACAGTTCAGAGGTGATAAAGTGTGACAGAGTGTGACACCACAGTGATTTTGAAAGAGATTGATAGCCCAAGGTCCATTCTGCAGCAGTCTCTCTCGAATAAACTTTACCATGTGATCAGTTTGATTTTCCTTGCAGCAAATAAGAGAAATTATCTTTGTTTTCCATCTACTTTACCCATGTTCCTGTGCACATTCCATTTCCCCTTCTCCAGGAACTACTCTCTATTTGCTATCAAATAAGTGATACAGTGATGGGCTAACTTAAAAACTGTACCCATGCTGAAACATGTCTCCTTCCAGACCTCCTTCTTTTCATGCCACTGGAAGCTGAAAAAGGAACACAGTTCTGGGAAAGTTTCATTGATTAAAGGCAGGTTTCTGCTCTGTTATCTTTCTGAATTTCAGCCCAAGCCCGTCTCCACTTTTGTCTTGTTACAGAAGAGTGTTGCATCTCTTCTCTTTAAGAAGTAGCCATAAAGATCAGTCAGATATTCCTGATAGGTTCTCTGCATACACAGAGTGGATTGAGTTTGTGGGTTTGTCCAAGATGCTAACAGACAAGTAAAGAGGGGAAATCGTTCCAAACAATGAGAAGTGTGGGCCAGCAGAGCCGTGAGTGAATAGGACACTGCAGACTGCCTGCAGTGAACGTAGAGGAGATGTTGCTTGCTCTAAGAATAAAGAAACAGAGCTTCAGTAATCAAGGTGGACCCAATTGTTGTTTCTTTCAATTTATCGCCTTCACTGGAAACTGAGTAGTCACAGCCCTTAGAGCTTTTTCTGCGAGCTCAACTTTGGGCTTCCAAGATTTGCTTTGTGAGACAGTTTGTATGTTCACATAGTCTCAGTGATGTATCTCACTTGCTGGAGCTCCTCTGAAATTCCCAGTAATGCTGCTGGCCTAATACAGGGTCTGGGCAGCTGGAAGGCTAAGGCCTGACTCCCACTCCCTCATTACTTGCTATAAATGTGTGCAAAGCTCAGCTCTGCTTATGAGAGAGATGCAATTTCTATTTCCTCCCCTTCATGTGGACCTCCGTACTTTTCTGTAAAACCCATGAAGACCACTATTTCATGCTCCTTGTTGTGCTTTGTTCCTGCTGAGTGGCAGGGCATCATTACACCCTTTTGCACATCAGCTTTAGAAACCAGTGCCACAATGGTGTGTTGAGCTCCGGTCTCTTATGTGTCAGACATGTCCCCTGACGCGATGTTTTGTAAAGGCTGTGCATTCACTGCTTTGTACCATCTGGCTTCATCAAAGAGAAAATGAGAAGGGAGTGAACTTGGTGGTGCCAAAACTAATCTGCTTTCAGTTGATGCAGACTAGATGGCCCAAAGGATTCCTTAATCATGGAACTGTAGAATGTTAAGGGATTGTAAAGGACCTTAAAGATCATCTAGTCCTAATCCTCCTAGACCAGCTTAATAATAATTAATATTGACACCTCCCACTAGGCCAGCTTGCTCAAGGCCTTATGCAACCTGGCTTTGGAAAGTGCCAGGGTTGGGGCATCCACAGCCTCCCGGGGCAACCTCCTCCAGTATTTCACCACCCTCACAGGAAAGAATTTCTTCCCAATACTTAGCCTAAATTCACCTGTTCTTCAGTTTGTATCTGTTACTCCTGTCACTTTGTCCTGTTCCTGACAAAGAGTCCCTCTCCAGCTTCCCTGTGGGACCCATCAGATACTAGGAGGTTGCTGTGAGGTCTCCACACAGCCTTCTCCAGGATGAACAGGCCCACCTTCCTCAGT
>VXBT01006413.1:0-129704 GCA_013400235.1 Oriolus oriolus
TATATATGAAGGCTTAATCTTTTTTAAGATATCCTATTCTCAGTTAAGTTGCTGTGATTCCTAGATTCCTAGCTTGGGACAGATAGCTTACCATATATTTTTGTGTTTCTCAGTGTGTTTGGGTACATTTAGAATTTGTATTTAGTCCAAGTCAGAACACACAGTGTAAGCCACAATCCATCCTAATGCCATTATTAAAAAACCAGCCTATATCAGTTCCTAATCTAAATACTGAATCTCACCAGCTACTTTAGTGTCAGCAAGGACTGTAAATCCTACTGCATTTTGATACTATTTTGAATGTAAATATTTGTAAATGAGCTAGTCAAAATTCCAATCTTTACCTTAATTCTTTTATCAGTAAAAAAATATCTAAAGACAAATTAAAAAAAATAAAATTCATTCCTGCTGCCAGCTTATTTTTCACACTTACGAGCATTTAACCTCTACTTCACTGCTGCTTGACTAGTTAAGCAGTTAAGAAACCATAAATGCCTTGTAGATCTTTGCCGGAAACTGAAAAATAATATATACCCATGCAATACAAAGGACAGTAACGTATCAACTGCTAAAACTGACCAGAAAGAGTGATTTAACAATTATCTTTTTTGAAAATGGCCAGAATAATGTAAATGATCTCTAAACTGGGGTTATTCACCTCTCAATGCTAACTTGGATAAATCTTGTTGCCTGTCAACCTCTTCTCTGGTAGCATTGCAGTCCCTCAGGCTTTGAACTCCAACTACAAGACTGTTTGTAGCTACCTCTCTTGCAGTGATGTGTTGCAGAAGGACTGTGCAGAACAGGGACAGAATTTATCACAGCACTCTCGCTGTTCATGGCCTCTCTGAGCCTTTGCTGGCTTGCTTCAGAGAGGCTGAACTCACAGTACCATTTCAGCAAACATGATAGATTGGCATTTAGAGTCTAAGTTTAGCCCTTAGCTCTGACCCAGATCACTTAAAGTATAAATGTATGCTCTGTGTGCATCTTTTTTTCTGGGCAGCTCTTCACAACTCATTGAAATGATACCCCCACTGCCCTTCTTACTTTTAAGATCTTGCAATTCTCCTTGACTCAAGGAAGGAAACAGAAAAATTGTAATTAGAGTCTTAATACTCCCCAGACACTAATTTCCCCCATTACTTCCTGAAGTGATATATGTTTTCTGTCTTCCCTGTAATTTTTTAATTTCTATTTTATTTTCTGACTGTAATTGCAACTGGGCAGTCAAGTATGCATATATAAATATTTTTTAAGAAATATATAAAATTCTATTCTCCACTCAAGCTCATCTTAAGTATCCCTTTATTTTAGAAAGATCTTGCTTTACAGAATGATGTAAAATTATTTTAAGCTTTGGAATATAATTTGGGAATAATGGAAATGAGGTAAGGATTTATTTTGCCTGATTTTCAATAGATTTCAAGCTTATTATTTTTATACCAGCAAAGTTAAGGTATTAATTTTTATGATAATCCTGTGGAAAGGTTTTCACTATGTTAGAATAAATAACATTATTTCCATACTTAGAAGTAAATTAATAATACAAGGACTATTTTAAAAGTTTTATTTCTTAAGACTGAAGTAAGGTTTGTGTTTTTTGTGGGACAGGTGCAGTAGACTCAGGATCTTCTTCTTCCTCTTCATCATCCAGCTTTGTGAATGGTGCTACCAGCAAAAATCTGCCAGCTGTCCAAACTGTTGCCCCAATGCCAGAGGATTCAGCTGAAAACATGAGGTACACAAGTTCTATCTTTTAACATTAATTATGTTTTCTCTTCCTAAAATACTGTTAAAAAAAATAGCTCATTTAATGTGCATTACTGTAGTTACACATGTGCTGCAGTGTATACACTTTTTGGGTACTAAGGATATATATACACCAAAATAACACTGCACTGAAAAGTCTGAGTTTTTCAACTGAAGAGTCTAACTTGTTCAAACTATGCCAGACACTAAAACTTCATTAAAGTAATTTTTCAGCTGGGTGGTTTTATTCTTTATTCAATAATGGCAGTACAAACTGCTAACGGAGCACCAGGAAGTGGAAGGAGACGCTCAACTTCTCCCGAGCAAACGAAAGCCTGCGTCAAACTGGACAGGACAAAACCAGACCTGTATTTGTGCAGCTCACTAAATGGGACACCCAGTCTGAGTTGGTGTTGCAAGAGACTCATGCCAAGGGGTAGCTAATACCTCTCTTGCCCTGACTGGCAGCCGGGAAAATGCCCTCTGAAATTCTTGTGAAATATCTTTTATAATAGGTTATTATTGTGTAAAAGTTTTGCTGCAGCACTTCAAAGAAAAATTTTTGACCTTTCAAGGTGCACACACATCTGCCCTAAAAAGCTGACATGGGACATACTAAGGAGTGGCTAAGTGTTCTTTAGTTGGCTGGCCACTGCAAGGCATGGCTGTAAGAACATTGGAATGCAGACACCAAGCTAGGTGTTCATAGGCTGTTCATGAGGTGACAAGCTTAGAAGCTCATGAACAAGAGATTGCATTCCCTAATAAACTGGAAAGGAAATAAATCTAAATCAGAGGCCCTACATAACCCATTAAAAAAGTAACAGTGCTTCAGTGATTGAACACACAGTGAAAAAAATTCCTTTTTTTGCTGGTCCTACGTGAAGGGTCAGATAGTTGTGCAGGTGGAATCACAGCAATGGGTGCAGGCACGGGCTGAAGGCAGAAGGGCTGTTGGTTCCACTCCAAAAAGATGCAAACATTCAAGGAGAGAATGATCATTTGTATGATGTTATTTATTGCTTGACTGTTTCATGAGGCAAGTTAATAAAATTGTGGTGTAATTAAAGCACTTCTTTTGCTTCTTGTCTTCATATGCTAAGATAATGCTTCACAGAGGGACAAATCTTTCTCAAAATTGAAATATGCATGTTAAAATTTGTTAAAATTAAATAGGTGTGTTAAAATTCCATTGGATCATTAATTAGTTCCTTTTTCAGCTATTATAACAAATGCGATGTTCTTGTGCTTTCACAAGCATTTTTAATTTTTTTGTCCTGGAATCAAAGAAGAGCTTGAGTTGCAAAATCTTGAATTAAAATTTTGAATTCAGAATTTCAACTCAGATGTAGTTGTACTCTGAGGAGTAACTGAGATAAATGACTAGCATGTAGACAGCTAAAAATCTAATCAACCCGAGGAATGTTTTTTGGGCCTTTTTTCCTTTCTTCTGCCCACCCTCCCAACTCCACCTCTTCTGCCTAAGAAACAGCTAGACCTTTATTTTGATACAATTTTTTTTAGTTGTTATGTCATATAAATTCATTGTGCTATAGCTTTTATGAGATTAAAAATCAGAGTTGTTTGTGGGGACAGAGCATGTGACATGATAGCTAACGTATCTAAGCCTTCCCTCATAGCAACTGCATAGGAAGATCTGATTATGGCTGTAGACTGAGCAGAGGAAAGTGAGGAGGAGAATAATCTTGGACCCTTAGACATTTAATAGCCTTGGTTTGGAGGCAGAGGTTTGTCTTGGAATGAAGATGGGAAGGTAGCATACTTGAGACTGGAACAGTGTATGCCCTCATCCTTTGCACTTTCTTGTGACTAATTCAAGCAGGAGGTAGTAAGAACCTACCATGGGATTATCTGGTCTTTTTGCTCGCAGTTTTAAAAGTGTTATTTTAGTTTGGTCTTTCAATCTTTTCTGCCACAATTTATCACCTTTTATATATAAATTATATATATATTTATATATTAAAAATTATAAATGTGTATAATTTATAGTAAATATCATAGCAATATATATTCTATGTTATATATATATTTATATATAGCTTATTTTCTGATGTGTGTTGTCTTTAATCTGCAAATTAAATAATCTTGTATTTGGGAGCTATTAAGAATTTATTTTCATTGAAGGTCCGGAAGTGGGGAGGGGAAAAATAAACTATTTCTTCACAAAAACCCCTTAAAATCGCTTCATTCAGTAATGAAAAATAGTTACATTAATCTCCATAGGGAATTCCCTAATGATCTCAGTATGCTTTATAAGGTATAATAAATGTTCAAAACAGCTGTAGAATAGGTTCAGTCTCTCTCATTTGTATGTGTGAGTATAGAAAAAGCAGTGAATGGGTCACCTGCTTCCCCCCAGAATTTTTTGGAATTTCTGCATAGATTTATTTCTTGATTGTGCTTGATTGTTTTGGAATTGAAGGACCAGAACTCTACTCAGTTTTCAGTATGTAAATACACTAGGAACTCTTCTTCTTTCTCTGTTTAAATATTAATTTCTGTCCATCAATATGCATTTTTAAAAAGTGCTAACCTTTGATCTCATTTTTTTACAGAATACTATTCCAAATTGCCCATTAATATGTCCATAGTAAACAAGACCCATCCGCTGTCCATTTGATAAGCTGTTTGTTAGTAGCTCATCCAAGGTGTTGATTAAAAGTGTGCCTGTACCTCCAACGTTGCTTGATTCTTACGTAAAAATTGATCTTAATTTAAAAAGATTTGAACTTGAATTTTTTTTCAGTTTTACATTAAATTTTCAGAGTTAATATTGAAATTAGGGATTTTATAGAACTATTTACAGCAAAAGTATATTTTAAAACATGATTTAGATAAGTCTAGGTTAATCTAGGAGGTTTTTTATCTCTTATCAGCAAAAGCTTGGTTTAGATTCATGTTGAAAATTAAAAACTCTAAGCTAGTCACCTGCATTGCAACTACAGTCAATAGAGGCTTTACCACAGTGAAGTTCAATTCAAATAATCTTTTCAAAACAGCCTTAAAAGGCTGCTGATATGAATCCATCCTTTAGAATATTAGAAAATCATTATCTGAATTTTAAATGGGATAACAGCACACGGAGAGAAAATACGCTATAGAAGTTCAGTAAAATAATTTCACACTAATGAAGGAAATCTTCCAACGTTTTTATATCAGCTTTCTTTTAAAACGTACAGACCTTCAAGTGGTCTGAGTTAAAACATCCACATTTATTTAGTGTTTATAGATAGTAGATAAAGTATAAAATTTAAATGTCAGTGTTCATTCTCTTAGATTCTGTCAATAAATGTAACTTCTTTCTATAATTGCATTTTTGAATGCCAGTAATATATTGGTGCCATAATGCAAGCACAATGAAAACCCCTTCAGCCATCAGCAACCTGAAAAAGAACAGCAAAAATTCTTGGTAGACCAGAATATGTATGTAAGTTCATTTCCATTTTAAAGTAATAGCTTAATTCTTTAAGATAACACAACAGGTTTTTTGTCTTGGCGTAGGAGTTCCAGTGGGCAAAGGTGTTCCACCCTGTCAAATTTTAAAAGGGAAGAAGGAACCTTAAAGAGTAAAGTCCTTAGCACACTGCTGACATTCTCAGACTATAGCTGGTTTGTATCCCCAGGCAAAGGAATATTATTTCTGGTATTTAAGAAGCAAACAGAAGTCACAACACCTCTTCTCATTGTACGAGAAAAAATTAAGGACCATACCATGCTTCAAACAGCTTCAGCAGGAAGAGAAGTCTAGATGCAAAGGCAGAGTGATTTACCTGGGATCATGTTCCCTCAAAGTTGAATAAAAGAACATTGGTTTTCTTGATATCTGTGCTAGAACACTTTCTCATATGCTGCCTTGCATTATCAAATGTTGTTATTTGAAAGCTTGAATAATCAAGAAAGTTGCTTGTGATTGTTTCGGTGAATAAAAAGATTCTCTTTACAAGATTTCAAATGTGTGTAAAATCAGATATAAGCTAAGATGGTGAAATAGACCTATACTTGAATCTGATATCATGTTTGAAAAGGATAATAAAAATTTTACTTGTTCTGGAGTACTCTGCAAATGCTGTAGAATTTATGAGGCTGACACACTGCTGACTCTGACATGACATTTCCATTTACTTAAAGCCATTTAAAAACTGTAAAGTTTAATCAAGTTATGATCATCCTCTTTTCTAAAGAAGCTTACAGAAACTTTTAAAAACAGGTGTGATTTGATATCATTTAACTTCTATTGTGAAGTGTTCTTACAATCGCCGTCTCTCTTTTTTTTCACAGTATCACTGCAAAGCTTGAAAGAGCTTTAGAAAAAGTGGCCCCTCTCCTGCGAGAAATTTTTGTTGATTTTGCCCCTTTCCTATCCCGAACATTATTGGGCAGCCATGGGCAAGAGCTGTTGATTGAAGGTACTGTTTCTGTTATAAGATTATATTACTTTAGCTATTATTCATTTCATATGAACAATTTTTTATTTTCATTGGACTTTATATAACTATTTTTGATAAATAAATTAATCAGTTGTTAATACATTGTGATTTCACTTCCTTGCATTTAATTTCATTTAAAGAAATTAAAAGTGGTAGCTTTTGTACCCTTTTTTTTTTCCCTGAGATGCTGTGTAAAGGTATATCCTGTCACCTTAGAATGCAAAATCTTCTCTATAGTTTGCCTTTCTCTCCTCAGAATAATTCAGTGCTTCAGCCTGACTTTGAGAAACCAGTGAAAATAAAATTGAAAAGTGTAATCTATTCCCACAGAAGAAAGTAAAAAGAAGACCATGTTCCAGCATTAGGGATGCATGTATCTGTATTTGGTAGGGTTGTTATTTCCTCAGGCGGGTCAGTTGGATTCACACAGGCACATAAAGAACTGTCCCGAGAGGGGGAATAAAAAGTGGTAAATTTCAAAGAACAGTATCCTTGACCACTTTCAAGGATTGTTATTGGGTTTATGTGCTGTCTTTACTACATCATAGTTAGAAAAGGGAATTTCTAATAGTGAAGAGGGAATTTGCATAAGCATGTAGTGCTCCCAGGTCATGTATTCAGAGGAATATATTCAACCTAGTAAACTTTTTCCTTCCAGGGTTGTTCTTACACAGTATTGTTGTTTATTGAGAGGAAAAAGTCTCATTCTGAAAAGGCTTATAATATGTGAAGATCTACACAGAAAAAATACAGCTTTGTGTTCAAATTCCAAAACTCCTTCTATTCTACGTGTGTTTTACCTAAATATTAGTGTACAATTTTTCTATGGTATATCCATGATTACATCTCACAGTGTCGGCTCTTGTTACTAGAAATATTTACATCTTGCAACTGAAATTTTCTAGAACCTCTTCTTTTTTCTTCCTATTGATTAATAGTATTACTGTTTAATAATACCAAGGAATGGTATAGTAGCTTAGTAATATTCAGAAGCTTCAGATATTTTTTTTGTTAATTTTATAGCTGTGAGTAAGTTGCACTTCTAACTTAATGACACCTAAAGTTAATGGTCTGAGATTCACATTGAGATAACTGTAAGATAATTTATGGGTTACATCTTAAGTATCTTATTTCAGTGAAGTTGGTTGCAAAATTTGTAGCAGCATTATCCTTTTCCATTTGACAGTTGTATAATTGCGCTATAAAAACTTTATAAAATATGACTCAAATTGTCTTGGTTTTACCTGATTAAAACCTGAAAAGCTAAAGGTTACAGGAACCTCACAACTATATGGCAGTATTTTATCTCACTGCTTATCTAGACAGAAACATGATTTATTTGCTGTAGCATGTTTCTAATAACTGTTTGGAGTGTCATTCCTGATTTTGCCCCATCTATGACTTAGCCATCCAATTCAGAGTCAGAAAACATTGTTCACAAGGCACTGAGTTCCAAAACAAGTAATGTCCTTCCCATCATTTTTCTTCACTGTTATGCCTAACCTTCTCATTCCTGATTTCTAAAAAGCAGTCCTTTCTTCCCAAGATATTGAAATAGCAATTTGTGAAGTAAAAAATCCAAACACGCTGTAGATTTTTACAGTGCAAGACATAAGTGACTTATGACATAAGTGCAAGACTTGAATTTCTCTTTGCTACCTCTGAAATACTTGGGCTTTTGTTGTTCTTAACAGAGGATTCAAAGAGTTGCTTTTGTAGTCATTGTGTACTTCTGATCTCTTCTTTCTTCATTGCTTCCATGAGACTCTTGTTCTCAACTAAACTGAATTCTTTCCTGGTTAAGTTGCCTTTGAAAGAGAATTTCAAATTCTCTCCTAGTCTGATACCTGATTTACTTTGAGAAACTTCTTCTCATTGCTTACTGAAAGCCAGTGGTAATCTTGAAGTACTTGAAAGTGCTCTCCAGGTAATGACTCTGCAAAACAGAGGGTTTTAGTGGTGTAATTCAAGATGTGAGAGTATGTAAAATTCCTGTGGGTCTTTGATAATTGACATTTGATTTTTTTTTTACTGGCAAGCAGTAATTAACTTGACAGTTTTATATGCAATAGTTTGATTTGTTACTTTATATGTAAAGGTTTTAGTTATAAGAATCAAAAAGGAGGAAATAAACTTTATTTAATTAAGTCTTAAGGCACTTGTCTGTTTTTCAAATTGATCGCTGTAAAAATATCTGCTGCGTTCTATGAAGCATGTACTTTCAATCTTGGCATAATAATAGCTTTCCTTCTTTGCTGTTATTCAAAACCTCCTTATGGTATGAAGTTTTACCCCTATCATATTTTGCTAAAATCTGAATACTGTCAGACATGCTTGATGGCATGTGCTTTTTCCTGAAGCTTTTCTAGTGTTCTTGTGCATGTGTCTGTGTAAGAAATGCTAAATAATTTTCAGATTTGGTAAGAATGTACACAGTTTTGTAGCTGACTGTGAATACTGAAGAGAACAAAATAAAAGGGAGCAGAAAACAAAATTAATTTTAATACTTTTAAACAGGTTAATTATGAAAACTTTCAAGAATATATTATACTTTCAGATAGGTGTTGTCAACATGTTTTTGGAAATATCTATACAACGTAGTTATGATTTCACCTTTTTGTAGTAGTTCAGCTGCCTCAAACCTTTGGTGAAAAATCTTGCAGTCGTATCCTTTTACATCACATTTTATCATCATTCTGTCCCATGGAAGACTGGCTGATCTATTGTTTGAATAAATTATACTTAATATCTTAGTGGCTTCTTAACTTTTGATTAGAGTTGAAATGAACAGGCTGCAATGATCTGGTCAGTCTAGACCAAAAATCTTGGGCCACTAATACTTGAAATTGTTCATTTTTCTTGTTTGTTCTGGTAAATTCCCAAATGTGACTGGTAACAGAGGAATCAAGTAGTAATCTGGCACTGCAGAATATATTTATTGGTAAAAATCCTCATCTATTTACTCCACTAAAAGTACTGAATTACTAATTACTGAAATAGTTACTTGCTCGTTTTTCCAAAACCAGTTCTTTCTTCAAAGGTATCTTACACTCAAGTGAATTTCGAATGTTTCATCAACTTCTCAGAATATTTTATAAGTGGAAAATATCCTCAGTGATGGGTTAAAAAGGACTTATTTGCATTTGAATGCAAACAGCTTCAAACAGAGTATACCAGAACCAGCCCAACACTGCTGGGGTTTGTCAACTGAGGTTCTTCCAGTGCCTCAGAGAACAGAAGTTGCAAAGGTTAAAATCGTCTGTACAGAATCTAATTGGAAACAAACATGCAATATGTGTAGGTCACATATTTGAGCTTAGCAGAGCTCATTGTGGAGTTCCATTTAACACTTGCACAGATATGTTTTCACTAACTACTTTCCATATGGTCTGCAAATTCCCTCCATGTAAAGTGCATTACAACATTCTAGCTTTTAGGTGAAAATGTTACAGGCAAGTGTAATCTGATATGTAGCCGAAAGAAAAGCCATATCCTCTCTTTGTCAAGCACAGATGGGTAAAAGTATTTCCACTACAGCTATTCTTGGCATGCCTGGAACTGTAAGAATAGGCCCACAATTGAAACACAGTCACATAGAATGCTTTCCCTTCTCTTGAGTGAGGTACCAAAGAAACTTCAGCAATGCTTTTACTTTGCTATATCAATAACTGGGTAGAAGGTCAGCCAGGTAGCCCTTCTCCAAAAGATCTCAGATTAATTCCTTGGTGTACAAGTGATATGTTTCTGATACAGGCACAATTCAAGTCAGATGACAGAGAGAATGTTTTTGCGCTGATAGGAGCAGAATCTGTTTCTCCTCATTAACTCACCACATGCCCCTATGAAAATATTCGGTAGAGGTGGTGATGGACTAGCTTTGTATCATGTTTGACAGGAGACTTCTTGAAACAATTGAAAAATTGCACAAAACATTCCTTTGGAAACCACAGATAGAACTTGGATGCTAAATGACATGACTTTAAAAGCTCCCCAAGACCTCAAGTGTGACATCACAGTGGCATCTACCGATACTGGCACAATTAGTTTCTGATTCCCTTGAAGAATACTAAATTTTTTATTAGGAAAAGCAGGACAACCATTTTCCTTAAAATATTACGGTAATCCAGAAATCCCTTATACTTTCTGGGGAAAGTTTACTTCTTTGGAGCTTAACATGCCCCTTGTGTTTCTCTTAGAAAGTTTTCAGAACCTTTGTATTTCCGTGTTCAGGAGCACAGATGCTATAAAGTGGAAAAATGCATGTTCTTGCAGAACTTTTTTTTCCCTGTAGATATTATTCTCTCAATCTTTTATCTCACTCTGCCACATCCAAAATATTTTTGTTTATGTGTTCAGGCATGCCTTCTTTCAACTGATTAAAATTACAGTAATTGACCTTCTAGTCTGTAGGACAGCATGTAGCCAACATCTTGAACAAAATAAATAAATTAATAAAAACTAGCAAGTAAGAGTCGAAAGGAATAAATAAATAATTTTATGATTTAAAATTTTGTATTGATGCCTTTTTCCTGGTCTTAAAATTAAGAGAGCTGAACACAGTTAAGAGGGGAAAAGGGTTTTACCTCGATATTTATTTAAGGATCCTTAGGTGTGCTGAAATGCACATCAAAATGCGCCCCAAAATACCCACTGAAGAAAATGGCCATCCACAATGTGATGTGTATACAATTATATGCCTTGCAAAAATTAACGTATCTATCAAAGATTCCCCAATGAGGGACTCCAGTGAGACCCCCATCCGAGGAGCCTTCCCCCTAGATGGGCCTGTCTTTGTTTACAGAATGTGTTCTGGAGAGGACCTTGGTGTCTGGGGTTTTTAGAATGTTTGGTCTCTTGGCTTAACGGGATACTGGGTCTAAGAGAAGTTATCAGACTTAAAGAATTATAACTGTGTAGGCTAAAAGCACTGAGACTACATAAAAGCTATATAAAAGAGTGTATAAAAGGGGTATAAAAGAAAAAGCAAAAAAATCATCATGGCATCAGTATTAACTTGAATTAACAGCATGTAAACAAAACCTTAAGCTTCTCATGGTGCTGAAATATAATCCAATTTTTCGTCCTATTTTGCTATTTTTATTGACAGTCTTTTTTATAGTGTTGAATTTTTCCTGGCAAAACTAAGTGCTTAGGTGAAGATATACAAAATGAGAAGCAAAGGCATTGCATTGGAAAGATATGCTGAATCATTTTCTGGACTAACCGAAACTCAAGAAAAAGCCAGATTTCAACATAGCCAGACACTGAGTCCAGCTTCTAGGAGCAAAGAACATGGACTTAGATCCATCCTGGAGGGTAGGAGATGAAGGACAAAGCCACACCAAGAATGGAGGTATTGCCAAAATAATTGGGCTGCTTGGCTCCTGTGGCTCAGTGCTGAGGCAACAAAGACTTTTCCAGTGCCTTGGAAGAATAGATGAGGAGGTGATTTCATTTCTGTGCACAAATTTGGTAAAACTCCTGCTATCTGGTTCTATGGTCAGCACTTCAAGGAAGTTGCACACACTGCAGAGGTATCAAGAGAACAGGGCACAAGACTGATTGATGGATGGGAGATAAACGCCATGAAGTATAATGTAAGGAGCTTGATATGGTTGATGTAGCAAAAAGAAGAGATAAAAAGAAGTAAAATACTACAGGATGCCTTAGCCTTTCCACCAACAGAATTACTAATGAGGGTAAATATAATTGGAAACCTTTAATAGGGCTTACCCTCAATTATTACAATCGATGTTACTTGTAGTCATTATGACTATTTTAAAAATTCTTTCTAAATATAGTCTTCAATCCAGCTTCTCAAGAGGAAAAATGTCATGTATTTGCTGGATACTTTTGGAGCTTCTTTGTGACTTTTAAACATGTGAATTGCCATTTTCTCTGTACCACATTGTGCAAGGAATGATAGTCTGCATTAACCTTAATTTGTTTTAACATTGTCATGACTGCGTTTGTTCACATGGTGATAGACAGGTGCACCTCACTGTCAGCTTGCCACCTGCAGAAATCAGTAAGAAAACAGTGGGGTTTTTTCCTTCTTCTGCAGCTGACTGCATCTTAACTGTAGATGCGGTCAAGAATATATCATTTTCCTTTGAGGAATCAAAGGTGGTCAGTGCTTATGTCACTATGAAATAAGCCTTTCTTCTGAATTTTTATATGTGATCATGTGTTTATATATATAAATTGATTTTCATTTTTTATATAAGAAGTTCTTTAATCATTACCTTGAACCTCATTTTAATATGAGACATTTTGTCCTTTCTCTGCACAATGAAGTTTGTCTTTTCACAGAAGCCTCATATAAGGCTCATGCCAGCTATAGTTTGGTCTCATTTCAGAGAGCTCCTGCAATTATATGACTGCATAGCTTTATATGTACTTTAATCTGATTTTTTTGAAAACATGAAACTTATGGGGTCACACTGGGTGAGGTGAATCAGCCTTTTAGTTCCTTGATAATTTTTCAGTGTGTTGGCCAGTTTCAGACAGTTTAACAGAGGTTGCTTAAAAGATGCTATTTTTACAGTCTTCCCAAGTATGAATATCTGTTTAGAAAAAAGATACCCTATTTTGGGTTAGGGTGTGTTTCTTACTCACCTTCAGTATTTGCTCTGCACTGTTATTTGAGATATGCCATCATCGTTTAGTAAAGGAATGGAGAACTGAATAGTAACTCAAAATAATCGCACCCAATTCATTTGAAATATATTGTGTAATACACAGTATCGGAACAACACTGTAGGTGTTGCAGCATAAGGAGCAGGAAAGCAATTGATAAAGCAGGACTGAGGGAGCAGTAGGAACTCATTAGACCCTATTAGACATCAGGGAATCCCTCTTAGAAATCAAGGTGAATGTTAAAACTTTCTGTGGAGAGATCAGACCAGTGTCATTTGAAATGGGACATGATCACTCTGTTCAGTAAGGATGAGGAATCTTATCGATTACTTGGTTTGTACTGGGTCAGGAACTCTGAATTGATTTTCAAGGCTAAGTTCATAATGTACTACTTCTCTGCCGTGCCACGTCCCACTTCTTCCTTCCATGTGCCCTAGGTGTCTAAGTGTACCTTCTTCTCTATCTAGGAAGAGATGATGCTGCACGTTTAGGACAGTGCAGTTAAATCCAGTGAATTTCGTGACCCAGTCCTCTGTAAGGCAGTTTTCCGGAACTTGTGGTAGTAGGATTCCCATTCATAGATTCCTTTTTATCTTTACTCTAAAGACTTGCAAAAAGATTCCAGAAAAATTGCACTCCTGTCTGAAATTAACCCCTGTTTAGATAATGAGGTTGGAATAATAATGATTTACAGATAATGCTTCTCTTCAGTAAGTTAAAGTTTGTGATTTCCTTTTTTACTTTAGGAACTTCTGCAAGCTATTTGCAAGATTGGGTTTCTACCCTGAAGAAAACCATAGGTCATTTTGAAACAGGGCATGAAATCCTCCAATAGATATAATTTAAAATACTGCTGCTGATTGAAAACCTGCCTGCATGTGTTGTAATCCATTCATAAGCAGGAAAAAGATAAAGTTCATGAATTTCAGACTGCTATTTATAGACATGTCAGAAATTTGTTTTAAGAAATTCTCTGTCTATGGTTAGTATGATTAGCTCATAGTATCTTGCTGAAAGGCTTCACATAGTACTCGTGTTTCTGCACACACTTTGGGGCTGATAATGGATTTCACTAAAATCATCAATGAGTAAACATGGAAGCAGAAAACAGCACCAGTTTTCCAGGAGTCTGTATGGTAGGAACAAAGAAATGCTGAAGGGCTAAATGTACATTCAAATATGCCTATTTATATAAAACTACTCCAGAGAGTCAAGGTTCAAAGCTTTGCAACTTCCAAAGTTTTTTGAGTGTGATAGTAGTGACAAGACAGATGCCAATTCAGAGAACTGAAGAGCAGGTGCCACAAAAGAAATCTCTATTATTTATACACATTGAAATCTTCAAACTATAATGACCCCAACACAAGTTACAGAACATTTTTCTTTCACATAATATTCTTTTATGACATCTTTAAAGGGATATCATTACAAACACCAGAAAAAAGGATACACATTCATTTGATTTAGATTTAACTCTTGATTTACTGAAGTTCCTGTGTGCAGAAGTATGTTCTGAACAGATGTTTAACATGGCAGGAAACATTATAGATCAGAGATCCAGATAGCAACTAGGAAATGCATAGCATCTGGCACCTTCTTGAAAGTAAACCTGCCAATAATTAATTACACATATGAGCCACTCTATCCCTGTCCAATGAGTTGGACACTTACTAAGATGTATTAGACTATGGAACAGAGGTTAACTGCTCATGCCCTCTCCTCTGTCTCTGACTTGTGTGGTCCCAGTGTAACTTAAGGGTAGAAATTGTTGTTGGCACTCAGATCGTTGATTATATTATCATTATCACATTGATTAATAATCAAGATGTCTTTGCAATCCAAAATGTAAGGAGTTCCCATTAGACAGAAATTTGGGTTCTTCTGTTGCTTTGACAACGGAGAAAAAATGATTACTGAAATTGTGAGACTAATTGTAAAGTTTAGTTAGGAGAGTGAAGATGTAAAAAATTATTAATAAATATATGTCTTTGGTAAAGCAAAAACTGGTAACAGTGTAAAGTAGTCACGTTTGCTGGAAAGAAGCTGTGAAAGTTATTCTTGAAAATGTAGAAGCCACTAGATATTTGAAGTTACTAAATTACTGTTGAAAGTGCTATTATAAAACTTTTATTATTAGGAACCAAAGAGTACCAATTGCTGTACTTTTAAAGCATATAAGGAAATGCACAAAATACTGGAGCCTTTAAAGATTAAGAAAAGGAGTTGTTTGTTTGTAATCCTTGGGTCTCACTTCAGAGTATTAGCCACTTTCTCACAAATTTATTTTCAAGCTAGTAGCCTGTATTCCAGTTGCAAGCCAAAAGGTCTGGAAAGGACTGGTCTTTTTGCCTTAGAATTCTAGAAAAATATGCTCCCTGATGTCCATCTCCCTGATACCCTCCTTGAGAGTCCATCTTTGTTGTAATAGCATCCAGTTCCTGTCTTTCTTCTTGCTTTAACTTTCAGCTTTACTGGAAAATACATTTTTTAGTGAGTTTTCCTACTAAATTACTACCAAGAAAAAAGAAAAAATGTAGCAAGAGAGCTATTTAAAGACATTTCAAGGCAATAAGTTTTAAAAGATTCTGGAGAAAGTTCTTGACATGTGCAGGCACTGCTGTAACATAGCCTGTAGGTGGACTCATCATATCAAGTATGCAGCAGTGCTGAATGGTAACACTGGACTGAGTCGCACAATTTTTTTTTTTTTTTTCTTTAGAACAGCCACCTTTTTCCCCCTTATTATTTTCTCCTCTACTGTCCAGGTCCAAAGAAAAATGAGGTGGTATGCCAAAAAGGTATTCAGTATCTACAGGATGTTCATGCTGTGACTGAAGCTCCCCACAGGCAGAGGTTCTCTGGTTCTTATTCCACTTAATCCATCATTCAGAACTCAGCAGGGGACTCTGCCTGATTTTGGACTTGAAACAGTTAGGCTGGTATTTGCCCCAGCCCTTGTCCTCTAAAGGCTTAAAAATGGAATCAATCTACTTTATTACACCAGCAGTGTTTTCCAGAGAACTACCCAACTTGGATAATCTATAGGGTGCAAACAACATCTCTGTTATTTGCACCCTATAGATATTGCCCTGAAAGGTGTATTTCTCATGAGACACATTAAAATAATCCTTTTGCATGTAGTCTGAGTTCTGTGATCAAGTTCTTTACAAAATTAATCTCATTAGGGCTGATCACAGTTTCTCCTTATATATTCCTTAGTTTTCTCTCTGCTTATCACCTGTTCTTATGACTCAGACTGAAACATTTCAATTAATGACCAAGTTTACCAAATTTCCTTACTGGTCTTGATCATTTAAAGGCACTTCTTCAGTTCATCCTGTTGGATATGGTTTGCTTGTTTCCATGCCTTCAAGGCTTAAAAAAAGAATATTGCACAAAAACTATAGTCTCAATTAACTTGAGAAACTACTACACTTGAATTATAAAAATATAGCTGTTTATAGAGTGTTTTTTGATAGAAAAAAATGTTAATTATAGTATAAACATCAATGAACCATCTGTCTTGATTTACTTGGATGTTAACAGACTCCCTACATACCTGGGTTTATTTTTACAAGAACTAAGATATTATATCTTTACTATGTTCAGTGCAACTTTATGTTAAATTTTACCTCCTGCAAGAAAAGATCCTGAGATCTGCTAAACATCTATTCTCTTATGTCATATTTTTGTCTGATGGTGTGTGGAATTTTATGATTCTGTCTTTTTATACTTCTTGTCTGTGGAGATTTTCTTGCAATGAGAAGCCCTCATGCTGAAAGAACTTGTCAGACAACAGAGACAGTTGTGATATGTCAAATTAAGATGGCAAAGTAGTGTCAAAGCAGGTCTAGGGAGAGCCCATAACAATGTTACTGTCAAGTAAATAAAGAAAACTGAAACACAAGAAATACAAGTTATTTCTAGAGATCTATGACTGTGGTAGGTTTTTGTGTTTTGAGAGACACTGTTTCAGAATGATTACCATTTGTCAGTAGGGCTTCAGGATAGAAGCAAGATCTGATAGCTGCCAACTAAGGTCAGCAAAGTTCAGCTTGGAAAGGGAGATTTTTATTTTTTTTCCCCAGTTGTCAAATCCTCAGGAAACATTTATATTTATACAAAAAATTAGTTTTGCTACTCAGGAGATCACACCTACTTAAAATAATGGTCATCTCGGCCTCAGAAATTTAGGAGGCTGCATGAGCTCTGTGAGGTTTTGTTATATTTCCTATTTGTAGCTGCACTGATTTATTCAGTGTTGCCCCAATGTTGCTAAAGAGAAGAAATATAAAGAGGTAGAGGATCAGTATAGAGTAAGTGGTTTTATTGCTGTGCAGCTTAACCTTTTCTCACCACCATTTTTTTGTCTTTCACCAGGCACTTATTTCAGTTTTTTCATGCCATAATGATAATTCTCCCCTAATAATTGGAAAGAGTGTAACAAAGAACTAGAAGGAAATAATAGAAAAAAGAAAAAAAAAATTAATTCCTATGTTTACAAAAAGAGGAGAGAAACAAAAAGGAATAAGCTCATAAAATAGGACATCAAATAAGAATAATTTATAGACTGAAGCTAAGAAAAAGTTGATAAACTTCAGGAGTAAAAATAAAACTTCATACCTAATGAAAGTATAACACTGAGTAATGCCTTTTCAGGGAAATCCTGATGTTCTAGAGGATGTTATTTGGAGTCATCCCTATGATATATCTTTTCCAGGATGTCACTTTTGACAGCTTTAGAAAGACTTGGAAAAGGTTCTTGAGATGAGGAGAAAACACCATTGTTGTAGTAAAGGTCTAAAGTATAAATATTTACTTTATATGTTAGTGAGTGAAATGAATGCCTTTATTTCTGCTTGTATAGTTCTTTGAAAATAATTCACTACTGAGGAAATACCCCCAAAATGTATTTCATCTAACACAGATTTGAGAGGAGGTGAAGGACTGAGAAAAAAAGAGAAAGGAGAGGTAGATGTTTCTTCATTTATATAAGAAAATTGTAAGGGATCAGTAGGACGTAAAATCTTTTCTTTCCGTGTATTGAATATGTGGCAACTTCTTTGGTATCACTTGTTTTCATTTAGTAATTTTTCTACAAATTTAATTACAAAACTGGCAGCTTTTTCAGGAAGGAATGACAAGAAAATAACACACGAAAAAACTTGAAAAATATTTAAAATTGTCACAGTTTAAATTAATTTTTTAAATGTCCTAATCAATTAATTTTTTCTTACTTCTTCCATTGAAATAAAATATCACTGGCAGCAGCTGTGGCAGAAATTTATTGAAAATTCTGAGCCACTTATTTAAATAATATCTTAGTATAAAAAGGGAAATCTGGAGACTTTCAGGATAATATTTGGATTTTCACAGTGGAGTTTTGGCTTTGGAGGAAAAAACTGGAATGCTTTTCATTGAGATTCTTTCTAGATAATTAAGATTTTTGGATTTTCTAGAACCTGTAATTGTACATGTTTTCCATGCTTCTGCTGAAATAAAATGTTTATAACTTATTCAAGTCTACCTGCAAATGAAATACATTTTGACAGAAAAGCAATAATTCTATTTTACAGACATTTTCAAGATTAGAGATATTTTAGTTTGATCAACTGCAGTGCAGTGTGATCACTGACTTGAGTGTTTTTATCTGTAGTCTAGAAGAGGACTTTAGAAGAGGAGGAAATGCATTTAATTTAGAAATTAAATTCTAGTAAATATGTGTCATACCATTCAAAAAAAATCAGCTTCATTTAAATTTATCAGGGAATTGTGTTCTTATAATTAATATTTGTGTTAAATTCTTTTATGTAAAAAATATTTCTTTGTTATTGTTTTTATGTTGTTAATGCTGATGAGAACAATTTCTCAATTGATACATGATAGATTGATGTACATTTTAGATCCATTCTGTTGTAGAAGTTGGATAAGCAAATTATTTCACTATATCACAATATTTGGAAAGATTTGGAAGATATTTGGAGAGAGTTCTGTTCAAAGAAATACTGTTTTAAGAGAATGGCAGTGAAACACAAATGCATATATTGAGTAAATCCCAATGGAGCACTGGCCAAATAAAAAATTACCGCAGGCATTAAATAAAAAAGTGAATCAGTTTTGACAATCTTCTGTGGTATATTAAACTGAACAGTGGTGGTGGTTTTTATTTTATAGGTGAAGTGGTCCCCTTCTCATTTGATGAATGAGAATTTGTGCATCCCATTACACTAAAGGAAAATTGTCAGAAAATCCACAGGTTAGCATAAGGCTGGACTCTTCAGAGTAGCATGGCACTAGCATTAGTTTTGTCAATATCATTACAGCTCATGGGATTACAGTATGAAAGTCTGTAATTTTAAAAACTAAATCACGTACACATTGTAATAAATCCCCTCTCTGTGGGTACGCTCTCAAGGGTTTTGCCATTCTGTGATTCCATCTGGAAGTTTTACAGTCCACATTTAGATTCCTTTTTAGTAAGTGCAGTGGTGAAGAAGTTTAGATTTTCTCACTTTAATAAAATAATTTAAGAAACTGTTACCTACCATTCTTAGTCTTTAAAATATTATCCCAGTATTAAGGTCTGTTTTATTTTACAAATCTGACTAAAAGGACTGAGCCATTTGAGTTGGGTTTGAACAGATTAAAATCTGGGGTGCTTTGTTGACTTATCACTATTTGAGGTGTTTATCTTAAGATGTCAGTTCTAAAGATTAATGATAGAATTTTAAAGGTATTCCATTTGATAACCTGGATGATACCTTTCCTAGATTTCCAGGTACCAGATAAAAAGAATATTGCTTGTATTGCTTGTGTCTTTTACCATAAGAAAACATCCTGTAAGAATTGTAACTTGATCAACTAAAAAGCATTGCATCAAATTCACATTCACTGTATTTTTCTGTATCACTCTTCTGTTCTGTAAAGGAGATTTTCCATACAAAGAATGGTCTGGAGTACTAATACAGCCATCTTTCATGGTCCCTAGAGTTGGTGGTAATGTCAGTCAAGGCTGAAGGGGTTGTTAAATCCATAACCTTGACTTTGTTACTCCAGTGTGTTACGTTCTTTGGAATACTGTTTTCTTTCATCTAGTAAAAGCAAAGTTGTAATTATTTTGCAGCATGGCTGTGATTTTCCATCTGCAGAGCTTCTGCAAATCCTGAATATTTCCCAGCCTTTGCTTTTCATAAATTAAGACCATTAGTGTAATTCAAATGCCTACAAAATATGTGACATATGTATGGTTCTAAAACCAATTTGGAGTGTAATCTTGCAAAACTTTGCATTCTGTTTAATATGTATCTCTTTTTTTCCCTCCTAATAACTGCATGGTTTGGAATGAGAACATCTGTTGTTTCAGGTTAAGCTTTGCATACTTAGCGTTTACTTTCAATTTTACCAATCTTCTATTTTCTCTCTATACTCTCTCCTTTCAGATCTGTAGGGAACTCCCCAGCAACTTGATAATTGATGAAAAACATTAATTTGAATCTAATTTTCTCTGAGTGACAGTCTATGGAAGAGAGGGAATAATGTAGATTTAAATTATCCAAATAACTTTTTTGGTCATAAAGGAAGTCCTAAGGTTATTTCTTTCAATAAAAGTTGGATTTAGAAATATATTTCAAGAAATCATTTGCCAGATTTTGCTGGCAGAAGAAAGAGGGTTAGAAAGAACAAATAAATATTAAGGAAAACTCACATTTCCAACCAAAATATCACCATCACTTTTTTCCTAGTACTTTCACAGCCGAAACATGCTTTAGTTTCTGTCCGCAGTGAGAAATATCCTTGAAACTTTGTTGTGTCATTCCTAACAAATGCTGAACAAAGTATAAGGGAATAGTCTATCAAAAATGAAAACCCAGTTTGTGAGTGGTAATTACCAGTAGAAATTTCCTACTCTGTCTCATGGCACAGAAATCACTGAGGATTACAGGAAGAGATCACAGTGTGAATTTCCCATAATTATAGTGAACAATTTGAAACAATGCAGTTTTGTTTAAAGTACATGGAAGACTGTATCACTAGGTAATAGAAAATAGCTTACCTTACAAAAAAAAAAGTTACAAAGGAGAAATATAGTGTTTTCTGATTTTCTTTATCTAGTTTTAGGTCCTTTTGCTCTTTTCTAGGTACATTTTACACACTTTTCACATGTTACTAAAATAATGGATATAAAAGCACGTGTGTATTTTTTCACAAGCATCTTTTACTGTATAAAGTTCCTGTAGTTTTGATGACGTGCTGTAGGGGAGTAATAAAGAACAAGTTTTCTTTGTGAACTGGGTTGAATGGATTAAACTTTCTCAAGCATTTTACTTAGCCATACCTGAGATTTTTCAGATAAGCAGAAGCTATAATTGAGTGAAAGTTTTCTGCAGGCTCTAAAGTTTTGTTAATTACATCTTTTTTTCTAAGTTGAACATGAGCGATAAAAACATTTAAGTTTTGTTTTTGCTAGTATTGCAATTGATTCCAGTTCCAGTAAGGGTTTAAGTTGACACAAAGTAAAATCATTGAAAGAAAATGCAGGCAAACCTTGATAAATACCAGATGAAATTGTGGTGGTATTCAGTTAGACTCATACACACATTGTATTAATAATAATAAAAAGAAGTTCAAAACCATGATCTTATTTCATAAGGATTTTTTTTTAAATTTGATTTTATCAGCCTAAATTATATTTCTTCAAAATGGAAATTCACACTGACTAGTTCAGCATGGTGACTTGGAGGTTTTGAACCCATGACTTCATTAATGCCACAGGCATGACTAAAACAGGATAGTTGAAATTAGTCTTTTTTTAGACATTAATAAGTCATAATGAAAAGAAATAATTAGCATATCTTTGGGCCAACAGAAGAACACTGAAAAAGAAGTCAAGTAAACCAGAGCATTTCAAGATAATTGCCAGGCATACATCATTTATTCCAGATTAGCCAAGGTCATGCACTTGATGCTCCCAGTTTTTGCATCCATATATGTGGTCATTGTTGCCATCAAACTGCTGAATTTTGATGGCTATATTTAATGGACTGAGAATAGACCATGAAGAAAAGTACTGAGAACAGCAAATGTAAAAACCGCGTACTCCATTCAGTTCAACAGTGACCTTTCTAACCTTGCTGTATGCAGGAAATATCCACTTGTATTTTAGTAATTACATTAGCTTCCTTAATGGCATTTGATACAGATGGTATAGGAAGAACTTATCTGCAGCTGAAGAATGCAGGCAACAGTTTTAGTCTGAGTGGCAAATACTTTTTCTCATTAGAGTTAGGGAGGGGGAAGAGAACTGAAAATAGATTTGTGTGCCCTCTTCAATCACAGAAGCCATTATTTTTCAAAGCTTGTTATCTTTTTTTTCCTCATGTTAAAACTAATAAAATTTTGCACACACTAAAAATCTCTGTTGAATCCTGAAAAACAGTAAAGAGGAAGAAAAAATACAGTTGTTAATGCATTTGGAACTTAGAAAATCAATTAGAAAATTGATATTTATTCTGATTCACACTAAAAAATTCTATTTTTAATTTTATGAAGGTACCACGACCAGTTTGTGTCTTCTGTTCTGTCTGGAAAATGGAAGGAGAACTTTTCTACACCTCTTTTAATTTTTGTCAGGATATAGGCTGTGTAATGAGGGAAATTATTTTTTGTTCCTGTGCGATGCCAAAAGAAATGAGTGAATTCACACAACTTGGACTCCTATAAGAGAGGAGGGTGCAAATTTAGAAACTGAAAGAGTAATGATCTTTTTTTTTTCTGGTCTATGAAGGAAAAGTTAAATAGGACAGTGACTGTGGTTCTTCCTAAACTTGCTCCTGCAGATTTGATGATGTGAGTGAGATCTTCGCAATGCAACCAGAAATTGCATTCTGACAGTTTTTCCTAATAGGCAGCAATGGATCTATCCTCGATTGGGTCTGATCTGTTTTTATCATTCTCTACTATTGACTGCACAACAACTCTTGGCAGTAGATTTTGAAGATTAATTGTGTTTTGCGTAACAGGAAAAAAATCGTTATTTATTTCAAATCTTAACTGCTCAATCAGGAAGTGAAAATGGGAAGAAGCACAATAGAGCCCTTGGCAGCTAGGAGGGAGGAAATGGAGCAGATAATGAAGGGCACACACTTTCTCTCATGGTTCTAGTGGAAGGAGTCCACGAAGTAGGCTTAGGAGGCTGATAAGTAAGAAATTCATAAAGTGAAATGGTGATCCTGCAATGAATGTTTCGCATTTCTGTATTCTGTTTTACTTCAAGGAATGTATGATATGAATACTCAAAGTTGAACAAAAGTATTTCTGTTTCCTTCTTACTACCCATCAAGGTGCATAGGATTCCTCATTTTCTGTCTGGGCTACTCCTAATTCTGCTTATTTATGAGTAGAGTGCTGCACACTTAATTTCTGCAGTAGACTGAGACAAACATCATTGACACCATGACCTTCTTTAATGAGGCTTTCCTATCTCTCTCTGTATTTTCATATGAGAAAAGTGCTACAGTCACTAAAGATAATTATTTGTTTCTTCTGGAAATGAAAACCAGCCTCTTTTAGTACTAGTGGTTATGAGAGGTGTTAATGGCTATTACCAATGGGTTGTTTCATCAGCAGGCAATTAAAGAGCTGGTTACAAGTAATGGGCCTGCTGATGTGCTAAGCAGATGTCATTTCTGTATCCTTCTCTTTCTTTTTCTGAATTTCACCAAAATCATTTTGATACTCCTTTCCAATGCTACAATGCTATATCCAAGTTGATTAGATGTGATATACAAAAATTACCAAGGTATGTCCAGAGGAATAGTGAAAAGACATCAATTTTAGATCAGATGACTGCTTTACTTAGACCCATATCATTATCAAGGTATTAAAAAGTTAGATAGAGTATATAAAAATTCTTATTGTAAATAGACAATCTTGATCTAAGTAATTATGACTTCCTTCAGAGCCCTGTTTTGTCATGTCTGCAGCTTTGTCTTATTAGGACTAGACCATCATGGTTATCTGGATGATAATCATGAGTATTTTTTCTAGCTTTGTGCCATTTTAGGCGTGTTTGTTTCGGTCCACACTTCAAAATTTTTTCATGTTGTTTGAAGCTGCACAGGTAGCATAAGAATCCCCAACTGTCTTAGAAAGTTAAGAACTTCTGTAATTAATTTAGTTTAATTTAATTAAGACCAAAAATATTAATTATGTGTTTCTCTTCAAAGCATATATTTTACATCAAGTTTTCTTTTTGAAAACCTGGTGCAGATACAAAGACATTACTGCTGATGCATAATCACTTTTATGTAATTTAGTTGGTTTCTTTTTCATAACTGTGTATGGTGCTTATTCTGGATACATTTGTTATTTTGATGTAAAATCAGAAGTAAAAACATGTTCAAATTTAGAAGACTGTAGCATGGGGAGAGGTTTCCAAGAGCATTATTTTGCCTTAGTCATGTTTTAGTACACCTGAGGTTTGATTTTAAAAGGTGATAAGTGAGTGTGTGACAGAAAGGGTTGCTTTTTTTTTTAGTTTTACAGAATATGAGGTGAATTCGTAATGAACCAGACAACATTATATGATGAAATATTTGATGTGTCTGTGCTACCTGCACTGGCTTAACTGTAGAGTTCAGTCTCCTGTTTGGATTTTCTTTGTCAGCTTTCAAACAGGGGAGGTAGCCTGCAGGTGATAAGTATCTCATTAATCTTTCTGATCCTCTAGCACTTGAGCATGAGAATAACTGATCAATTACAGCAATTGTCTCCCTAAATGAGCTTTGCACATCTGCCTCTTATTTCATTAACTGTCTGCCCCTATATCTGATAGAATGGAAGCCTAGTGGCTTCTTACAGCTTGTTCTGTGTTACTGTACAATAAAGATGGGGTTGTTAGCAAAGTGGGCACAAAAGGGTATTTATCCACTACCCAAAATAAATATACATGCTATTGTGTAGGAGTGCTTTTGTCTCTAATCGCTGTTTGTAGAAACCTTCTTAAAGCACATCGGTTTACTTTCCAGCCTCCTATTTAGTCCTTACTTTTAAGCTTATTTGTGAATTTATTGTTTTTTATGACACAGCCAAAGTGTTTCCGTGCCCTGAAGCATCATATCGATGTCTATATGGTTTTAGATAACAGAAGCTAGCATATATAAAATTAACAGTAGAAGTCAAATTTCCTGCAAGTGTCCTTACAATGCATCTTTAAATACTTAGATATGACATCCTTCTCTAAGAGAGTAAATTTGCATTTCCAAAGCTGCAAACAAGTATTTGCAGTAGTGACAGTGTTATTAGGTATTTATTATTTAAATTATGTACAAAACAATGAATTAACAGTTAGACTACATAATTAAAGGTTTATTTTAAGGAACATGCCCTACAAATTATGGGGTTATGATTTCAATAAAAATAAGATTTCACATGAATATCTCTTTCATTAATACTCAAGCTTTCAATTACAGGATAATCAATTACCAAAAGAAAATTAAAATATTTTCTATGCAGAGGCTTTATTCTTTATCTGTTATTAACTGATCACTTTATTCTTAAGAATTTACAATATTTAATATTCAAAAGCTGTTAACTTATGTTTATCATACATTAAATTTCTTTGGATTATACCAATATTTATTTATTTATTTAAATAACTAAACTAAATGCCAAAAATAATTAGAAAACATTCTGTCCTGAAATGGTGTAGATTATTCCAGGTGAGTCTTATGAGCATTTAAATGCTCTTGAATCTGAAATTCTCACTTAATTGTGCTTGAAGCTTGTTTTAATCTGTTTGAGTTATAAAAAATAAACATTTTATGTATTTTATGGATTTCTGGAACCATGGAGCTATAATAGCAAAATATCACTAATCTTTTAAATTAATTTTTGGCTGTTTATTGCAGGTCTTGTTTGTATGAAGTCGAGTACTTCAGTGGTTGAATTGGTTATGCTGCTTTGTTCACAGGTAAGACATTCTCTGGTTTTGATTGTATTAATTTCCTTGCATAGATCACTGCCAGCCTAAGAATTATATCTGGCAGTTTGTTTCATTCTTCCATTTCATTATAAAAAAATACAAATTAGTTTCTTCTGGTAATATATAAATTGTAGATTTTTTAAAAATATACATTCTATACTTTTTCTATATTCACAGGGTATACAAGGTACATTTGCATTCGTGTTCTAAAAGTGTATCGATGTACATCATGCATTTTCTCTGTGTATGAGTTGTCTTTCAAGCCCATTCTTATTTAGAATATGTAAAGAGGATACCGTGGTCATAATTTTATGTTGAAATCTGTCTTTGAATTAGTGATTTTTAAAAAATTTACTTTGTGCTGACTGTATGACTTTTGATACACATGACATAAAACTGAATATTTTATGTAGCTGTCAGAATATAAAAAGCAGAGGAACACGGTTTAGGTAGTCCTCAAGAACTGGCAGAAGCAGAATATTTCTATATAAAAAATTCTGTGGTTAATTATTGGGGTTTTAACACAGCAGTAATGGGTTTCTCAGAAATTTAAATTAATTAATGTTTTGAAATGCTTTCACAAATAAAATACTCAAAGCTTAAATAATTTCTCATACTGTTTGGATTATTTACATCTCAATTCTCCTATTACTTGTTTTGATAAAAGTGTTATTGGCTAATTTTGTATATATACCCCTTTACTTTAAGCTGCTGGTAAGAAGTTATCAGCAAACACTTTAGAACTTTTTTTTTGTAAAATGTAAGAAAAATATGATGGTCCAACAGATCCAAATAACTTTACAAGTTTTTATACTTCTCTAAAAACTTTCAACAACATTTCATTAACCAGGTTTACCATAGAATTATAATACCAGTTCAACTCAAACCAAGTTAGTATATAAAATGCCCAGGTTAACTTATTAGATAATTTTCAAAGAAAATTACTTGTTTGTGGCTTTTCTTAAACATTCAGTGCTGCACACTGACAGCATACGCCAAAAATATACTGAAAACAAATGAGTTTCTAGGGACACTTGAAATTAAGATCTACTTTTGAGGAATCTATCTGAAAATAATAAACATTTACAACTGGTTTCGGGGGAAGGTGTTCGAACTTACCTTGCTTGTCTGTAGGTTGCATTTCGTCAGGCTGGTGTCATAAGGAAATCATTAAATCTTGTTTTCCTTTTTATTTTTTTTCCTCTTCCTTTTTTTCCTTCCTCTTTTAGAGGGATATCAGTTAGGGAAAAGTAAAAGAAAAAATACGTCCCTGGCAGGAATCCTCAGTGGGATTTCAACTTCAAACCTTCTCTAGCAGGGCACTTGAAAAATTTGTTACCTAATGATGAAGTCCTGGGTTCCAAGAAAATTCCAAAAGATCCATTAAAGCTTTTGAGCTCTATGTTCATGTCATACAACTTTTTTAGGGCGGTTTTTTGGTTTTTTTTTAGCAGCTCTTGAAACATTTCTTTGAGGGAAGGAATAACTTACAGTCCTTTCTTTCCTAGCCTTTGGTTTTACTGCAGTTCTCAGGAATAAAGTGGAATGTAGCATTAGGGTCTAGTGTCTTTGATGGCCTCATCATCTAATCATAGGTTTAACATTACTCATTTGCTGGCTCCAGGAATTCCTGCCATTAAGGGCCCTAGAGATGAAACTTTGCCTCAAATATTGATTGAAAGGAAGAGAGAGAAATTTAAGCTCTTTCTGTGATGCTCTTTCTTTAGGTATCTCAGTCAAGCTATATAACAAATGCAGCAAAAATCAATTTGTTATTTTTATGGCTACTATACATGTTGGGTTTTATTTCAAAGTATTTTAGAAATAAGATTCACTTTATACCTGGAATAACATGAAGAGCTTGATCATTTTGAAGCTTCAAACATTTATTTTCTTCAGTGTTTGCTTGAAAGAACTATTTTCCGTCTACCTAATTACTCAGGGAATTTGCAAGCTTTTAGTTTTTCTACCCTATCTGATACTTCAGGGTTGTTTCCTTGTCTTCTAAATAAGGAAGATTTTGTCTCTGGATGTCCATTTATTAGTAAGTACTTCAGGATCTAGTGCTGTAGTGTTTTTTGGGAAAGTCATGGTATTTGCTTCTACAGGAACTGGTCAACAGGGGGCCGTAATGATGCAAATTGCAGTCTCCTTCCCTCACCTTCTGACTCCTGGAGTATTTCTTCTGAACAGTTGCATCTCCACAGAATATTGTGGTTTATCCTGTGTGTGTAAACAAACTGGTCTGCAGTTCTAGTCAGCTGCGGGGAAAGTGTTGTTGTTGGGGCTATTTTGCTATTTCCATTTTAAAACTGTCAAAAGAAAACATGAGGTAAATGCCATGAAAATACTAATACATAAGATGGCTAGAAGAAGAGAATGACAGGCAGGCCAATATCGTAATGCAGACTAATGTTATCAGAACTTGGAATCAGGATTGTTGGAGATGTTGTCCGCAGCAAATGAGGATAACTCATCTCTTTAAAAAGATAAGATAGTGCTAGCTGAGTTTTTCCATATGATAAATTGAGCAATGTGGACTGGAAAGACTGCATAAGGTATATAGTTTGTGGGTTTTTAATAATCCCAGTGTAAATAGGGCTCTTCCTCCTAACATGGGTAAATCTTTCATATATTCAAATTGAATGACATTTTACAGATTATGTGGGGAAGTTTGAAATGTGTCACTCAAAAGATGGATGATGATAATAAAAACCTTTGAAAAGTACAATTTTGTTTGCACAGAACAGAGTAACTTTAGACATTGAAAAGGAAAGGGAAATGCAAAGTTTGTTTTCCTTTCATTTGCTACAGCAAATTAGATGCTTTTATGCTTTTTATGTTGGAAATTCCATGTTAACGACTACAGATTAGCAAGGATGTCAGAATTTTTTTCTTATCTGAGCTCCTGAATAAAATCAACATTGCCAGCGGCTCACATCCAAGGTATGGTCTAAATTTACATGAAATATCACATTACAAATGTCTGAAGGTACATGTCATGGATAATTCAGTTCATATGGGCAGCCTTTTAGGCTCTGAGGGATATGCAATCAAGCCTTTCCCCCAAAGGAATTTGGAGTTTCTGCGAAAAATACATTTTAAGTTTTAAAGGAACTCCTGTGTGGATGGTACATCATTTGTAGGTTTGGGGAAGAACAAAAAGCACTACTCTGTGTTTTCAGAATCTTTCTTGTACTGTGACTTGTATTATATTTTTTTCCTAGTATCACCTACTGCACTAGATTAAAGTTCAGGTTAATTTGAAAGCTTTCTTTCTGTATTTCTTATTTAAGCCATAATCACACACCCAAGTACTTGAAAAAAATTTTTCTAGATAATTGATAATAAACATATAATGATTTTCACTTTTCCTAAAATAGACGCTTTTATTTGGATTTAGTTTATTATAACATAAAATGGATGAAGATGTGTTATGTTTGACAAGATCTGTGCTTGATTAGCTGGTCTTTGTTCACTCAGCCTCGTTGAGCATGTCACAGCTGCATTGCTGTTGGAGTGGCAGATTTCTTCAATAAGCCATGAAGTTTAAAAAAAAAGTCCATTTTTGCAGTGTAGTTCCTTCTTACATCAGATTTAGATTTCAATTACTTTTTTTCATTTTCTTTTTTCTTTTTTTTTTCCCTAACCAAAACACTACAATAGTTTCTAATTACTTCCAGATCTTTTGCAGATTCTTCTCTTTGGGGACACAGCTTCTGAAAAAATTGAGCAGTTGTGTCCCAAAGGAATTTTATCTCATGCCACTTGTATTTTTCTGTATCTTATCTATTAACAAGGGAAGTTTATTTTCTTGAAAAGAAAATACTGTCTTATTGTTTAAGACATCTTGCTACTCAATCTGTTTTAAAATATAATTATTATAAGCTTAAATGCTTCATTGTGCTAAGTGGCAGAAAAAAATTGAAACAATATCAAGAAATTAATCTCAGTCCCAGGAGAGGTGTAAAAACAAATAAACAAACAAAAAAATACCCCAAAGATGTGCCTGGCCAGTGTAAATTCAAAGGAAATCCTGGCTGAGGAAATTTGGTGGTTGTTTTATCTCTGAGAATAGAGGAAGACTCATAAACCAGACACTGCAGGGATTTCAGTGGATACCAGCACATCTAAATGTACATTCTGCCTCAAAGTACAGGAGAACTCTTCAGAAACTGGCAATTGCTCAGCATAGAAACCAAGCAGAAAAAAAAATCTTTTTCTGGTCCCTACAGCTGACCGGAAAAACCCGGAAACGTGCAATTCATATAGTAGAAACACAGTCCACAATTCTTGATACTAAACATACTGTATTCAAGGCTACCTATAAGAGTGCAAGGAGGAATTGCCAAGTTCTGCTGTGCAGAAACTTTTTACTTTTCATCATAGATTTTCCTTTTTTGTAATATTTTTTATCCGTTTTCTCTTGTTGCCAGTATTAGATTCAATTTTAATTATACTTCTTGGTCCCCCTCCAGAGATGTTCCTAGAGTTCTCATAGTCTTCAATTTTTGTTAAATAACTGATAGGCCTTTCAGAGTAACTGTGATAGTAGAACAGTTACAGAATTGTTTGCTACTTGTCTTTTTGACACCAACTGCAATAGGAAAGGCTGAAGATAAGTTAAATAATGACTGCTTCCCTTAAATCTGAGGTAAAAATGAACGTGCAACTTAATCTACTTAGGAGATTAAGTATGATATAACTTCAATGATGAAATTAGGGTTGGTTATGCAAATTCTTATGGGGATATATTTTTAATATTTCTTTTCCTTATCACGAAACAAGTTGGGTGTCTTACCTTTGCTTGTGTTTTCCCGTTTGTCCTGTTCCACTATCCACTATCTGTGTTTTCATACTAGTGCAAATAGGAGACAATGCTGCATATATTTACTGCAAAAGTCTGAATTAAAATTTGGTTTTATAGAGGGGAATGATGTGTAGAAACACACATGCAAACATACAGAAACTCATTGTTTCAATAATCCCTTTTTCCAGCATATCTTTAAAACATTTATTCTTACCAAGTTCTGCATCTGCTACACTACTTCCCTCCTGCAGCTTCTTCTCTTCTAACCCCACTTTTGTGCGCGTGCTGATATAACAAGACTAACTCATAAACACATGTGAGAACTGCTCAGATATTTGTTCCCTGGTTTAGTGGATTAAGCTGACTAAGAGCCTTGTTCAAAAGCCACCTGAGCTACTCAAAGAAAAGGATTCAGGATTGAAAAACTGGGAGCACAGAGGAGAAAAGAGAAAACACAACTCATGTTTTCATGGCAGCAAGCTTTAAATTCAGATCTCTGCATCTAATGGAATCATACTCTTAGGCTACAGTTACAGTGGTCAGTTTAGGCTTCTCTCTGGCCAAGACCACACTTGTAGATGTATCATATCTTCTCCAAACTTAGCTCCATATTGCTGCTTGATCCCTTTCATCAATGGGGGAAACAGTCACATCAAAACAAAAAATCAACTCTGAGTAAAAAAGTTATTTTTAACTGATAATGCTTCTAGAGTAGCCGTGGAAACCAATAGCTTATAGCAGGTGGCAGATCGGATGGCTGGGGCTCTAGGAAAGACAGGCTGCCTCTGTGACAATCAAGATACAAGAAAGGAATTTTAGCATTTGATGGGAGAAATTAGGGCAATAGCAAAAAGTTAAAATGAACGAAAAACCCCCACAGATTTTCATATGCTGGACAAGGCACTCGAAAAGTGTATGAAATTGTCAGCAATGTCTCTCCAAAGTGAGGCTTTGTATCTTCACATCTTCACACGGGCTCAAATTTAAGTTCAATACCTGAAATCTTTGTAGGTGAAGCTAGTGCTTTCAATAATATTCTCATCCTATTTGTACTATGTAAAGGTCCGTCAAGAGAGAAGCAATATTTCTGTTGTGTCCTTATGCAGTATCAAATATGGTATAGCTTAAACACGTACTTAGGTTCTGATGTTGATTTTGGGCTCTTCACAATCCACCACATAGCCTATACACAAATAGCTTATTATACACACTTAGTGTAATTTCTAAAATGAACTCTAGTACAAACTACAGGAGAAGCAGTAAAATTTTCCCTTTATATGGTTTTTTTTTGCTCTAAAATTAGGTGGTTTGCTGGGAGAGGGTTTTTTGTGGGTTTTTTTTTTGTTTTTTCCTGCCTCAGAATTTCTCACCTACTTTAAGGAAATCTGGTAAATGATCTGGAAAACTATTTTCCAAAAGATGATAGTTTTTCATTACCTTTTCTATTTTTTTTTTCTATACGCTAGAGGGGTGTCAGAGAATTTTCTTGCATTGTCCATGTGTGGAATGTCTTCCAGCCCGATCTGTCTTCATCTCTTGGTCATCTGCTTCTGATAATCTAACTTTCAAATGGAAACCATTAGTATATTCTTTCCTACTTGCTGAGAAATTTTACTTTCTTCATCATTCTGTGAGGTGTCCTTACAGATTCCCATACCTTCAGCAAACTAATTATGTGTTTTACTTTCAGTGATAAGCAGGATGTTGTCTTTTTTGTCTTATACCAGAGTTATCATGGAACTTCTGGTCCTTTCTCTTGCCTGTCCTTGTCAGAGTGTTTTTGTCAAAAAATGTTAAAGAATACACATCAATGAGATGCTGATCTGAACAACTTCTGCACTCATGGCAAAACGGGCAGGATTAGAAAACCGTAAGAATCACCTTCCCCATATCTTAATGTGGCAAGGTGTCTTCCCTTGGCTTCTCTATAAAGCTGCCTACACAAATGAGAAGGATCTTAGATCAGAAGGAAATACCTAGAAAGCCAGAGTCAGTTGGTACTTCTTAAAGGGCTGAGAAAGGGTACAAAAACTCATTACTGGAGACCATCATTAATAATAAATATACCATCGTTTTCAGGGGGTTCACTGTAATGAAGATAATATGAGGGGTAGTTTTCTGTATATCCAAAGATTATTTATTTATTTATTTTTGGAAGACTTCAAATTAGATATCTACCTCTAACATCAAAGAGTGGTTGAGTAAAAAGTGGACTGGCATTTGGGATTAATAGCCATACATAGCATACATTTTGTTAATAATAATTTTAGCATTTCTTAAATGAAAAAATATTTTTCCAGTTAGGAAGTAAGCTCAGGAAGTTGTGGAGATATGGATATCTTGTAGCACATATCTTCTGTCTGTATTAGAAGATATGAAGAATTTCTACAAGATGATGAAGGTTAATTTTGTATCATCTAAATAAATTTGGCCATTTCCCTAGTGTTGTTTAAATAATATCAATGCTTTTGCAATTGTAGATTTTTCTTTTCTCTTTTCTTCCACGATACCAATGAAATGTTCCTCTGGGAATATTTGACTTCAAGATAAATTGGGCAATTACCACAGGTGATCAGAAGGGCAATGGGTCTGTATGTTTCCAAGAAAGTGAAAAATTAACGTATTATTTCAAGTCAAGAAAATAGAGGAAAAATGAGGCTGTAGTCTTGTGAAACTGAAATCTAAAACTTTCTATTACCTTTGTTTTATTAAATTCATGTTCAGGTAAATAGTGTTATGAAAGTTTCACATTCTTTTCCTTTCTGTGATTTGGCCAGAGGCCAGGAGTATTCAAATACTTGGAGATTTTCCTTCCAGGAGGATGTCGTCAGTCATTCTGCAACTTGCTTATTGTGGAAAATAACCACTTTTAAAATGGATGACCAATTACACAAGCCTAAAATTGATCCCAAATTTATTGAAATAGTCGACCAAATGTACATTTTATTTACCCTCTGTCAGCATATCATATGTCAGTGTGAGAGAAGTATACAGGAAGTGTTACTGAAATTCTTAGACCTGATTCTCATTCCAAACAAAAATGCAAAGTTTTAAGACTCCAATATCTTCAGATAAATTCTTCCAGGACTGGTAAGGACAGTTCTGTGACCTTAAAAATGTATAATCATCTGAAAAATTTATGAGACTGTCAGTTTTCCTGTTTTTACCTGTTTTTAATGGACATGGTTTTTTGCCATAAAAAACCACAAAATATTTCCTACATCTTGTAACATTTCTTTTGAATATTTCCTCCTAAATGAAGTAAAGCAAGTTATTGGTGATTTTTGGATATGAAGTTATTGTTGATTTTAGGAGGTAACTCCACAACATGGAGTTCAAACCCAAGCTAAATTGCGTGAGTGCTGTGAATTGAAAACACATTTTTATAGTTTCCATTTCCTTCTCCAGATGAAAGCTAGCACCTGTTCAGCTCCATACAAGATTTTCCAACAAATATATTCAAGTGTCTAGAAAGAAGAAAGTTGGTATAATAGAATTTCTTCTGTCTCAATAAGTTTTAATTAAAATACAGTGATTAAAGAATTGAGGTGTCAACTGAGTTATCAACGTCTTAGACTAGAAAATTCACTAAATGTTCAGTATGACAAAAAAAAATAAATCTCAGTTCAATTTGAGACATGGAGAAGAGAGAAGTCTGATGAAGATACAATTGATTGATACAATAGCACCTGTAGTTCAAAGAGAATTTTAGAATGATTACTACACCAGGTATCTCTCCTGGTAACTCTCTCAGTAACTGCACTTCTTTGAGAAACTTGAAATTTATGACACAAATTTAGACTTCCTTGAAGAAAGTGGAAAGGGTGAGAGAACTCTGAGAATCACCATTCCTTTCTTTTTTGATAACTATACTACATTATCACAAGATTTTTTAAAGACATTTTCTAGACATCATGGATAAAAATCTAAAATTTGGAAGCAAAAGATTATTTGGAAAGAAGTATAATATAAACTAAAAGAAGTTCTTAACATGCCAAGCCTAGTAGTTCCTTTTACACTCCTCCACTACTTTTTTCCAATGCAAATTTTCTGTTATCAATTTAAGATGTTACTAAATTTATTCATAAATTGTGTCTGGACTGTTATTTCCTTTTTTTAATGTGTACTGGAGACTGCAGAATTTCAAAGAAATAGGACTAGGAAAATACATTCAAAAGTAAAAATTGTAATGATATTGGAGAGTGAATGAATGTACATCATGATTTATAAGAAAACCAACTGAATTTCAAGTAATATCTGTGTTTGTATCTGTTTCAGGTACTGTGTTTTGGTTCATTATTTAGTATTTTTAGCCTTTTACTTTCAACTTGATGTTATTCGTCTCCTGTCCTCTGCATGAAGAGTTTCATAACAGTTTTCAGTGTGAACCTTCTTTCAAGGAGATGGTACTGATGCATTCTTTATGCAGTGACACTTTTCAAGCAGTGACAGAATGGACGAGGAGGAGAAGTTAAGTGGGGATAGGAAGGTGGCAATTTCCATTATCCTAATAATTTAGTACATTTTTTATGAATAGAATTTTACATAATATGAATTATTTACAACAAAAGCATACTGGAAATAATTGAACTGAATGTCTAAAGTTATTATGTTTAGTGATTATGTATGAAGACAGTTTTTTTATTTGTTTCAGCATGAATAAAGCTAAAAACTAAATTTTGATTCTATTTTTAGTACAAAGAAGTGATGTCATCATTCTTGAACACTGTCAGTGTCAGACAGTCTCTAAACATGCCTCTATCCCTGAGCCTTCTACACCCCATCTTGTTCTGAGTCATCCCCACTGCCCTACCAAGCAGGAGCCCCAAGGAAAGAAAGATCAATGCATTCTTGTATAGAAGTCATTGTCTCATACATGATTTTGTCAAAGGCTTCTGTTACTTCAGCGTGTAATTAGCACCAGAGTTTTTGTGGCACGAAAAAGGCTTCAAGCTCTTGCTCTAAGGCTCAGAATATTCATGATAAGAACTACACCAAAACCACATGAGATGTAGCCTTGTCATTCAAGCACTTAGCTGCTAATAACCAAATGACTGTGCTGTGATTCCACTTGGCTGTTGCATAAATCTTCCAGCTGCTGTCACTGCACCTATTTCATTTGGTGTTTATCTTTCCACTTCTTGCATCTTGGGGTTGAGAATGATTTCTTTCGAATTCAAGGTACTACAAACAAAATTGCTCCACATCTTAATCTAGTTCTTAACGTGCATGCGATGATATGAATGGTCATTGCAAAAGCAACTGTAAATGCTGCCATTGCTGAGTATTTTCAATCTATAGTTTGCCTCTTTTGTAAAGAAAATGGAAACAAGAAAACCAGGTGCCTCTTCACAGGTATAGACCATCTCTCAGGATCATGAATCGGTTACATTAAATTATGCCTAAAAGTGAGAGGAAATTGTGGCAGCAATGATTATTCCCTTATTTGTGAATTAATGGAGGGTTGAGAATGTTTAGTAAATCTTGCAGTAGGTAACTTTGTAGTGAAACAATGCATGAATCCTGGTTTCTTTCTGGTTCTGCATCATTATGTTTTTCACTCGTTTTGGGTAGATAGTTGGGAACATTTCAAACATTTTTGTCATTAATAGTTACTTCCCATAAATTGATGAGATTTTCCACCTATGGAGATGTAAGAAGAGATTTGTTCACTTCCATATGGATATCTTAATGGCTTGTTAGGCACTTTAAGATATCTCACATAAAATCCAGTCAGCCATTTTGGATGTCCTGGAGAATCTGAGACATTTGCACTGAGCAGGAAGATCTGACTTAAACACTTGCAGCAATCTCTTGGGGTCTTGCAGACACAGGTAGACCCTCTGTTTCTTTTTGCAAATTTAATTAGCATGCTTTCTTCTACCTATCTTAGGAAGCCTTTTTTCCTTTCTCCTCTCTCTTTTCAACTTCTTTCCTGATTTGCAGTCATACCAGTTCTACTTTCCTGACTGCAAAGTCATAGCACCTATGGTGCAGAAAAACATCTCAAAAGAAAATGGTAATGGTAGTTTTTATAGTGTACAGTAAAAGGCTCTGATAAAAAAAAAAAATGCTACTCTTTGAACACTATCGCTGACCCAGACTTTTGTTTCTTAAAATGTCTCAAGGGGCCTGTGTTTAGGTAACTGAATTCTTTCATTCTTAGTTTCTCAGAGTGATTTTCTACTCTACACAGATGACTTAACTGCTTCCAAAAGTAATGTCATTAGCTTCAGTTACTGAATTTGAAAAATAACAAAATCAACGGCACTGAAGAAAGGACCTGTTACAGTGGTTTTCTAGCTCACAAGCTAGAGGCTTGAGTGCTGATACTCTGTCTTCCCTAACCAGGAGTTACCTGCTCAGCCATGGGTTTGAGAGTGTGTTCATTATTTGGGTATTTTAGTAGCTTGCCTTTAATAAAATCTATTGTGAATACAAGATTGTTGTTGTTGGGATTTTTTTAAGATGCACAACATGGTCAAATCTGTGAATTTTCATGTGATCAGTAAGAAGCACTTTGCTGATTAGTGACTAGATTTCACAGCTATTCTTTGAGAAAATTGCCTTATCTATGCAAAGCCATCTTTTTTTCACCCATATTAGGAAACAAGCATTGGGAATTTCTGCCTGATTTTTTACTCTTGGAAAAAAATAAAATGTAAATTGAATAGTTCTGTAACTGTAACCCTCTACCCATTGATAACATGAAGTCTCAGACTAGGAAATCTCTCTGTGAATTGTAATTCAGCTAATGTATTTTGAATTGTTTTTCATTATAATGCAGAGGAAATTTTTATTCATCTTAAAGAAAAGTTTTAAGGAATTTTTGGAAAAGAAAGTAATCCTTACTTGTTTGACAAAGATCTCCACCTTTTTCATCTCAAGTATCGGAAATGTTTTGGTGTGATAGAGGCAGTGGGTTGTATGACAAAAGCTGTTTGTGATGCATTGAGAAACTTCTCTTTGAATTTGTGGTATATGAAGTAAAAGCCTGTTATAATTTAGTACCAATTAGGTGGTTTAAATCTGTTTGAAATTCCATCTTAGAAATCCATGGTAACTGTAAAATAATAAAAAACCAAATAGTTTGTTATCAACAAACTATCAATATCAATAGGTTTGTTTTCACTTATAATTGGAAAGAAGCAAAAATTGAACTCCAGAAAGGATGGATGTTACAGGGATTATTGTCTGTCCTATACAATAAAATGTACAAGGGGTAGCAGTGAAGTAACCTGAAGAAGGTACTTTGTTGCACTAATGTTCTTTGGGCAACTGCAAGAACTGGAGAAACAAGACGTGTTTTTGTATTCTCTAGAGAAACTAAAGCTTGCTTAAGGGTGAAATAGAAGACATGATCACCTAAAATTTATTTGAATATCTGAATGCATTACAGTTTTTAAATGATCAGGTCATTCTTCACTGTGGGGGTCGGGGGGAATTTAGAAGTTCTGCTTAAATTCAGTCTCCTAAGGAAGTCATCAGGGTCAACGTCAAAAATGTGGTTTAAAATCCTTGGGTTTTGATAATGTTATATTTTATCTTCTTAGGAATGGCAAAATTCTATTCAGAAGAATGCAGGACTTGCATTTATTGAGCTCATCAATGAAGGAAGGTAATGAATTTTAAAGCTTTTGAACAAGTAGTCATTTTGCATTTATTCCATTGGGTGATAATACTTCCTCACCATCTGTTCCAAAAAGATTGTGGAAAGCCCATGTTAATTAAGAGATTTATTGTATAGGCACTTTATATAGTAAATATTTCAATTTTAAGTGTGTAAATTTTGAGAATTTTTATTTTTTTGACAGAATGGAATTCCCTTGAACTGTATATAAGTTTAGGATTATTTGAGAATTGAACCACCATTCTCCAGAGCAGCAAGGTTGTTTTACCCACACAGTCCAGGGAGTCCAACCTGTAAAACCATCTGCTGCTCCATCTGGTTTAGGAGCACAGCATTCATTTTACAGACATACTTCTCTATACTATAATTTCATTATTATTTTATCTAGAATTTCCAGTCCAGTTTGAGTCCTGTAAACCACACATGATATTATGTTTATATGAGCTTCCTAGATTTTGAAATTTTTAATGAAATTTGTTATCAATCCTCAAGTAATTTTAATTCTATATGTTCTGTTCTCTGCATTGTTTGTCAGTACTTCCAGCCAGCAAGCTGGGAAGCAAAGGGAGACTCTTTGGCCTTTCTGGTAGTGGAGTACCCAAGACAAACAAAACCACTTGTGCAATGTGTCTGATTTGTATTGGCCAATACATTAAATCCATTTGAATATACATATTTTGTTGTGTGCAGCTAAAAAAAAAAAAAAGCAATACACCTGTTGAAGAGATGCTGTCATTTTATCTGTGATTTTTTTTTTTCACCAATTGTATCTCATTAGCAAAGTGAAGTATCAAATCTTCTCTTTATTTTAGGATGTTTTTTGTCTACCTGATATTTCAGTGGTTAAATCATGCATTTATTTGAAATGAAATTTAGGAAATGTCAGAGTATAGAAATATAGGAATATGAATATCAAAAACACAAGAGCCTGTTATTACCCAGTATTTGGCTGGTGTAAATTCTCCTGGGTTCCCTGTGCACACTGAATTTATAGTGCTATATAGCAATAGGAAACTTAAGTCCCTCCATTGGAAATTCTTCTTGCTGTGAAGTGCAAATATGAGTTTTAGACATAATAGGACTCACCTGAGTGGGTCATGTACTGCATATTGTACAACAAGTATTACCTGGCAGCAGACTGAATAATTGTAATAAGCTTGTGTTCTTGGATAGTAATATGCAATACCATTTGGAGCTTTTTTTTTTATTTTCTCAGCCAGGATGTTGAGGTCAGATATTATTGCATGCTCACTATTGATAAAATGACCATTCTGAACGAATGCTCTGTGTGTGTATTTTTATCGGTCAGGTATTAAGATACCAGTGGAACTTCTAATCCCCTCTAACAAAGACTTTTCAAAAATAATAAGTATTTAAGAACCACTCCTTAAATCCAGTCAAAGGAATGTCTAATCAAACTGCCCTTGGACACATGTTCCTCCCTATACCTTTCTCAGAAAGGTGTTTTAGAATAAGTGTGTGTGTGTTACTGGAATGGTCTCCTTTGCAATCAGTCTGTTTGTTTTTAATTTACCCTTTTGGGGACAAAGATAACAATTCTTTAACTGAAAATTGTTATAAATATTTATTCTGCTTAATAGCTAAACTTGTGAATGCAATTCATCAATCATAGCTAGAGAATGCAATTGTGCAGTTGTCAACAATTAACAGGACATAAACAGTTGATGAATGTGCAGCTGAATTAAAGTGCTCCCTAGGATAACCTGAAATTATAAACTGGATCATTTAAAGGAATCTAACAAAGGATCTTTATAATTAAAACAAAGCAGGGTTAATGGGATGTAAAATTGCATATAATCACTGTGCAATAATGATTGAATTTTAAATTATTAAAAGCAAAATGAAGACTAAGAATATTTTGAAGGACTTTCTGGGTAAGATTTTGAGAGACATGGGTAATAAATCAAAAGTTTTGAGAAGGATTTTTCTTTTGAATGTGGATGAAAATGTTTAGATGTAATGCAGAGAATCATGGTTTTAATATCTTCAATTAGACATCTATATTCTAATATATGGATGCTATAAGGTGATTTTCTGAGTACCTATCTCTTGTTATATCTCCTTGAAATAGATCAAATTCATTTTGGATCTTTGAATGTATTAGAAATGTTCTTAAATAAAATATTTCAGTTTAGTTGTAGTTTAAACAATTACATCTGTATTTCTGTTACTTTAACAAACTGCATTTTCATTTTAAATTGGTTGATTTGCTGTGTTTCTGGGAGTTTTTTTGATAGAGATAATGGGTTTTGAGGAAGATCTGAGTAACACGTAGTTTTGAAATTCAATATAGGAACACTGATACAACTTTCTAAAAACAGAACTGTTGTCACAGTTTTTAGTGTAACAAGAGATCTGACTATAGATTTAAATTAATTCTTTCAAGGTATGTAATACACCTGAAAGATTTAGTGACATCCTGGTTATGATCCTGAACTTCATGCTTCTATTTAATCAGTCTCCTGCTATGAATGTGTGATGTTGAGGGTATCACACATGTCAAGAGCTTCACTGACAGCAGCTTAATTAGGATTTCAGATTTACATTGGGGTATACACATAACCAGGCTTCATAATTTTAAAGCTGGATGCATCTGCAATGCTGGCTGTGAAAGGAGACGTGAAAAGACTTCTTTAGGAATGATATGTGAGGGAGACTACGGCCCACATTTAAGTCAGGTAGTGATGGATGAGGTCGAAAGAAAAGGCTGCTCACTGACAAAAGCAAGAGATAAGAGCACCCACCTCAAGTAAATATGTGTACAAATATATACATCTTCAGCAACTAGGAGTAGAAATTACTCCGCATGCAATCACAAAACTATGACATCATTGGAATGGGTGAATAAGATTTGGTGGGACAGTCTGCAGTGCATGACAGAAATGCTGCAATAGATAATTTCCTTGGAAAAGATAGCCAGAGAAAGCAAGGAGGGAGTGTGAAGAATCAGTTCAGATTTTTGAAGTTCTTCAGTGGGATGGAAGATAGTCTGGTTGATGACTTGCAGGACAGGATCAGAGGAGAATCATGGTTAGAGTTTGTTACAGACCACTAATTCAACGTAAGGGAAAGGAAGAAGCATTCTTTAACCACCTTGAAGAAGTACCTGAATCACAAACCCTAGCTCCCCAAGGGGGTCTTTAACTTTCCTGATGACCTGTGGAAGTGCAACAAGGTGGGATGCATGTAGGGAAGGAAATTACTGGAGAGTGCTGGGGATGACTTCTTGATACAGGATGAGATAGCTAAGAGTGACACACAGCTGGATCTTCTATTTACCAGCAAGCAAGATTTTTTTTCAATGTGATTAATTAATGGCACCTTTGGCTGTAGTTGCTGTGAAACAGTGATGTTCAAGGCCGTGAGAGAAGTGAGGATTGAGTAGAATACAGATTCTATGAGTGCAAATTTTAGCCTATTGAGGAAACTGGTCAGTAGGATCCCATGCGAGGCAAATGTGTGCATCAAGGTAGCTCTAAAAGATGTCAGGCTTATAAGTACAGCATTATCCAAGTGCAGGAACAGGAAAAAATGTAACTGTAGTAATGTAAATGTAAATGCTGGTTCAGCCAGCAAAAGAAATTATCATAGAGCTCTGATGCAAAAAGGGAGTATGCAGGAGGTGAAACTAGAAGCTGTCTAGAAAGGAGGAATTTAGAAGCACTGCATGAGCTTGTAAGGAATATTGTCAGGAAGTCCAGTAGTCAGCTGTAAATGAAGCTTGGAAGAGATATCAAGGACAACAAGAGCTTCATTAGTAGGCTGACCGAGGGAAATCTCTTGTTGCTGAATGGGGTGGATGATTTAGTCACAGATATGACTGAGATGCTCAATGCCTTATCTGCCTCAGTATTCACTAAATTTTATCAAGACTCTGTCTTTAGTGAAAGGGTTCAAGGAGGGCATCTGCCAGCCATGGATAAGGTTTGAGTCAGGAATTCCTTGAGACATCTTGTCCCATACAAGCCCATGATACCTGATGGGGTACATCTGATGGTTGTGAAAGTCTTTGCAAGGCTGATCACCGATCCAAGAAGTCAAGGAAATTGGGGCAGGTCAGGTCACAGGTGCCTGGAGAAAGGCATATGTTACACCTATTTTTAAAGTAGTCCTCAAAATCGGGGCAAAAGCTTGTAAATTTTTCTTCTGTCCCTTGGAAGACCGTGGGACAGAATCCCTTTGATACATATTCTGGCTGCTTGAAAGAGAAGCTAACTGAGAACAACCAACATGGATTTACAAAAGCTAAACCATCCATGGCCAACCTGTTTGCCTTCTGTAATAACAAAGATAAAAGAATCAGATTTGTGGGCAGAGGAGTAGCAATGAACATCATTTGTCTTGACACATGGAATACTCATACTTGACACCACAATACTCATACTTGTTTTTTAGAACTCTACATTCTGAATGAATGGACAGCTAAATAGGTAAAAAACTTACTACTTAAAGGGGGTCCAAGGTTTGTGTTTAATTGGTTGTACCTTAGCTTGATGTTTTTGACAAGCAGAGTATCTCAGGGATCTATCCTGCCTAAAAGATGGATTTTACAGGTCATGATCTATTAGTCTTTCAGAGCTGGATTACTATCCTCATCATCCATTTTCTTCCCCCTTTATGCTTTCACAACACTCGCCTCTTTAAAGAGATGATCTTGTTCCTTTCATGAAAAATTTTCCTTTATTTTTTTTACATAATTTCTTCATTTTAAATAGGAGTAGTTTAATTCTAATGTAAATTTAAGGCAACATAAGACTGTATTTAATCTCAGATTTAAAATTGTAAACTTTATTCCTGTAATTCCATATCTATACCTAAGTGTGCTTTCTGCCTTTAGCCATGAAAATATATATTTTAGCATATCCACCTACCTGGACCTCTGAGCATACTTAAAATTCACAAGAAGCCATTTTCTTTTTAACCTTGTTTTGTTGAAATATTTTTTTAAAATAACAGAATATTTAAATAGTCTGGAAATTAGCCTTTCTTTAAATTTGGATGAGTTGCTGATTCAATCCTGAAAGGAGGCTCATAAAGGCTTAAATTCTTCCTTTGCTACCTCAACTGGGATTGTGGGGTAACTGCATCAAATTTTCTTTTGGACATCCTCTGTTGCAGTTTGGCAGTTCTGATATGTTTTGTTTGTGGTAAATTAGTTAACAGCCATTATTCACTGTCTGCGAAACTTAAATGTTCCAGCATGTGTTAAAAGGTATATCTATAGTGCCACTTGCCATATTTGGTTTAGGATGTGCATCTGCAGTGGGGTCTCTAAATAGCCCTCAAAGAACTCATTTAGTAGTAGGGTCCAAAATGGATGCAGTTCCTTGTTTCTGTTTTCATAACGAGCTTGATTACAGGACAGAATGGGGACCTCATCCGAACCATTCAAGAATGAAAATATTTGGTCTTCAGACCATATGGAGTTCAGAACTACCGGAACATCTTGCAAAAGGTTCCAGGCTGATGTGCAAAATCCAACATATGCAAATACAGTCAGAAAACAACACTGGGGAAGCAGTAGCACTCAGAAACAATAAATAAATAAGAGCAAAGGTGTTTGGTTATTCTGTCTTTGACGGATATAACCAAATTCTACTGCTTTATTGTCATCTCCATGGAGTGTAACTTTTGATTGTAGGAATCCTTTATTAACTGTGTGTGGCTGTTTTATGGAAATTTATCCTGAATGTCATCTTCCTTTAGTAGAGGATCCCTGTCATACATACTTCTGTAAAAATGGGGACTGAATGTCTGTATTTCTATTCCTGCTAAACCTAAAGAGCTTGAGTCCCTTGTTCAGGTGTGCTTCTTCATAATCTCATATTCCTTACTACAGCTGTCCTTGTCCTGCCTCCAGACTAGTAGCTTGTGTTAGATGAAGCATACATTCTTTTGGTCACCATCTGTGTACTTGTGGGGTCAGTACACCTACAGTTCTTAGATCTGTTATAGGTTTTGGAGTATCCTTTCCCCCAGCATTGCCTGATCAGGTCATATCTCAAAGAGGATGCTGATTCTGAGATAAAGGCCATCTCAGTTATAATTGCTGGTCAAGGATGTTTATTGTCCAGTAAATACTATTCCAAAGAGACAGATTCCTCTTGATTTAGAAACTTCTTTTGCAAAATAGAAAATCTTTATGGGGAGTGGAACAGATTCTTTGTAGTCAACTCTGAGTTTTGTTGAATCTGTTACACCTTCTGTGACATTTCTGAAACATTAATAGTTACCCTTCATGAAATTTATCTTGTTAATGTGGTTATGTTGTAGTTCAATAGCCAGTGTTTGCATGCTGTAATTTCAAACTTTTCTCTAGGGAATTCTTCATCATTCTTCTCTTGCAAGAAATGAGACCACCATGTAAGAAATTACTTTCCAAAATTTATAGGAATTTGCTTTCAAAGTATTCATAGCAATACTGCGTCTTGTGGAACTTCAAACTCTCTTCAAGTTAGACTAGTTTATGAATCCTATTACAGATACCAAGTGCAATGATAGGTTTCATTTCTTATGAATGCCATTAAGAGAAATAATTTTCAAACCAACTGTTTGATGAAAACATGGCACATTTCCAGGCTGGGGTTTTTTTTTTTGGTTTTGTTTTTGTTTTTTTTTTTAAATAAAGCTATGGGCATATGATGAAAGTAAGTCAGAGAAACATCTGTTTCCCTGGACATGGTAGTTGGTGGAATTTCAGGAATGAGTAGAGGAAGCAAGATCTTAGCTAAATTATAACAAATGTTCATTTGTTAATCTATTTTGAAAACTGCTGTTTGGGAATGATCAGGGTTTTTAGTTTACTTCAAATGAAGGAAAGACTGGGCAACGTAAGCTCAATCATTTTATCTGGCAGAGTAAAAACTATGAGCCCTTTCTCTCTGTGTGAGATTATTACTAGGAACAACTGACTGCAGGATAGCAAAGCCAGGTTAGAATAGGTAGTGAGACAAGAATTTTCATCCTTCAGTTCTAATAGGTATACAAATAGCACCCCCAATCCACACCTTGTTGCTAGCGTTTTATGTTTTTTACAGGTTTCTGATACAGTTTGTATATAGTCTTGCACCATCTCTATTTCCAAAACTCTAAAAAAGTTCTTCCAAGCACTGGCTATTTATCTGAATGACTTCATAGAATGTGGTACTCCACAATCCAGCCTTTTAAAACTCCATTATCTGTAAAACAGGGGCTTCTGATTGGTTACACATACTTTTTTACAAATTCCTTTAACCTGTAAACACTCTGGAATTCTAAAGTAACTTCGCTGAGGACAGAATTCTGGAAAGCTAGCTATATGGATTTAAAATAATTTCCCTACTCCCAGACTATATTTAAAAATAACTCATATTTGTGAATCGTCATATTCATGAATGAAACTAGCTCTAAGTCTTCCCTTGCTCATAAGTCTGAGATTCTTACATTTTTAGCTTAAGGAGACCCCACCATTTATTCCAACAGATACTAAAGCCCTGTCATGCTCATTATGAAATACCAGCTTATTTTAATTAGAGTTTTTTCCGTATCTTCAGCTGAAAACTCCACAGGTATCTGAACGGAAACCTCATTTCTCTGTAGGAGGATTTGAGGGACAAGTGATTTCAGACTGCTTTGTTGGTGGATTCCTTACTGAAAGTCTTTTGATTCAGCCTAAAACCAAGTCAAACCTATTTCCTAGTAAAGGCTTGTTAACTGTGGTTTGTAAATTTGTGGGTGTTAATATAAATCAAGCTTGTCTGGGTGACGAGAAACCATAAGTTACCAAGTAATGTTTAATCTCTGCCTTATGAAGTAAGGATTGCCACACAGAGAGGAGAGAAGATTTTTGCTGGTTATCAGTTCTTGGTTGAGATCAGCTCATCTGGCAAGCCCAGTTGTCTTCAATACTGGTAGGAGTTTCAGTGGTGCAACTGAAGAACACAGGATAAAGCCAAACATTTTTCAAGGTCCATTTTTAAACTTTTTTTACTCAAGACAATATTTTTTTTTTGGTAAATCGTGAATTATTGGAAATGAGTATACAAAGTAGAGCAAGCCTGTGGTGAAACTTCTCATACAACTCCTTAGCCCTTTGGAAGTACTACTTATGTAGAAATTTATAAGCATGACCAGAATGCCTGATTCCTCACTGTCTCAACATTTATGTAGCTACTAGGTCTGTTGAGCATGGTGCTTGCTAAGACAGGATGAGGATTTACAAGAGTGAATGAGAACAGTGGCTATAACTCAGTCACAGTGATAAGGAGATCTTGCTAAAGAACAGGTTTCATTTCCAAAGGAGAGTAAAAATTGTACAGCTCTCAAATTTTAGATCATCCCTTTATATAGCAAGTATACATGCATTCTTGTGCCTCAAGCTCCTTCTTACTGGGATTGGTCACTCCAGTACAGGACGATGGTCAGGGAAAGATACAGAGGACAGACTTTTCCCCAAAAAGGGAATGCTCTGTAAAGAACTGTGGATGAGAAACCCAGTTGGACAGATGACAGAAATATCAATCAGGGTATACTGGATGGGTTTCAAACCTGCATTAATATAAATATTATACAGTGTAATGTACTACATAAATATTTCATAATGTAACAGTACATGGAGTTCATATTCTTGAAAATATATGCTAGAGGCTGCATCTTTTGGAAATATCTGAGGAGGTAAAAGACCAATCTATCACTGAAATTTTCTTGTGCAAAATCATAGAATATAGTGCTAAGAAAAAGGGAAACACAATTTTAGAATTGCATCAGAAATGGTTTCCATTGAAGTAAGGCAGCAATTACGTTACTCAGTAAATAGTGACTAGAATTTGTCTAGAATACTGCCAATAGTTTTGGATATGCACTTGCAGAAAAGGTAAAATTAAACTATGATATTAGTAAGACTCCTCTTACCAATTGTTTTGCCATACAAGAAAAGTCAGAGAGCTGGTTTACTTAGCATAATAAATAGGACTACACGGAATATCAGGAGATCATCAGAAGGAAGAATTGTGTAAACCTAGGGGCAAGGTTTGTGTAAAATGAGACAGCAAAGACTGCTGAAGCATACATTTGGATTGGAAAGTAAAAGAGTTTTAAGCTTCAGAGAACCTTCCAGAGCTGTGTGGGAGGCAAGAAACTCAATCACATTTTCATACATTGAAGACACATTTCATGAAGGAGATTTCATGGAAATGCCTTTCATAAGCTAAAGGCAGTTTATGAAATATTTTAAATGATGTAGCTGCCTGTTGCAATGAAGGAGTGAATTTGCTGTCCTAGAGATCCTTGTTCTTTTCTCTTTCTTGTAGTGTGTGAAGGGAGATTTTTAATTTTATATATATATATGTATAGGAAGCCTTTGATATTACAGAGGGTAAGATTTCTCCTGATCTGGAATTCTTTCTGAATTTCTTTTTTTCCTTTGAGAATCCAAAAGAAGTTGTAGGCACTTTTTCTCAAGCCAAAAAGTTGGAGGTTTGTTGTTTTTTTTTTTTAATCTTATGCCATGCATGTGATTGAATTAATCAGGATTTAGATAAATTGGTTAGTATTCAACATTATCATGCTTTTTCATTAGGTGTAAACTAGTTAAGAAAGTACACTGAATAGTGCTGTGTCTATATGAATCTGAGATTCAGTCAGAGCCAGTTGGCTATGATTTAATCCAGTAAACAGTTTTGCTGTCTTTTACTTAGTAGGAATGTAGTTTGAGAATACATGGTAGCTTTCAGTTAGAACTAAAACTCAATACCAAAAATTATTTTTTAATGGGACTTTTAAAATTCAAAAAGTAAGTTTCCTTTAACAAGTAGAGCAAGCGCAGAAGCAGGTACCTTTGCAAAAACCTCTATAAGACATTGCTTCCTCAACTTTGTAGCTGCTGCCTCTCAGTGATGACACATTTAACTGCTTTACTTTATTATGCATATGTTTTCAGCCCTACATTTTTGCACTTGCAAATCAAAACATCCAGGTCAAAGCTTCTTTTGTAGTCACGCAAGATTTTTAAATGATGGCTTTTCACCCTTCGTTTTTTCAAAGTCCGTCTTTCTGTCGAGGGATTTTAGGACTAGCATGATTATTAAGGGTCTTCTAGATGGAGAAACATAGTTTACCTAGTCTTTGGAGTTCTACCTTAGGTGCATACAAGCATCTAAGGTAAGTGAATTACAGTATGTCCCTTATTAGCACACGTTGATGTCATATTATTTAATTGGTGATACAGTTTTAATAGGCTGTGGCCTCACTTTCATGATAATCCTAATTTGTTAATGATTATACAAACAGTTTTTCATCTTTTTCTTGAAGTCACAATCAGTGATAGATATGTGAGAGTGCATGAAGCAAATGGCAAGACATAGTTGAAATAATACTGAGATATCCCACAGATAAGACTTTTGACAATAAACAAAAGGTACAACTGGAGTCACCAGCAATTCCAGCCATCTGATTTGAATCTGCTGCTGCATGTTTATAAAAGTTTTCATTTTCTGTGAAGCAGACTTTTCCCTATGTATTGGCAAGAGATTTATTTTTAACTTGTGCAAGTCAGTATTCTCTGAGGATCTGTTTGAAGGTCCACCCTTGTAGGTACATAAATGGGCACAGAGAATGTGAACACTTCTTACTACAGATAAATTGCAACCAAGATTAATGTGGTATTTATTTCTCATTGTTCATGAACAGAGGCCACTTAGATTTTTTGTTGGGTTTTTTGTTGGGTTTTTTGGGCGGGTGGTGAGTGTTGAGGTATAAAACCTGCCATGATCTCCCAGATAATAAACTCAGTGGCTTGAAGTGAGTTTTCATCTTTTCTCAGCAAATTCTTGGTGGTAGGTAGTGTCTAAGAAGCCTATTCATTTCACCTGAAGCTATTTGGAACTAGAATTCTTGTCTGGACCACAGCTGGACCATTTTCACTATGCTCCATTTATTCCATATTTTATTAATTCAGGAAGAAATGTACAGCCAGTAGACACTGGAAATCTGTGTGTTTAGCTTTGAAATCCTAGCTTCCAGATTGTTACTATAATATGTAAAATTTCAGGAAGAACTATGATGCAAAATTTCATTAGGGATACTAAACAATCAAATCTAATATTTTCTCATTTTAGAGAAGCTTGTCTATGTCATGAATCACAGAGTGGCTGGGGTTGGAAGGGACTTCTGGAGATCGTCTAGCGCAGCCCTAGGTTCAACTAGAGCAGGTTGCACAGGATTGCATCCAGATGGCTTTTCAATTTCTCCAGGGCAAGAGACTCCACAACCTGTCTGGACACCCTGTTGCAGTGCTCTGTCACCCACAGAGTAAAGACAACGTTCCTCATATGTAGCTGGATCTTGCTGTGTTTCAATTTGTGCCCGTTGCCCCTTGTCTTGTTGCTGGGCACCACTGAAGGATTTGTCCCCATCCTCTTGACACCCACTAATCTTCATTCTTAGTCCATATCTAAGGACAGTCCTACATTTACCTCTTAACAATAAAAATCTGAACACTTAACAGTAATAAAATACTGAAGCATATCGTCCAGCAGGTTAGATTAAAAAATAAAGCTAAATTTTGAAGAGTGCAGTGTAGGCAACTTTATAATTTACAAAAAAAATTTTGCTTTGAAAATAGCAAAGTGTTAGATATGATAAAAAGGGTTATTAAAAGCATGAATATCCACTGTGAAACCTTGATCCAAGTTTTTTTCTTTATCTCTAAAACAGAGGCTCCAACATTTATGGTTTCCCTTGCCATGCACACATATTAAATATTAGCTCAGGGTAAGTGATTTCCTTCCTCCACAGATGGTAGAACACACCAAAGGAGGCAAGAACACCATTCAGATCTTCCCATCTTACAGGTGTAAGGTCTAGTAATCATGACTTTCATTTCTAATAATAAGGAATTTTATTTTTGGTGCTTTTAACACCAAACACCAACCTTAGGGCTGAGTTTGCTAGAATTTTTACAGCCTTAATATAAGAAACTGAAATTCTTTCCCTGATGCTGCAAGAAGGAAAATCCCAGATCATGTTCCACTTTCACAGAAAAAGAAATGGTCCTTTTTGATCCTAAACAGACCTGTCAGATCATTGCATCCTGAAAGATATTTACTCCCTCCTGATAAGAAGAGCAGATTAATTTTTAGCTTAGTAGCCAACCCTAGATATGGACTATAGGGACAAGAAAGCAGTTGATTCCATTCTTGCTGCCCAAAAAGATGTGAGCATTTTTAACACAGTGTTGTTTATGCTGCAATTTTATTATGCACCTCATGGTATTTTGTGGTCTTCACAAAAGTCTTAAGTTAATGTGTCTGACTGACATCCTCAGTCTCAGTCCAGTCTTAATCTGTTTTTTCCTCCTTTTTAAGTAAGATTTGTCTATTCCTGATACCTTGAAAACTTGGAAACATGATGCACTTTTCACTCTAGTGTTTGAAAAAACATGTGAGAGATATTGATATTATTTTGCAATTTTAATAGAATTTTAAAACTTCAATAATGGCATGACTTTTTAAGACTGAAATTGGAATACCTCTATTTAATGTTTTCAATGGTACAAATAAGAGTTTAAGCCGTTGCCTAGATTTTTTAAATGACAGTGCAGTATTCATACTGGGACTACTGTTAAAAGCATACTCAAAATGTATTCTTCCATAAAGAACTTTTCCCTTAAATAATAAACAGAAAACCTTTTTCCATTTAATATGATTTCTTTCTGCTTTCACAATGCAGAAAAATTTGGATAAAATTATTTTTTTCATTTCAACTAATTTGAAAATTTAATTACAGGAGTTTCATTTATTTTAATTTTTTACATTGTAACTAAATCTGCTGAAATAGTTTATTTGAAGTACATCAAATAAAAATGCTGATTCTGATTTTTCTTATTTTAGATTATTGTGTCATGCAATGAAAGACCATATAGTGCGTGTTGCAAATGAAGCAGAATTTATTTTAAACAGACAAAGAGCTGAAGATGTCCACAAGCATGCAGAATTTGAGGTAAGCCTGAGACCTGATGCATTTCTAGTTCTCTGTTTTCACTCAGTTGTCACCTAGACTGTAACTCCATGCAATAAAGATTTTTTTTTTTTTTCTCAAGGAAAAAATTTACATTGAAAGCATTTCAAAACTGGTTTTTAAAAGCTTTGATAAATGTGAAGCACAAGGAATGGGTTTAATTTCTCATCTTGTTACTGAAATTCATAAAAGCATTTACAGCTTGAAGAAATGTCTTAATCAGAATGTCCAATCTAATATGGTAGACCCTTCGGTTCACAAAGAACTTTTCTGATTTATTGAAAATAGTAATGCAAATCACCTTACTAATTATTTTTGTTGATTTTTTTCAACAGTATGTATGAGTTTAGTAATAGAACAAAGCAATTATATCCTTAAGGTACTTCACAAAAAATAAGAAATAAAAATGTTTTGTTAAAGAAATTTAATATTTTAAGGTCATTTTCTTCAAACATTTTGAATTTTGGAGCACTTTAGAACATTTACTTTTTATAATTTATATAGTGAAATTCAATACTGCATATCTTTCTTGGTAGCTAGCAATCATTAACCATTGACAGTAAGATTCAGTACTGGAAGACGTAACAGAGTAGCTGACTCCCATAACTCTTAAATGTCTATAATTTTTATGCTGAAAAGGAGTCAACACTCAATTGCTTTTTCATCACTGAGTGGTACAGTATACAACTTAAATTACATTGCTTGAAAGTGATCCAAATGTTAAACCCGCTGTTTTTAAAATGTCTTCAGTTTTATAGGTTTTCAATTGTTTATACAGGATTAATTTTATTCCTATTGAAAGAAAAAAATGCAAAAGTAATGGTGTAAAGTTAAGACTTCATTTTTGACATGACTTTATCAAATATGAGTTTGGATTTTTGTGGTGTTTCATACAATATTTCATCACTGTTTTTTATTGTTTCCGAACCTGCCTTTCGTTTGTATACATTTGTGTAGGTGTAGGTGTATATGTGCAGTCATCTATTTCCACGTTTTACTGCTCAAGTGACCCAGCATTAGGATTGAGATAGACTGACTTAGTATTGATAATAATAAATAGCTATATCATTTTATTAATCTGTCAGAAAATGTCAACAAGCACCTGGTGGCTAGAAATAGGATCCAGTAATCTTAGTTTTGATGAGGTTTTTGTCTCCTTGGAACAGCTCTCTTAAATGTGCACTTTGATGTGCTAGTTTTTGTGCTCCTTGACCTAGCCGAAAACTGTGAGACACAGAGATATCTGTTGTCATTTTGAATACACATAACCTTTACTTCATTTTGTCAGAGCAGACAGCAGACTCTTGTCATAGGGGATTGCAACAACTTTATTACCAAGCTTATACTGGATATTTTGAACGTAGATAAAATTGCATTTACAATTAAGTGTATGTCAGAGTGAAGCTTCATATTGCCTCAACAATAAATAACATTTGATATCTATCAGAGCATCATGCAGTAACCTAAGATGACAATGGAAGATTGAGTTATCTGCTCTTTGAAGAATACATTGAAGTATAAGATCTGTCAGAGCTCTAGACAAAATGAGAATATTCAATTAACTTCCAGCTTCTGTTAGCAAATAGGATTTAGAATATTAACTAAATTCCCTAAAGGAATAGCCTCAAGTCTGTCTTATTGTCTGGTAAAGAAATCAACACATTTTTCATATATGAAAATTTTCATTACATTTCTTGTAGGAAAAGATCGAGATACACATTTTAGGCAACTGAGTTCAAAACTGCAAATCATAAAACAAAATTTTAAAATGTAGACTGTTTTAAATGTGAAATTCACAAGTACTTAAATAAGATGATGGTTAAAGTCTGAAAGAATGCTTTATACATTGTCTTTAATAATGGTGGGAATATAACGGAACATTTTATTATTCATCCTACTTGAAAGTGGTCGGCACAAAGAGATTTCTGGTAGTTTTCTGCTACATGATTGTATATCTGTCATTTTGTTTTAATAAACTGCACACGTATATGTTCTGGGGTTTAGTACATGTTAATCATTGCTCTCAGCTAGAGAAGTGCATGACTATTTTATTTTATTTCTGCCCTTTAAATTTTAATTGAATCATTATGGGTGAAGTTATTTGGTCCAAGCTGCACCAAGTTACTGTGTCCCCTGCACAGAGAGGAGGCCATGGACCAGCATCTAAATTTTACTCTATGACTCCAGTTGTAGTAACAGCCAGGAAAATTCCTCACAGAATGGATACTTCACAGTTAACTTTCATTTTGTTAACCTTTGTAATTGTTCAGGAAGAAAAATGAAAATTTAATTTTACTGTCCAATGAGCTGGTGAAATATTAACCTCATTACTAAGGCAGATCATTGTACTAATTGGTGCCTCCCTGTACAAGAAGATAAATTGAAAAATGAATTAACCCTTTATGAATTAGTGTAACCATTGTTCTTTCCCAGATAGATTACTTGAAATAATGTCTGTAAACACAATAGAATGACCACTGTAAAAATCTTACTGAATGCTAATGTGATCTGTACTAAAAAGGTAGCGTGCAGAAATATGGAGAATAAAATATTAAGTATCAGGTTAACTTAATTTTAATTGCTCTTTTGAATACTAGAAAATTGGATTCTATTCAGCACTATTACAGCATTGAGTGTTGGCTAAACATTCTAAAATGGTGCACAAAAACTCTAACTGCAAAAATGTGTCTTAAAAGGTATTTTTAAAATTAGCTATTTTGAGAATAATCTAGCCTTTGTAATTTATACCTAGAAAATTATACTTTTAGTGGATTTATTTTGATTACTCTGGCTGCATTCCCTTTCTTTAGACATGATGAAAGAATTTTTACGAGGAGGAGAAATTGAGTTTGAGCTTAGCATGATTTTGAGAAAAGAAATGGAAAAGTATTGTCCTTATACATAAAGAAAGGGCTTATGAAAATGAAAATGCATTTTAGAATTGTGGCAGTTTAGAAACAAATTTGCAAGAAGGTCAAGAACCACAGCATTTGTTTTAGAAGTAGTCTTCTCTCAAAGGAAATGTGATGGAAATATTAGATCTTTTTCAGTTTAAAAGTTGAGTGATTTTTTTTTTATCCATTAGGTTTTTAGAAGAGATAGTATGTTATCAAAATTTTGCATATTGTGGTATAAAATAGAAAATATACTCTGTAATTTTGTAGTTTAGCATCTGTAGTAATAAAATAATCAAATAACTTTTTAATTTTAGGTCTTAATGTAATTTAAAGATCAAAACCAGCGTACATAATTTTTTCTTGTATATTATCCTAAGTATGTTAGAGCTGTATTTTATACCTGAGAACTCATGAAACATTTACAAAGAAAGGCAAACTTCTGAGGTTAGCCTTCCATGGCCACACCTATACACACACAGGTGTATGACTTCATGGTTTTAATTGCAATTCTGTTGTCTTTGCCCTTGGTATTTCAATTTTTACATGTTCTGAGTGCTTTTTTTATGGATAATATATAATAGTAGAACCATTTCAATTGAATGGTGTCTTGATTTAGAAATTGTACTACAGAACAATTCAGCGTCCCCACTGAGACTCTCCTAAACCAGACACTTTTTGATTGCTTCCCTGCCCCTTCCATGGTGGAGTTGAGAACTGGAGGTACAAAAGGTGAAAATCATGAGTTAAGAACAATTTACTGGAAACAGCAATGAGATAAGAAAGAAAACAGTAACAGCAACAATATTAATAACAAAAGGTATAAAATAAAGAAGTGGTTTACACTGTAAGTAAAACAAGACTGGACCCCATTTTGCCTGCCACAAATTCTCCCTGACCAAAGAGAGTCTTCCTTACTCCTGCCCCTGGCAAGTGACATGAGATAGTATCACATAACACTAGGTTTTGAATATGCCTCCCTTCCAGCTTCTGTAAAAAATTAACCCTGTCCTGGATGAAACTAAGACAAATGACATGTCCTATTCTTCTGAAAAGTGTTTTAATGAGTTCTTTTCATATTCAAAGAGTTTAATAAATAATAATTTTAAGGCAATCGTAAATAGCCTGTCTTTAATGAAGTGGATGTTCTTTCATTCCCAGTCGCAGTGTGCTCAGTATGCTGCTGACCGGAGAGAGGAGGAGAAGATGTGTGATCACCTCATCAGTGCTGCTAAGCATCGAGATCATGTTACGGCCAACCAGCTCAAACAGAAGATACTCAACATACTGACGAATAAACATGGTGCCTGGGGAGCTGTTTCTCACAGGTAAGCTGCAAATGTAAGAAGTGTGGCGCTTTAAACATTACTTTCAAAGTTTGAGAGGAGCAGGCCTTGTATAGCTGAAATATGATTTTATTAGGAGTTTAAATATACTTAAGTGTAGCATGTGCAAAGCTGAACATAACCAAAGTGCAGCTAAATTACATGAGTATTTCTTTTAAAAAACTAATTTAAAAAAGTATCTAAAATATGTAATTTCTTCTCTATATAACTGATATGGTATTTGAGGTTTTATTCAGAGCTCTGTTGAGTACTGGTTTTAAAAGTTCATTCCATTCAGCACAGAGGTGAAATGAAATGTTTTCATACATCATGCCAAAAATAAGAGGCTTGCTCTTCTGAGTCACAAAAATAGCCAGTGGCTAAGGTGCTGACCCTCATGTGGAAGACTTGAGCTGAAATTGCTCCTTTCCTTCATTCAGAGCAAGGTCTTGAACCTGGGTCTGTCATGTGAGTGCCCTGTCTGTGAAAGTAGAGACTGCCAAGTCTCCCTCGTTTGTGCATTCTAGCCACAAACATTTGATTATTTATTCAGAGTGAAACAACTCAAACAAAAGAAATCAAGGAAATCCTGCTCCCAGATAAGTAAAATTTTACAGCTTGATTTTCCATTTAAATTCCTATTTGTCTGCTCTCAGTCACGAAGAGAACAGGAAGTTCCATTTTAGCTCTGATAAACCTTTTCTGTAAAAACATAGTTGAGATGGGTAATACAAAAAATTTTTCTACATAAATATTCTTTAAAAATATATTTGCATTTATGTTGACTACATAGTTAGAGCTTAAGCCTATTAGAAAAGTTACCAAGTAATAAATTTGACATGTCAGTAGTAAGGTTTAATAAATAGCACATATACTGTTCATTTTTGTGATTCTATCTAGTTTGTTCTTGAAGTTATACCATGTTTGAAATAAGAAGAAAATTTTTCATGTTCATTATCCCTGTTTCTTCTAAAGAAATCACTCTCTCCTGGATGATGATGAAGATGTATTTATTCTTTTAAATGGTAGAAACTGTGGAAATTCAGTCTTACAGAAACTGTCGTCTAACACCAGAGACATTCTGGTGGAAATTACAAAAATGGCAAGTAGAAAATTGTGATATGGTTAATTCAAAACAGGCTTAGTCCATAAAGGATGCTCATGTTATCTCTAGTTGAGGCTTAAAGCTGTATGTCTGGAGACTTGAACATGCTGAAAATAAATGCAATTTTCAGTCCTTTTAATGTCTTTGAATAATGAATAACAATTTTTGACTAATGTTGTTGCTCAACTTTGTGAATGGCTGAAGACACTTTGCAGACTTAAATCAGTTCCTGGTCACTACCTTTTCCAAGAGACTATGTCTTCTTAGGGCCAAGTAACTTTTATCTCCTGGATTGTTGATGGCGTCCTAAATGGCAACAGTCCTTTGCTGCAGCTTTTTTTCTCTTTGAGTCCATGCTAGCTTCTGATGGGCCATAAAGTAGCTTGGCATCTGTGACAAGCCTATGAAATTTCTTACACTGAACAAAAGAAACTCTTATTTTATCCTTGTCATGCTACTTGCCCAGTGTTGTCTGCTGCTCAGTTACTGGCAGAGCTACTTTCCCATTTTGGTGCTTGAAGTGCTAGGTGCAGTGGTTGGCTTGGTTGTGTTTTAGCTGCAGGCAGCGGCTTCACCTGGAGAAGGGGGACATGGTGACAGTACAAGGTCTCCAAGTGGGGTTCCTCATTTGCAGGAGCCAGTTGGGAAATGGCCTTGCACTGCAGGTTTGGCCATGTGTGCCGTGGTGGCTTTGTGATCCAGCACACAAGTGCACCTTCTGTCATGGGTCTAGTGGACTGTGAATGGGAAGGGCTGAGATGACAGCCGGGAGAGGGAGATGCCCAGTGGAAGAGCCTTTGAGCTTTGTTAGGGACCAACATCACTCAGTGGGCAGATCTGAAAGGCTTTAAGGGTAGAAAATGGAGAAGGGTCTCATTGAGCTCCTCAGCCACAGAATGCAAAAACTGGTGTTAATTGAAGAGATACTCTGATACTTTTTATATGATGGAAATTGAGATGGTTTCCAAAACCATACACACCTCTGGTCTTGGCTGGCACGAGATAACATGACTCAAGTCTCTGTTTTCAGCTCCTGACAAATAATTACAGTATTAGCAGTCTCTTTCTAAACTCATGTATCTCTGTGCAATGAGAGATACAGCCTGACTGGAATACAGAGTTACTCTGAAAATACACAAAAACCAGGTTGTCACTCCAGACCTCTACACTTCGGTAGTGTTTCTATAATTTTTATTGGAAAAGTGTTCCCAGTTCTGAAGGCACACTGCTGTTCAACTTGAGAGCTGGAGACCCTTCACTGAAATGGGCAATTCAGGGAGATCCTTCTCTGGCCCAGATGGGCCAGGGTAAGAAACAGGCCATCACTTCTGCACAATAAATACTTGGGTAATAACAATGCTTTTTGACATCCAAAATGGATAAGATAAGTAGGAAAATATTTGGGCAGACATGAGTGTGGTTCTTCGAAGCTTCAGTTCTCTATCTGCACAGTGGTAGCTGCAAATTTACTGTTAGTTGCAGCATACGAATATGTATAGAATCGTAGGATCATTTAGATAGAAAAGGAGCTCTAAGATCACTGAATCCAACCATTAACCTAACACTGCCAAACTCACCAATAAATGATGTCCCTGAGTGCCACATCCACATGTCTTTTAAACATCCCTAGGGATGGTGACTCAACCACCTCTCTGGGCAATTTGTTCCAATGTTTCACAACCCTTTTGGTGATGAAAATTTTCCCAATATCCAGTCTAAAGCTCTCCTGGCCTAACTTGAGGCCATGTCCTCTTGTCCTATCTTGTTCTATACGGTTTTGTTTATCTCTTCTCAAGATAAACAAACAATTTTCAAGTTCTTTAACACAGATGCTCATGTTACAAAATATTATGGTTTCGTTTTGTCAACTAAAACCCAACTTTAAAGAAAATTCTTCCTGGTGTTTGCTGTTCAACACAATGAGCTTCTAAGCCTTCCCAGCTTTTGTGTCTTTGCATAATGTCTTCGCAGAAAGCAGCAACCAGCATTTACTATTTAATCTACAGGTGCCACAAAGCTTACTCTTTGTTCATTAAGCAACAAAGAGACTATGAAGAACCACAGAAGGTTAGTAGTGAGAGGAAAAGCAAGAGGTCTGATGTTCTGATGTAGTCTACCTTCTATAGTATTTGTAAATTATGAATTTTAAATATACTATCATAAAATCTTCCCCAAATGTCTGAAAAAACAAGAATGAAATTGAATGGTATGAGCCAACAAAATACCATATGAGACGTGAAATTCTAAGTCAGATTATAGTTATATATACATAGCTTAACTAAAAATATCATAAAACCATAGGTGGCTTGCATTTTAATTAGCTTCCTAATTAGATATTAATTTATGAAGGTGAAATTAATTATAGACAAGTGCTCCACAACTTGAATAAATGCCTACAAACACAGTAACACTGAGCAACAAATTCCTGTCTATATGTTCATCAATCAGTGAGCTGGTCTGGGAACGTCTTTACTCTTTCATCTCCTTCTGACTAAATATAGTAAATAACAGTTTCGAGAAAAAAATTTCAGTTTTATTGCTTTTCAGTGTTAGCTTTTCTCCTTCACAAATGTTTTCCCTTTTTATCTTAGAGTGAAACCCAAAGTTCCTTTTCTCAGTTTCTTCCATGTGTGAGCATGAAATCCTCTATAACAAATAGAAATTTACCAAATCATCTTATTTTCATCCACATATCTCAGACAAAGTATAATAGATTTTAAAATAAATCCCATTAGTTTGTTACAAATCCTGTTTGTGCCCTTAAACAAAACTAATTCTGTCTCCTGCATTTGGGCAATTTGACACTTTTAGGTTTCTTTGTAATATACTTTTTTTATATATAGGTAATATACCTAAACATACTTGTTTTCCCTTTTTTAATTTCAGCATTACACCAGAATTAAAATTCTGCAGGCTTTTCCCATTCAGATGAGAAACTGATGAGCTGGTTATTTCCTTCATGCATTGTCACTTGTTCAGAGGGAATATGCAATATCAGGAAGAATCAAACTGGGTGTTTCATAGCTTAGCTTTCCAAGCTTCTTTAAGCCAGCACTTACCCTTAGCTTTTTTCAGGGTTATAGTTTTCATGTCACAACATATGCTTCCTTCTGCCTTCTCTGTCAGCTTCATATGGTGCTTCTCTTCCTCCCCATCTGCGTCTCTCCCCATACACATCTTTCTTAAAAAAAAAAAAAAAATTATAAAACTTGTCTGTACACACAGTTCAAATTCCTTATCAACCATATGCATGCCTGTGTTTTGGGCCATAAGCAGTTACTGTCTTACTTCAGCCTCTTGGTTTTATCAGATACCTCAACTTTTCAAAAACTTTAATTCAAGAATACTGAATATATATATCTCTACCTTACAGTTTGTATAGGTTTAAAGCAATTTAGGGCAATAAAAAGAGTTCAGAGTTCCAATTAGCATTCAAAATCTAAATATGAAATACTTGTCATAGATATTTTCACATGACCAGTTTTGATATTCACAGGAGGACTACTATAATGAGAAAAATGACATTTAAAAATGAGACTTGGTTCTCTTGCTTTCTGTGATTTAATGAAGGAGGTTCCACCTACATTAAAGCAGCTGTACCAAATAGCAAGTATACAAGGGCTTTTTCTGTTCAAATCCATCTTTGGTTAAACTAGACACCCATAACAAATTAATCATTCATGGTGGAGGGCAGCGCTGTCAAACTCATTCTGTGGTGAAGACCAAATTCGTCTGGGGAGACAGGCTGGAAATAAAAAGTTTCTTGCCAGACAGCTAGTTTTTTCTCTCTCTGCAGCGTGTGCTTCTGAAGAGCTTGAGTTCTGCTGGGGGCCAGAGGGATGAGAACGGAAAGAGAGCTCCCTTTCCCAAGCCTATGGGGGTTGGCAGTTCAATAAGTTGATTCTGGAAAAACACTGTTTCTAAACCAAATGTTTCCAGTTCACAGCAAGGGAGACCAGATCACAGGAATTTAGAAAGTTATTTCCCTTACAGCCATCCTTTGGCATTCTCTGACTCCGTCTCTATACTAGCTGCTGTCTTAGGAAATTCAGAGAGGCACAGAACCTATTCTAACCCCCACTGCAAATCAGTTTAATCTGGTTTAGCTATTCATTCATTTCTGGCTCATTTTAACTACTAGGCATAAATTACAAAGGGAGCTTTGGAACAGTGGAAAAGATGTAGGACCAGATCCTGTCTACTGGATCCAGAAGCGTGTTTGACATGCCCTTTCTTAGACGGCCTCTTAAGGTTCTGCATTTTTTCCACATACTCTGTAAGAACTATGAATTTTCTGTGTCTGGAATTGGTAGAATTTTTTTTTTTTTTGGCAGAATATATTCTTGAAAATTGATCTGATGGATGATCTGTGGAACTCCAAACTTTTTAGCTTGTTCATTAGCTATCCTGTTACAAGTTCCAAATATTTAGTTTTGAGATTATTTCATCACAATAAAACACTAAGAAAATGTTTTTCTGTTCTCTGTTGTTTTTACTTTACTGCACTGAGAGACCTTTAGATCAGCAAATGTGTCAGCAACATATTTTCAGTCCAGTGTTAGTTATCCATCTATAGCAGTATTTGAACATGAGTGAGATGATTTTGTTAATCTGATCGCTCTATTGTAGTATTTTACATTTCCATCCACTTTTTAACTTTCTTACTATGCTTTCAACTGCCTGGCTGCTCCATCCATTGCATACCCTCTTTCTTCCTCCCTCCCTGACTGCTTACCACTATTGGTGGAAGGCAGACACAGTTTGAAGGAGTTCTTGCTAATGGAGCTGAGGATTTTGACAAGCATGGTGGAAAAAGGGGGATGGAAGAATTCTGTATGCTTTTCTAATAATAGGTGTAGGGTGGTATTTACAGCATAGAGATACGTGCCAAGAAAGGAATATTGTGTAACCAGAGATGGGCTGTACAAGCAACTGCACACTTTGCTTGTGTGGGATTTATTCAGTTCTGTATTTGTGCAAGGTTGCTCAGTTGTTTTGAACTGTGGCGCTGTTCTATGGATTTTTTTCCCACAGCTGGAAGGAACCTCATAAGAAAATATTTTTTTTGGAAAGAGGTAGTGTTTTCAAATGTTGAGAAACAAGTGGTGCTCAAGAAAGACTGGTTCAACTCTACAGCGAGACTTGTTTATCTCTGGGAAGTGGAGCACATTTTATTTCATTATAAAGAAGGAAGTCTTCTGCACCTTCACATTGTTACTTCTGCATTAAGAGGACTTTTTTCTTCTTTACTCTGTTTTTTCTGCTTTGCTTCAATATGTTCTCTGTTTCTGCCTAAATTTGGGGCTCCCCTTTTGTTCATGGAAAAAAAAAGAGAAAAGCCTTGAAAATTTTGTTTTTATTTAAGACTTAGGGACAACAGATCCTTAGATGTCAAGTTTCTTTAACTGGAACAGTAATCAGAATACAAATCCGTATTTCATACTGTCAATTTTCCATGTATATATTTATTGTAGGACTATACATATATCAGGAGGAAGGCCACCCTTAGCAAACTGAGGGGGACTTCTGCTCCTCCTTAAGTCTAGCCATGGATTTAGCATGTGCATGCACTTGCAGCCATTCAGCTTCCAGGGTACCAGTCACAGGAACAGCCATAAAGCTTCAGACCTGTGGACCATCCAGCCCTATAACCTTCAAATGTAACTGAATGATTAAGAAACAGAAAGATAGGACAAGTAGACATGATAGATCCATCTAATACTCACTCAGACTCCTTGAATTCTCAACCCATGATTTCCTGAGGAATCTCAAAATCAGTCAGTCTTGATTTTGAATTTTCCATTTCTCAGTAGGGCTCCAAAGTGCCTTCTGCCTTCATGTTTTCCTCCTAATTCCTGCAGCAGGAACAAACCACTGCAGAAACCACTCTGCAGTGGTTATTAGCAGAATGGACTCAGTTGCTGATATTAGACAATGTTCCTAGCACCTGTTCTCCTTCTTTTCCTGCCTCCAATTAAGAAAGAACTAGAAACTCAGTAGAAACCGTGAGGGAAGAATTTCTCATTGCTAGGTGCCACTTTGCTCACTTTTCTCCTCACATGTCTACCTAGGAATATCTGTGCAATACAGCAGTGGATTTCCCATTTTCCCAGTGTGAAAGAATAGAAAGCAAAGAATAAAAAATGAACGAAAGCCATAGATTTGAGGAGTCTGAATAAGAAAATTTTATGCTTCTAAGAAGACCGTATTTTCTCAGAAATGAAATTTCTTTGATACATTATTTTCCGACATTAAATGGGAGAATTTTTAAGTCTCTTTTAATTACCATTACAATCCAGGGTTCTTTCCCACATGATGCTTCAAATATATTGCAGAAGATGGATGCCAAACTGTAGATATTTTTTTTTTTCCTAAGAGAAAACTTTGTAGTGTTTTGGTAGACTTCTCAGACATTTCTTGTTGTAGACATCAGAAATGCAATGTTTAACCAGAAATGAAAACGCAGTGGAACAATTTTGATTCCCTTAGTCTCAAAACCTTAGTGTCTTGTACTTTTTTATTTGAAATCTATTCATGTCCAATGACACCACTGTCGAATACTTTCAGAAATTTAGAAGAAAGCTTGAAAAGGAACTGAAGATTAAATCATGTTCAGTCACCGAGGAAGGTGTGGTATGGTACATCCCAAACACATCCTTTGCATCTCCCTTTCTTTGTGGGATATGAGGTGGAATCCCGCAAACACCTCAGAAAACCTGTTCCATGACTTTGAGAGATTTATAGTTGAATTTGCATGTGCATTATTGGATCATTTTCTTTGCTAAAAAATAGATTAATTATATGTGATTTTAAACCTACCTCTTGTCTTAGTTCCTTTTTCTTCATGGCAATGTGTAATCGGCTAATATATGTAATAGACTGATCTGTTTTTCTTGTCTGCTCTGATGTTGGGTTTATTTTTCTCCTCTTTTTCCACAGTGGGGAAAAAAAAATCAACCTTTGTGATGATTTTTTTCCTCCCCATTTTTACTTCTCTCTGGCACAACACCTTCCTCATTCAAAATATTTTAGAGCTTTCCTGAGCCAATGCTTGGAGCCCTATCTTGCAGTATTGCTACAGGGGAGTGAAAGGCAAGTACATATGGAACTGCTGCTCCCAAGTGCCACTTAAGAAGGAAGTCCTGTCTTCAGGTGTACAGGAGGAGCATGGTTACTTGGACACAGAGGCCATAACCAGAGTCTTATCCCTTCCCTCTTATCTCAATATAGCGTAGCAGGATGTTTCCTTGGGTTTGGTGTTTCTGTGAGCATTTTGTTAGCATAGTCTGTATATTCACAGGTACTAAACTATGAAGATCATGCTTAGACAACTCACATTTCTGATTTCTGAAAAGTATTCCCAGCATATGTCTCTTTTGACATAGATCACTTTTGATTGAGGTTTTTTTGTGGGGATTTTTTTGGTTGGTTGGTTGGTTTTGTTGGTTTTGGGGGGTTTTATTGATTAATTTTAGCTTTTTGAAACAGTGATAGATTTACTTTGACTGATTCAGAAACACAGTGTCTGTCATAGATGTTACATGACTTGAATGAGATTGCTGTACTTGATTACACTGCATTCCTTGTTGATAAAATAGATATGGTAATGCACAGTATAATTCTAAAGACTAATTACATCATTCAAGTTGGTATTGAAAGTACTGTGTAAGCTTAGTTTTATTATCTGGTTTTACATAGCTTATGTAGATTTGGTACATTTGTTATTATAGGATTTGCTTTTTCTTCATAACCGTATTTTTACATAACCTGGAAGCTCTGGGTTTTTTCAGCAGTAATATCTGTTCACACAGAGTTTTGGTGTATACTGTAGATCTATTTCTTGTACGCTTACAGACATAGTATATCTGAAGATGACAGATTGCAAGCTTCTCCCAGTATTTGGGCTCCCCAGTATATTGGTATCTGTTATCAATAATATAGACTGTTGGTTAGGTTGTAAAGCTCCACTGCTCAGGAGTGTTACATTTTGAAGTCATCTGTCATGGATGTGTTGTAGAGATAGGAGACTATTTATGTTTATGGCATTTTAAGTAACCCAGTAAGACCCTTTAAAATATACAGAAAAGGCTTGTTTACTGTCATCACTGCTCACTTAATCCTGTGACCTTGACATGATCGTATGCCCATAAAGCTCCCTGCAGGTAGTTCAATAAAACAGATGAACATCACAGTCCAGTGACTGTTCCAGCTTCAGGAATATACTCTTATACCACAAGTGTTTCTTAAACATTCGATAGTGCCTGAACCCTTTTAAAGCCCAATAATGTAGCAAATTATCCAATTGTCTAGCTTATTAGAAAATCCAACAAAAAATTCATAAACCACATATATTCTGTGTTTAATTTGAGGACGCTACCCATTGTTTTGAAAAATAGCCTGTATACACAATGCCAAAAGACTAATATTTAAATTATTTATTAAAATTAAAGTGTCCTAATTTTTCAGATTCTCACTGGGGTTTTTTTCACTTTTCTGCTGGTATCAAATGATATTTGTTGAGTGACGATGCTTTTGGCTTTTTTGCAGTCACAACCTGAATCTAGGAAATATTCATGTGGAAGAGATTTCTTTAAATGATTTACTAGAAGCTATGTTTGCACTTATGGTAGGAAGCAATAGAAATGTACATAAAGAGGAAGGTAAATTTGATGTCTCTTAGGCTCAGTTTTTAAAAACTACTGAAGCCTTTGGAACATTTTGCCATAAGAGTGCTATAATTTTTATGCATAATATATCTTGTGCTATGTGAAAACACAGAGGAAAGTAAAGCATGATATATTTGCCTCATAGCGAGTGGAAGTGTTGTTTTGGTATTAAAAAATGTTCACTTTCATTTTCCTTAATGTCTAGAAATTAAAGTTTCCAATTTCTATTAGGTAACAATGCATTATTTTTAAACATATAGTAGTCTTTTACACTGAATATTGCCATAACCTCTTCTACATTCTTGAATAAAATGTGAAGTTTTCAAAGCTGATGACAGCTTAATAGTGGAGGAAATTTATTTAGTGAACTTCATACAGTATTTTCAGTGGTAGAGTTTCATACTGAACCGTTGAACTAAAAATATGAAAACTAACTGAGTGAAACCTGTCAAAAAAGAAGAGAAGCCAGAAGCAAGTTTTGATATGTATCTCCCAAACCAAAATGCACTATCCTTTATGATTTAATCTCAATTAAGAACCAGTGAGAAGAATGAGAGAAAATAAAAAGATACTCCACATTTTTTTTTGCTAAATGCCAGACAAGGTTGAATAAGAAAAAATAGTTTCTTTCATAATAGTCTTTTCATGTGAGATTGTCATGATGATTTAGTAAAAATCTCAGTTTGTATACTTTTAGAGGACCCAGACAGACAAACTGTAATTATTCCCCAAGTATACACTACCTTTCACTTTTAAGTCTTGGAATTAAAAGTTTAGAAAAAACCTGATTGGAAATTTGTGTGGAATGGCCAATTTCTTTGGAAATGTCCTCAATGAAAACTATATGGTCTGTTACATTTTAACAAAGCAGGTGTTATAAAGTTGGAAGCCTTATTAAATAAAACCGAAATGTTAAAATTAGTATAAAAGATAGATTGGAATTTATTAATAATTCAATAGTGTTAGAAAAATCTTACCAATTATCTTTTAAAAAAAGGAAAATTATTTTTTACATGGAAATTATGTTTTTCTTTAGGGTAAATCATCCTTTAGCTTATCAGTATGTTCAGGATTGGTTTTTGACTAGATTTTTTGACAAATGCTGCTGTTTATGTTGTTGTTCTTGCTTGATGATGAATATATTATTTTCCCTGGAAAGAAATAGACATGTTTCTTCTGAAACACACACAATAAAAAAATTGATGTGCCTGGCCTCCACTTGATATCCATTCATGCTCCTTTCTGAATGGACACCCAGTGGAAGCCATGTGCTTTAATTTTTTAGTATGTAGCTAAATCTGCAGGTCAGTGTTGGGTTTTAGCTATGGTACTCCCTGTATAACTGTACCATTTGATAACCTTTTGCTAAGCTGTGAAAGTGTGTGATTACAAGCTCAGCAGGGACGTTGAAAAGATTCTGCTGGACACCACTAAATTTTAAACAGAGACCTTTTCTTAGGAATGCCCTATTTTGAGAAGATTAGAATAGGTCCTTTATTTCAGTCACACTGACAAATTTCTAAGGGTGGCACTCTCAATGCAGTATTTATTTAGGGGATACCCCTTCTTTGAAAGTAATCCACAAATTATCAATTTGTGTACGCTAAAATTAAAAAAAAATGTACTGCTAGAAAGTTTTTCTCTATTAGGATTAAGAAAATAGATTTCCTTTTACCCTTTCTTTTGTTAAATTTAACTTTTCAGAATCCTCACAGTAAAGTTGTAATGTTACTATTTTCTAAAAGACATAAAATCTGTAGGAAAGATCTCACCTGTAAAAATTAAAAGGCCACAATGGACATTCCATAACAAGTAAACACCTACAGACCTCTGTGTCATTCAGGGTTTCAGTAACATTTATAAGATGTTAAAACACAGGCAAGTTCTGAGATGTCTCTTAGTAAATATTTGAGCTTCCTGGCTAGTGTTGTCTTAGGTTCTCCATTGTCTCCAATAGTCTGAAATTTTTATTGGTTTATCCCCATATTCATCCACATTAGCAGTTGTAAAGGCAAGATACATACCTTCTACTGGTACTCTCTTAACCCTATTAGAAATTCATAGTTAATATCATCACTGACATTAGAGGCGCATAAAGGTAGGTCAGTGAATGATATAGTCGGCATGCACATAACTAAAGGTTGATCTATATGATGCTCCAGAAATTGCAGGCACTTGGACAGCAGATGAATTAAGGAAGGGAAAGGAAGATTTTCATACTACCTAACAAATACTGTCTGGCTGAGAAATAGCTGTAGATGTGACTGAAGAGCCACTTTGTAGATCCTCTGGGTTTTGATCTGACAGAAAATAGGAAAGCTCTGTAAGCAGTGGTCCTTCCTCCCCAACTTTATTATCATGTCTGCAATCAACAGTGAAACTGTAAAGTATCAGCCAGGCATTCCTATTACTTTTTGAGCTGAATTTCAATATAGTAGCAATATTTCAATATAGTAGCACATTTTTCACTGTTCTGAGAACAGAAAAGAAAGGGGTGAAACTTCTCACTTTCCGTAGCCGTGTTCACCACTCTTCACTTTGTTGTCCTTTTGATGGTAAAAAAAGGCAATCAGCAACAAAATCAAAAAAAGTTTTATTAATCCAAAATTAGTGCAGAAACATTAAAATTTGAAGTCCTTCATGAGCTGAAATAATTTTTGGGAATTCCAGGAAGGACTAATTTCCTTGATAGAAATTCTAAGTTCTGATATGTCTTCACATTTTACATTTGAATCAAGGTGAGAAGAGCCCTTGGGGTCTTTGTCTGAAGGAGGGAAAGATTGCTGGCGTATACCAAGATTTTTTTTTTTTTATATAACAACTTATTATCTTTTTCTTTTTAAACCAGCCAGCAACAATGAAGGGGGAACATGGTTTACAGGATTTATAGTCACGAGGTCTGTGTACCCTTCCTCCATTTTCTGCCTAAACATAATTGTTCATGCAGCTCAATTTAGAGCCAATTATGTACCTCCATTTACAGTCTCTAGGTGTTGATTACTTTCCAGAACTTTCCTGTGGATTTGAATCACTGAAAGGTTTTCAAATGATGGCTTACTGAGTGCATTCAGTAGTTTATACTCTCTAGTATATGGAAAACAAAAAGGGGATGTAAAATGACAATTTTATCTGGCTATTTCATTGAAATCAAGAATTAAGAGATAGAAGTACTGAAAAATTCTGTTTCATTTGTGTACTGCCTTAAGTGACTGTGCTCATGCATGCGTTTGTCCCATAGTATAGATTAAGTTAAGGGTATAGTCTTTGAGATTTTCTTCAGTACTGTTGCTTATTTATTTTAGTTTTGTGATGTAATTATTTATTTGCATTTTCAGCCTTAGAAATTGTATGCTTGGGCATATGTCTTAAGCATTCATGGGTAATGAAGGAATATTTTGCATGTGATTTTGAAGGTGGGTGACAGTTGTTTATCTGTCGGTCAGGAAAGCAATAGGAGTGAAAAAATGATGTGTTATTTCCACGATCTAAATGTTCTGCAGCAGTAGCAGCAGCTGAGCAGCTCACTGTTATTCAATGCAACATTAACTTTTCCATTAATTCTGCTGCTGTAAAATATTAAGCCCTTAAGCCCTGCAAAGTTGCTGCCTGATTTTTGGTCCTTTACATGGCTGCTGTACATTTGCATGCTACAGCCATTATATGGGTAATCACCGTCATTACTTTTTAGAAGGTCATTTTCTTATTGTACTGAATACTGTTAGATACAGAAAAAGCTTAACAGAAGAAAGGATCTTTAAGCACATTCACTACAAATGCTGTATTTTTACTTATTTGTTGCTATTATTAGATGATGGCAGACCAATTGTCAACAAGATATTTTACTTCTGGGTTTTTTTCTTTATTTATTCATTAATTAAAAAGCAAACCTCAAAATAAACCCCCTCAAAGAAAAAAAACCCCAAAAAACAAAACAAAAAACAAAAAACCCAGAAAAACCCACCAACAAAAACAAAGAAACAAACAAAAAGAATAAAACAAGAAAAAAAAAAATCCCCAGAGATAAAGAGAGCCCTACTTTTTCTCTAAAAACAAAATTAAACAAAACTGTTTAATTTCATTTCCTCCCCTGTTAGGAGGGAAATTATTAAATACTATTTTGCATCAAGATAAATTTTTGTTACGTCATAAACATAATTCTATTTTGAAAATGCTAGGTTTTTAAAAAACTGAATAACATATAGAGATTGGAATTATGGTTATTCCAATTTCTTGTATTATTTTAAATATTTGTTGAAAATATACACATTTATGGGAATAGTGGATTTAATAAGTGTCGATAACAAACCAGAGCAGCAATTCATGGTACTTCCAACCAAGACATACCAACCATTCCACCCACTGTCCCCTCCAGAATTCCCAGAGCAGTTCATATGGGAAAGCAAGACTCTTACTTCAGCTATGAAAGCAGTCAGTTTATGACCTAAATAATGGAATTATAATTTTGGTGGTGCCACTGAGGTGACATCTCAACACTGAATAAATCATATCAGTCTTTATCTATCCGCCTTGTTTTCCCCATCTGTAACACATGAATTGTGGTACACTGCTGACAAAGTGAGCTGAAATCTGTTGATGGAAGAAAGAGCAATAAAAGTAGAGTTTAATAAATATTTTTTCTATTAAAAGAATGGTCTTAAATATTTAGTGCTGTTCTGCTTTATTTTTAAACCTGCTGTAGTCATGTGGTTCTTTAGGTTTCTCTATGCCTCAGATTCACTGTGTTCACTGTTTTGTTGGTTAAGTCATCGTCATCATCTGAACCAGCATCAGCATGAGAATAACAGGATTTGTGTGATGCCTCCTATAGAATCCATTCTACCTGCATAAGCCATTACCATTGCTCTTAAGATCTGTTTCTGGCATATTTGGAACAGGATGAAAAGGCACATCTGATTTGACTAGCGAGCTTCTTACTTCTATATTCAGTGGAATGATTCTGATTCTTTCCTGTGGTTTTCTCTCCCAGCTCTCTGTCTTACAGAATTTTTGTGATACTTATTTACTTTTTTTTTTAAATTCAGGTGTTTTGATGTCTACTATTATTTGATTTCAGGTACATGTGGGATGATGATTTTAGTATCCAAATGCTAAAAACTAATAACATCTTGTATTACATAAATGTAACACTATCCATATTGAGCCTTAAGTCTACAAAGAAATTCTACCTTGGTTTCATGACATTAAATTTGCAAAGAATTTTAAAATTTATTATATTCTTTACGTTATGAAAATACTGCTTTTCAGGAATTTCACTTAGTTTCTAACTTAATAATTTAGGAATTTTTCACAGTTCTGTTTAGTAAGCAGGGACCTGAATGGCATGGTGTTACCAGCATGAGTTCTGAACATGCACTTACTAAGCCCTCAGTTAGGTCTTGCCTAAATCTTGTCCCTGGACTGTATCCTTCCAACATAAGATTATGGTTTTTCTCATTTATTTCTCATATACTGCTGAGAAAATTCTTAAACTTTTATCCAGGTTGTATTTCCTCCTAAAACCTGTTCAGTGTCTTCTCCGTATTGCTGCCCTGGCTGAATAGTGTATCTGTATATACCAGTGCCAGCAGAGTGGCTCTCAGAAATGTCTCAAGCAGTTCGTAAGGGGGCTTTTCAGCATTAGGAAAAAGGGAAGAAAGAAAGTAAGTAATTGGTTCAAACTTTTAAATTGTTTTTTATGTTTGTTTTTTTTAATTGAATAAGTTACTTCTGATTGATGAAATAATTTGGAAGAGGAAAAGCTGTATAATTAGAATTGTCTTACAAAGTTAAATTTTTTTTAATTCAGTATTTGTATCAGTTTGAATGAACTGGCATAAAAATCAATACCAATACATGAGCAAAAAACATACAAAAAATAGTATGTTTTGAAAGCTGAGGAATAACAGAGCTCTTAGCACAATGTACAGGTTAGAACAGCCTGTGAAAATAGTATTGTTGTGTAAGTATAGGATAAAGATCTCTGTTTCATTAAATAGCTGTTTCTGCTTAGAGATTTTTTTTCCTTTGGTATCTTAAAAAAAAATCATCCTCCTGAAGCATTAAGTGTTTCTAGATTTGGGAAGCAAAATAGTGAATATTTTAACTTGAAGTTCTATTTTGTTCTAGCCATTAAAACTGCAAGGAATCTCAAGATACTTGGTGAGAAAACAAAGGGAAATTTTATGATCTTCTTTGATATGAATCCAGTTAAAGGATTAACATTTACTCTGAAATGTAAAGGCAAAAGGATATTACTCAAAATACATTTTAGCAGTGATTAGCTGTTATCTGGAAAAATAGATTTCACTTCACTCAGTAGAATGCTATATTTTTCTGAGACTCAAAGTTTACAAAATAAATTTCAATATTTTTTTGTATGGCAGGTGATGAATGTTCTCCTGCAGAGGTTATATCAGAAAATCAATATTTGTAAAATTGAAACAGTATAGGTTTGTATTGATCCATGCGGCTAAATCAAAATGAAAGGCTTTGTAACAGCTTTCTTAGACAGCCTGCTATCCAGTAATGGCAAACTATCAATTTTAGCTTTCCACTGATAAATCAGCTTGAAAATTGGATGTCAATTTTTTTTTTTTACTGAAGTAGTGATTTTTTTTCTTCCCTCTAACCTTTCTTGATGTGTTAGATTGGTTTATAAGACTAAGCTCTGCCTTTTTGAAAGCAGTTGTCAAAACTGACTTTTAGATATATTTTTAAGTAAAGTCTAACTATTAAAGCCTAATTTTGAGTACTAGCTGGCTTGATGGCAATGCTATGTGTGCATCTCTGTGTAAGCAAATATGAATATGTGTTTATGTGTTCAATACTGAAAATGACATTGATTTAAAACTTCAGGTATATAAGTTTCTCCTTTTTCTGATCTCTTGAGTTCACAAAGGTCAGGTCTTCATCCGCAGCTTTTAGAAACTAATGCCTCAGAAACTATTTCAGCTTTCAATGGTCAGGAAGATTGATTTTTCTTTAATTGACTGATTTTCTTTTTTATTTTGTGTTAAGTGAGACTTTATGAAATGATAACATGAACATCAGTTTCAGCTGCAGGTCCTTAAAACCTGCATGGATGTTCTTTGTTTTTAATGACAGAGAAAACAGGATACAGATTCTCTCAGAAAATAACAAAATCCTTTGTAACAGTGGGGGGAAACCCTTTAATTTGGGTCACATGCAGTAGTTTTCAGTGGCAGTTAACAGTGCCATACCTTCATGTCTGTACAGCAGCATATAAGTTATCTCGAGTGGGTATTGATTGTGAAGTTTGCTGTTGTATAATTACTTTTGGCTGTAGAAAAATGTGGTGTGTATTGATCTAGATGGAAGCATTTGACTAGCAGTTTCCCTTGGCTAACAGTGAGTGTCATCTTTCAGCCATGATAAATGGTAACACTCTGGGTCAGCATAATTACTTGGTGGTGAAATGAACCTCCTGTACCCTTCTCCTCTCACACCAAGGAACCACCGTAATCATCTTTATCTTAAAGCCATGATTTACTGAACTAACCAGCCCCTTAATACAGTCCTCTCCTCCCCTTCCCACAGTATGCACCCACATTAAATGTGGCTCTATGCCATTATTTTAAAAACTAAGCTGTTCTGTTCTGAATCCACAAGTATGATTAATTTTTTTTTACCTAATCCCTACCAGTTGACCTGGACCTGCAGTAGTCCAGCTCCTGCAACAATCTTTTAATACTAATGTTTAGTATTCATGTTAAAAAAAAAAAAAAAAAAAAAAAAAAAAAAAAAAAAAAACAAGAAAAAATATAATGGGTTTCACATTTNAACCAGGAGAAATATTATGGTGTTCATCATTTCGACACAGTGCTTTTTAAGTCTTGGAACCAAATGTTATTAATGCACTGTTAAATTATTAGTGTACTGCAATGAAAACTGCCTTATGAATTTATTTTCAGTAGCCCTTTAATTTTATAGAGTAATGTACACTCTAGATGTGCTGTCTTTGGAGAACAGATGATGATATTTTTTCACTATATGCTGCTTAGAACAGTTTCATTTAAAAATAATTTTGGCACCTCATTTAATAACAGTTTTAAATGTAAGTTTTTTTAAAGCAGTAGTCATATTTCTCTTTATATTTATGTCTAATAAGTGATAAATATGTTATCAGAAATAGGGAAATAATATTTATTGCTAGAACAGAAAACTAAGATGATTTGTATTGTTTGGCACCTTTTTAATGGGGAGTTTTCAATTTGTTATCAATATTTCATTAAAACTTCATATCATGTTGTTTAAAATGGATTTGTGTTTACTTGCCAGTAGTGTAATATGGCCCTGGGGTAATGACTTTTTGTTAAGTAATGTTAGTTAAAGAAAATCTGGCAATAGTTTTAGATCATTTTAAGACAGCTGTGAAGGGTTTGGATAAAGGTCATTTTCAATGATTGTGCTTAGTTAAATAAATGTGAAGGGTTTCACAATGGGAATCTTGCTTTTCACTATGCTGTCATAAATTTCCCCTTAACACATCTGGGAATAGGAAGTAAAATGTAGTTGTTTCTGCCTTGAAGGCAATGTATTTTATATTTTCCTTGCTTTGTTTGTTTTCCCCTTATAATGCTGTTTATTCACATAACTAAAGTTCAAAGGTTTTACTTTGTAATAAATTAAATCTTCTATTCTCTGACAGTTTGTGGGACCCGCTGGATGTAATTTTCAAGTGGTTGTAACTCGAAGATTTTTTTGCTGAGATTTAGTCGTTAAAAGTGTTAAATTTTCTGACAACTCGGCCTCTATTGTGACCCTAGTTCATTGCTTGCTCTCTCCCTTGGCCACAGCTGGCCTCTTGCTGTTCACAGCTGAAAAGTGAAATCAATGCTGGGTCTAACAAAATGCAGATGAAAGCCATTCTGATCATATATAGTCATTTCCCGTAATTTTATCAGCCTTCAGTTTCTTAAATGATCTCTGGAAAACATTGTTTGCTCATATGAATACAATATCGAGTTTTGTGATAAAATGTCCTTTCTTTCTGAAAAGTAATACTTTCTCTAAGCATTAGTAGTGATATAAAACTGACATTGCCATAGCACAATCTTTTAAAATACCACTCTGGTCCTTCCCTCTTTCCCTCCTGAAGGGAAGCCCGTGAAAGAGCTGCTGGCTGAATCCTGCCGGCTTTGAGCCTTTGGAATCTTGTGAATTGAGATTTTTATGTCCTACAAGGCTCAGAGCTGGAAAGTAAGAACTCTTACCATGTGTCCATCCACATTTCCATTGATCTTGCATCCTTTTTATTTTGAGCAACATTGTTAGGAAAGCTGTGTTGCAGTTAGAGGTGGCAGCATATGATGTAGCTTAATGCTCCAAAGGTCACAGAACTACAATGAGTTTGATGGAAAACAGCCTTTCTCCTTATTTTAAGTGGTTCCTGCTTTGATTACAGGCATTTATTATAATTATCAAGAGATTAGTCGGTTGTTATAGAATCCTTGTAATGGAACCATTTAAAAGGAATATAATGGCAGTTTATTGGATTTTGCAAAGGAAAAGAGAATAGATAAAGTGGTGGTTTTTAAATGGATCAACTGCTGCCTTAAGCATACTAATTTTTTCCTTTTGTTTAACTTCACATTTCTTTTTGTTTCACAATTTCCAGTTACATACTAAAGAAGTTACTTTTCAAATTCTGAAGGTATTTTACTTGTAACATTTTCATTGCAGTCTAATCCCATGGAGTTTGGTTGTTAAAGACATTCCTTCCAAAATGTTCTCACACTATGCATATTGTATAAAGTGTACTGTCTGACACAGCCACTTTGTAATTTTATTCATTTCTTCATTTTAAGAATGGAAACAAAAAGAGGTATTTTTTATCAAAAAAAAATGTAAACAAAATTGTGTATTCTATATTATATCATTTGAAGTGCAGCTAGGTTGCTTTCTCTTTTATACTAGCAAAATACCATAATATTGATGAAACCTGGTGAATTTCTTTCATGCGTGTATCAATTTCCCCTACTTAACAGCATACAGTTGTATTTACTGCACTTACTCAAAAAGAATAAATGTTAAGATTATAAAATAGTCAACTTATTCAAATGTTACAGAATACTACTTGTAACCTGTCTGTGAATCTAAGAACTAGATGACATTGGAAAAAATTAAAAACTCGTAATCTTAGGAGTTTTGTATTGGAAGCTAGTTTTTATTTCAAGACCTATGAATTTTGTAGTATGTGTAAGTATGTCTTATCCTTTGTACAAAACCTTCTCCTAAAGAATACCTACAGAGCCTAAATCCTCCTGCTGAAAACGTTCTATCCTACACTCGTTAGCTGAGCAATGGCACAAGTTACTTAGTACTGTAGTTAACCTGGGAAAGGAAGTCAATTGACTCAAACCTAGTTGACGTGGGGCTATTTAGTGGCAGTGGAGAATGAGCCCCAAAATAACAGTGAAAAAACATATAATAGCAAACTGCAAGAATAGGATTACAAGTCTGTTACTCCAATATTTGTGGCCTGCCAGCAGAGGAGGCCTGGGGAGGAGTGTAACATTTCTCCAGGTGCCTTTACCATGATACTCCCCAGCATATCCTCCCAGCTTTCAGCAAATTTTAGCTCAGGGACTTCCTGAGCCGGAGGTGATATCCTTGAGTTTAATAACTTCTGGTGGGTTTTTTCCCATCTGTGAAAGGAAATGTCTTATCCTTTTAAGAACTCATTTTAACTTCTGCTGACCACAATATCACATAGCATTGAGTACCCAATACCCCATACCCTTGAGTGTTGTGTGAGAAATCCACACATAGTGCACCATCATTTGTTTTGAGCTTGTTGCTTGATAACTCTATGTTCTCTCTCGGTCTTTTCTTATGAGAAATAGTGAGTCCTTGGTGTCCACTCTCCATCTTGGTGCCATTTATAATATTAAAGATCAGTATCATATCCATCTCAGTTATGTCTCTGTTCTTTAGCTGCGGGGCTCCAAAATGGCCTTTTTCACCTTCCTGGAGGCTCCCCTAGCAGGCCGTAGCTTATTCTGGAGCAGGTCTCTGTTAATCCTTCCAGCTGGAGCTATTTTACTTTCTGTAATAGTCAAAGAGAATGATACACATATGTACTTGTTTCTGTCTCATTCCCACCCACCCTCCTTCCTGCATCTGTAATGTGCCAGCCAGGTTGTGGCTTTATTGCCAAAAGGAAGCCAACCAGGAATGACTAAACCTTCCACACTGATTCAATATTTTCAAAAGGGGAAAAAACAAAAATTGGAGCAATGTTGTAAGATATGTGCCTGTGTCTGAGCCAGATTGTAATTCTATGGTTGTAGCCCTTTCATTCCCCATTCCAATTAATGTTTTACTAGTTTAAAATGAGCTAGCATTGTCAGAAAAGGCTGACAGTGTTTCATTCCACAAAATTTCGATGATTCATGGGGAAGCATGCTGTGTCCACCATAGCTTTTCTTGTATGATTGTACTTACTCTCAAATAGAATCAGCTGCAATAGTCTAGGCACAAATATTATTTCAGTGTATGTTTGAGAGACAAACACTTTGTTGGCAAAGCCTGAAAAAAAAAATTTGATTTGTTGTCACAGGCTTAGAGAGTATCGCCAGACGATTGCAGGCATAATGTTGTATAGTGAATGGCATTCTCGTGCCTTTGGATGTTGGCATTTAGGGTGTACATGTATTTCACGGTGATGAATGGTGATTCCTTTATTTTTTTATACACAATGTGCAAATTAAAAAGTACTTTGCTTGCAAATATTAGCTGAAAATTAGGGAGAGTGAACACGGTTCTCCCCTCATGCAAACATCTTGAGCGCTCTTGGGCAAAAAATTAATCTAGCAAGTAAGACCTCTCAAAGCAAGGAGAGATTCCTCTTCATCTTTCTGCAAATTTCCATATAGTTCTAGTGCCAAGTCTGCTGGTGCTCTAGAAGTGCTAAGACTGTATTACACTAATTTTTTTTTTTTTTTGTATGCTGTCAAAATTCTCCTCTGGAGCAAAAGCACAGATTTTATTTTTTTTGAAATTTTTTATCTCACACCATTAAAGTGTTTACTATCAGAAAGAGCAATGATTTGACCTGTTTGCTTTCTTCCTGCTTAATTTCAAAGGCCTGTTGCAGGCAGGAGATATTCACTAAACAGTTTTATGAATATTTGTAGTGAAAACACTAAGTATTATAAATAAAAGAGCAATTAGCAGCTCAACCAAGAATCCTCCAGAATGTTCCTTTTTCTTTCCTTTTACCCTGAGTTTTCAGTGGTTCTTGTGAATCTGCTCTGAAGGCAGACTCTGAATGGTTTCATGACATCAGCCGTTTGTGTGATGGCAGAGTAGATACTAAGGGAACAAATGATTGAGTCTATGCATTTGTGGCTATTAGCTGGTGACCGATAAAACTCAAGCAAATCAGTGTCTAAGAAGAGTGTATAACTGAGAGTCACTTCTGGACTTCATATTTCCTTGAATGTGAGATTTTTAGTTTGTTTCTTTTCTTCTACGTCAGCCATGCTGAGGCCTGTGCAGATACTTATATTATCAGCAAAGAGGGTTTTGTTGTGCATTGACCAACACTCCTGCTGCTGGTCAAAGGCTGATCAGAAAGCACCAAAACTCTATCAAGTAAATAAATTTTGTAAAGTGATATGATTACTGATAGTGAATAAGTTCTGAATCACACTGCCTTCTTGCTGCCTCCTAAATCACTGCAGTCGGAGACAAACTGGAGTTGCTGTTAATGGTGGTTTTTTTCATTATCAATCTGTTGAGCTATACTGCTTGTTTGGGTTCCAGTCAGGAATTATTTCATAACATAGTCATAAGTGTGATGGAGGGTAAAACTAGAGTATTTTCATAGCATTTTACATAGCTATCGTGGTACAGTGTCACTTTCCAAAGGTCTCCCTGAAGCTAGGTAAAGGAAGTATTACAAATACTTTTCAATGGATAAGATAAATTGAAGCAGAATTCTTATTTGTTGTGAATGGTAATGAGTTTTTGTGTGTACCTTTCTCCCCCTCCCCCCCCCAAAACCACTCAAGAAGCTTTAGACAGATTAAATGTTAAACTAGAAAGAGTTGTTGGTTTCTTGGTCCATAATTCAGCTTTACTGCTCCATGGGAGGATATTGCTCTTAGAATAATAGTAGATATGATATATTTTGTACCTTAATTTGTATGTGGAATTTGAACCCACATCACTAACTGCAGAGCATCTACAGAAAGACAAGGGTGCTTCAGGTCAGTGATAATGGGAGTATTACTAAAGCAACTTAATTTAGATGGTTTGGAAAAAGAAAGACTCATGGAAGGTCGTGTTCTATAAATATCCATCAGCAAAACAATATGGAGGAAAGAACTGAACTATTTTGTCTTTTGCTGATTGGACAAGGATCCTTTTGCTAGTTCACTTATACATTAGAAAAAAAATAGCATAGCTATTGAGCAATACAGGGTACAGGCCTGGCATGTGTATTGACTGACCTAGTCACATGTTGCTTTGGTTTCTTAAATAAAGTCTGATATACTAGGCAAAAGCTATTCTAGAACTGTACAAGACTTACTAATTTAATTAAAAGTCCTTTAAGGCAGGAGATGAGAATAAACTCTTCATTTATTTTCTGTAAAAATGATTAATAATGTTTCAGAGTGATTTAGCAGCTCTTCACACTGGTGTCAATTCAATCAATTTCTTACAAGGCATCTTGGAAGATTTTCATTGTTTGTCTTTTGTGTTTGGTTGTTTGCTTCTTAGAGAAGGAAAAAAAGTTAACAAAATAATCTCAACTAAAGTCCTATTTTAATGTAATAAACAGCAATTTCTATACATCTTTGCCAATCAGTTTTCAGTCTGTGCTATAAAAAAATGCACTGATATTCTACCATCAGCATAAAACATTTTTTCAGATTTTGGTGGAGTTAAGCCCTTAGAGTAGGTCCTGAAATATATCCCATTTTAAATACGTTGTTGACTTTAATGGGATTTCATATAGGCATATACTTAAAAGACTCATACTTCTTTTTATAATTGGGCCAAAAAAATTTTATTTCTTCCATAAAAATATTTATGTATTACACCACAGATTCAGACTCTCCAAAATAATAGTCTTGATATTTTATTTTGAATTATACATTATAAAGCATATTCTGGTTTTAAATGTTTAACTGTTAGACTTTCTCAATTGCTTTAATACAGTCTGATTTTTGAGAGTGTCAGCTTTTTTCTTTGCTTGAATTTCTATATCTTTTGTCTTCTGAATTTCTATTATTTATGTTCATTATTTGGTATCAGTTCAAATAAGGCATTTGCTGTCTGAATCTGGGAATTTTGAATGCTGACCCTCTGATTCTCCATTTCTGTTTTATAGCAATGCAATCATAAGCCCACTCTTTAAAAATGGAATTTTTAATTTTTTTTTTGTTAATTTACACAGAGAAGATGATATCTGTAGCTGTTGCCTATTTTATGTTTCAGGATTCCTTTTATCAGGTCAATCAGGTGATGAAATGTTACCTCCCTGTTACTTTTGCTTGTAGTAATATAAGACTGGGGCAAGTCAGTCGACCACATTCTCAATTTCTTTCATTTAACAGGACCCATAGAGCCTGTAATTGTACATTTTCTGAATCCTGCCTCTTGGATTTCACTCAGTCATGCCAGTCCCTTGACAATTCCTGCAAGTCTTAGACAGCAGATTTTTTCATGAGAAACCCAGGTTTTTATTTTCTGTAGTGTTGAGACCTTGGTTACTTGATACAAGAGCACTAGGATTCCTGTCCTATCACCCAACTTTTCCCAAGGTGAAACTAGTTCTCTCCATTGCCTGCAGAATGTGCCTGAGTTGATTAGTTAAATGTCAATAATGTTGACATCTTAAGTTAGATAAAAGAAATTCAACTCGGCTATCATTTGGCATAATTTGACAACCTTAATCTTCCAGTAAATTACAACTGTTAATTGCTAGTATTAACTTCCCAGTAATTGAACTGTGTCTCCCAGATTGTGAGAAAGGAAAACAAATTCTATGAGGTCACAGGCAATTCGGTCCCTGTAGGAAAAGCAGTTTTTAAAGATAAGGTGATCGTCAGCTACACAGCATCTTCAAACATTATGTCTATTGAGCTACACGGGGGAGACCTGCAGCAGCTAATGAATCGAGAGGTTACAAAAGAATGAAACTGGTGAAGAACAAAGAGAGCAAACTCTATTTTTGCCCAATTTGGTCGTTAGAATTTGGAGAGTCTCTGAGGGTGAAATGACCTGTGCCATGGTTCTTAAGCCAGATGTGACTTTTCAGCACTTCAAGACCAGCTCTTTCCAAGGACATGTGTCACCGGAGGTTAGGCAGAAAATATTCTGAATTATCCAGAGTCACAGCTCAGAGAAAGTAAACCAAAAAATGCCATCACCAAATTATCTTCAAATAGGTATAGACTATATATATAGACTGAGGTATAGACTGAGTCCAGCTCCATTTTGTCCCGCTTTGTCCCACTTTTGAACTACTCTTAGAATTTTGTCTTAGCTCATAGTTTGCATTTCACAGTTGTGTGAAGTTTTCGATTTTTGCTATTCTGGATCAAGAAATTTGGCTACCTGTGCTCTGAAGGAAGAGCAGCACATCCTTCTGTTCCCAGATACGTGGTTCCTCCCCCCATCGATTGTCTAATTCAGTACTGAATCAGTCAGCAAGCTTTCCTTTCTGGTGTAATAGATGGATCTGAACTCCTTTCTTGTTTTCATCTTCCAAAAAAAACTACCGTAATGAAGTCTCAAAAAAACCCCAAAACCAACAACCTGCAATGAACATGTAAAGGATAAAATCCATTTAATTAGCAAGGTTGAGGATTGTAGTTCCTCATGGTGATTCTACACAGAAAAGTGGGGGAGGGTTGTAGAAATTTATTAAACTATTGCTGATTTTTTTTTAAACTGTAGTATTCATTTAAGAACATACACCCAGATATAGCCAAATACACATTCTGTAATACATTTGTAAAGCACATCCCTGTAGGGAGTCACGCTTACTACACAATAGCAACTGAACTGTGAATGTGCATGAAAAGTGCAGAAGATACACATGGTCCTGTAACAGATTGGTGCTACAGACAAGGGAGAAAGCATCTATATCTCATGATTGTCACAGAGAATTGTGTAGCAGATTAAGTAGTTAAAAGGAAGGAAAACATTAAAAAGTATACCCAGAGTAACAGATTGCCAAATACTTTGTATGCAAAAATTCTTTAGAGTATATCCCGCATGTTTTTCAGAACCCACAAAATAGCTATTTTATTTCAAGACAGAAAACAAGGAAGTTATAATTTGGTGTCATCTTTTTTATTTTTTTTTCAATGTCACGTCTTCTCCTTCTCATATAATATTTTTCAGAGCCCAAAAAAAATCATTAGGTCATGCTGATATATTTTGGGATGTTTTATAGAAGACTGTTTCTATACTTCTGACGAACCTCTTGACTGTCAAATATAAACTATAAATAGAAAAGTTTTGATTTACTTGCTAAGCTGGCTTTTTAACCATCACAAAAATTCCCATGAAGAAAAAAGATCAAAGCTAAGATTACTTCGGTATTTATTTGCTAGTACTGTAAACATGGTCTCTATTAAAAGTTCTATAGCATTCATTGACATGGCCCTTGGCAAATGTTTATTTCATCAATGCAAGCTATATTTGGGGATAGGAATAACTGTTTATACACTAGACGAAGCATATCCACTAACTGGGCCATCGTGTCTCTGTTTCAGCTCTTAAGAACAACATTAGGTTAAAGCTAAATATGTGCTTTCTCTTAACTTATGCTATGCTTCTGGATGATAGGAGAAAAATAAATCTGTACCAAAAAACTTGCTGGAGATGTAAAACTTCAGGCTTCTACAAATTTTGAATTCAAATACTTCCAATTACCAAGCTTTAAATGGCATTTTGGAAAAATAATCATTCTTTTTAAACAGTGTTTTATTAGACTTGCATTTTAATAAACAGCTCTGCATGATGGAAATTAAAACAATTGCCTAGGTAAAACTTTATTATTTATTTATTAGATTTTGATTACTGTTGCTGTTTGTTGTTAGGCCTCAAGGAAGCTAATTATTTCATCTCAATGCCAGGCTAATAAGTTAGCTGTCTTTAAACAGTTGCAACTTAAATAATTTATAAAGGTTTGGAACAGTAATTCATTATGGGTTTTTAAGAAATAGTACATATAAAAAAATAAAGGTATGTCTCTTTGTTTTAGAATAATTCTTTTGAAATATTTAGATAAAACATTTTCTCTTTTTTCTTATTAAAGATTTTGAGAGACTAAATTTCTATTCCTGGATTCCATAACCTTTGAGCCATGACTTACAAACAGGAGTAACTAATGAGATAACAACTCCTAGCTGTCTATCTCAACCATGCTGTTTCTGTTAAAAGCGCAGCTCTAGATTTTTTGACAAGTCATTGCTGGTTTGTCTTGAAACTGGACGGTAATTTGTATGCTCGGGAGGTTCTTCAGTAGTTCTTTCACAAGAGATTCAGACACCTTAATCTGTGCATCTGGAATGGAGCAGACAGCTGGGACAGCATCCTCATCAGCAGTCACATATGTTATCCCTACTTACAAGTCTGAGCCTTTAGTGTTTGACCTTTAAGTAAGCCAGCGAGGCACCGAAGTTTGCAAGAGCTTCAGCAAGCTCTTATACTTTGGATGCCCACTTGGAAATCTGGGGATTGTTTTTCATTTGTCCAAGCACAAAAACAACTGAACAAAATTTTAGGTAGTTTTTAACTCTTCCAGAATTGCAGACAAGTCATAAAGGCTCGGAATTTTTTTGGTAAGCTAGGACCCTGCTGTCTCTAGAGATATGTTTAATATGATACAGGAAATCATGAAATAGAGAATAACTTATTTTTCTTGTAAAAAGTCGCTGCTTCACTAGTACTTGTGCAAAATCTCAGGACTTCTGCATTGTGCTGATGTAGGATGTATGCAGGTGACATTAAAAACAACCTCCAGCGTTGTTTACTGGAGTTTCTTAATGCAGTGGTATTATTGTCACTTAGAATTCAATGGGAAAAGAGATTGTTGTATTTTAGGGTTTTTCTCAATTTCTCTCCAGAAAAAGTAGAAAAAAACAACCAAAAGAATTTAGCAGCATTCACTACACTCAGAGCAAAATATCCTATCATCTACATAGGTAGCATACTTAGTACTCATGCAGAAGGCAAAGGGGGAGGGTGTCTGTGAGATTTGAATAAATTGTTATCTCAGTCTTCCCTTTTCAGTGCTACAACTGAACCAAGAAATAATACTAAAAGACCCCAGATAGGCAAGGGTTGTTTTGGGGGGGAGTTGAGATTTGGCGTTTTTTAAATTAATTTCTGTGCAAAAAATGAATCAGACAATGAGGCAAAGCATAACTACAAGAAAGAATTTTCTTACTTTTCAGTGGTCATAACACCAGTTTATCTGGGTTTTGTGCAACCAGTTTTCACCTTCCCTAGGCAGAACTGAGTCACCATATATCCCACTCAAATGTACTTTGATGTTCTTGGCTTAAAAGCAGAACAGAAGTAGTGAGCTGTATTATCAGATGAATCCTGTCTAAATAATTGTTGCTGGAAGAATAGTTAATGTTTGAAGCTCAAAGGATAAACTACAATTGAATAAAAATACCAAACATAATTCTGTAAATATCTTGGGTATCATAAGAAGTAAGAACTATCTTAAATATCATAAGAACTGTATCCAATAAAGTTAACCTTGTTTGAAAAACAGCATCTTTATAGCAAAATTAATAGTTGTCCTAAAACTTTTTCTTTTGATTTAATTTATTAAATCAGTATTTTACTTTGTTAAATTAAGATAAAGAAGTTATTTTCTGAGATGTTTATCTGATTTCTTATGGATTATAGCTGTAAAATCACACAATACTTTCCAGACAATTTTGACAAAAAGTTGTATTATTTCATGAGGTCTCCTGTTTTTGTATTCAGAGGGTACCCACTTTTTTCTTTTTGTTTGACACATAATGTGCATAACAAGCAAAATAATTTTGCTAACAGTAGGTAATATGCTTGTAAAAACAGTAGAAGAGTTAAATGGAAATTTCATTTTAAAACTCATTTAAATCAGAAAACATTATATTCATCAAATCTTCTAGTAAAAAAGGTATTATGGTAGAAGTTCTTATGAAAATACCTGATTTTTTTTCTTTTTCATTCTTCTGAGTTAATAAAAGTCTTCAAATGTTTTTATTTTCATATTGTATTTCTTAACAGCAGGAGCGTATGTTAATGTTACAGTGCCTATTTCAGATGTGAAATTATAACAAACATACAAGTCAAAACATAAAACAATTTCTTTTGCTTGAAATTCAATGATCATTTGCTAGATCAAGTTTTGCGTCAATGAAACTTTGAGATATTTCTACACTTTGAATAATAAAAACTGCACACTTAACATGGAATACATTTTACTTAATTTTAGCCACCTACAGTTATGCTTCTGGTCTAAGCCATTCTGTCTGTCTCTTTTTTGCAGTCAGGTAAGAAAGACAGGGATGACTCTGAATTCATTCCATCTTGGAGTTTGTTAAACTGTGACATCATGGCAGCACTTGTGAAATCTTACTAAGTACTTATTGTACTGAGATAGCATGACATAACAAAATAGGCATTAAAAATAAAAATGTCTGAAACCACTCTATGTTCTTTCAAGATATTTTCCAAAAGGGAATTTTACCCAAATTTTCCTTTATCTAAAACTATAAAATGGCTTTTTGGGCTTCTGGTATTTTGTTTCCTCTTTGTTTGGAATGGCAGCAAACCACATTCTGAACCACTATTAAGGTTCCAAACCAGAAATCTGAGTTAAACCAGAGTATTGTTGTAATCACTTTTCCTTTTTTTTCAAATAGAATCTTTTATGCCTTAATTCTAACCATAAATTTTATTTCATTTTAGTGTTTCTAAGTTTACAATTTATTATCTCTAGAATCTGGTGAAATTTCATTCAGTTGTTACTCATATTTTGTTATTTAAAAGCCCTGTGAGATTCTGGTGAGTCACACACTTGACAATTTATGTATCCACCTTTTATGTTGTTTCAGTTGTTCATTCAATGCCATTGGATTAACTAAAAGGAACCAAGTAAATAACTTTAGGTGATTGTATTGTTTCGTTTAGCTGTATGTAGTGTCCTACTATTGCCCGTTATTATTTGGATGGATTTGCCAAACATCTCTCTCATAACTTAAATTTATATTTTATGTTAAATCAATTCAAGAATTTAAAAATATCTATTTATCTTTAGTTTTACTTCATCGACATTTGAGTTATTGCCACTTCCATTGCTATTTTGAGAAGTATGTGGCTTTTTTCTCTCCATTTTTTCCCCTATTTATAGCTTTATGCATGGTTAGTCTTATTTCCCTACTACGGCTTCTTGGTAGAAGTTTACTACTATTTAATAATGTAGCAGCCATTCTAGAGTGAACAACTCGTTCTGAAGAACAAAGCTTTATAAAAAAATCTAGGCAATCGGTAAACTGTTAGTCCGTGTTTGTGTATTCATTATGAGTTTGTTCCTTCAGACACTGTGTAATACACTAAAATCCATAATCTTGTGATTTTACTGCCTTAGAAGTTTGTGGTTTAAGTACTATCATAGCTAAAATTAACATCTCTCTTGTCACAGCCTCCCTTTCACATCTACTGACATTACTCTCCTTTCTAACATCTCATGTATCTGAAGATTAATTCAAATTGAGAGATTTCTGTTTTCAGCTTTTGATGTGTCCCCAGTTTTTTCACTGAAATTAAGACACAGAAGTTTCAGGAGCTGGAAATATTCATTAAGAGTTGTATTAAATACACCTTTTCCTGGTGCCTTAAGAAGGAAATAAAAGCCACATAAATCACTCCCTCCTTTCTGACAGTGGTGTTACCCTTTGAAACAGTTCTTAGAAAGTTCTTCTCCATAAATTTGGTGGATCTTTAATCATCAGTCATCTTCTGATAGTTTTTGCTCTCTTTCATTTATAGCAAATTCTCTGTTGTCTCAGCTTTGTCCTTCATTATTAATGTAAGACCATTAGTAACATGATCATGGGAGAGAAACTGTTGGCAGTTCTCTTTCTGCTTTTCTAAGGTGACTCCTCTGCTCCTATTCTGATGATCAGTACTGGTGTTTGCTGCTGGTTTGAGTTCCTCTGTGCTCTATTTCATCCTTATGTCAAAGTCCAAGTGGAAACCCTTCCCCTCTTTTACCATCTTTTTCAATTTTCATGACATTAGATGTTTCTCAGATTCTCATCTTTATTCCTTGTTTTTATATTTCCAGTTTTTAATATTATTTACCGTTACTGTATCTATTGCAACACCACTTCTGAACCTTATTTGCTCCTTTGTTGCTATAGAAGACTTCTGCTATTTGGATCTTCTGGCAAATAGGTTTATATTTTGACTTTAACTGTTACAAATATTGCATAAGTTTTTTTGCATTGTTTGTATTTCAAGTTTTCTTTTACTTACTTTTTTTTAATATCATTTATTTTCTGTTCTTTATATTACATTAGGGGAATGCTTTATCCTTTTCAAATATACATATTTTTTCCTCATTACTCACAACACAGTCATAATTCCACACTGTGAAAAGAATAATTTTTCTTTTTCAAAATGTGTCACATGAAAGCAACCAGGACTAATTCTTGAAATCATAAATCATCAGTTCCTTGCCTTTTCTAGTATTTTCCCAGTATTACAGGGACTATGGATTCTCTGAGATCCTTCCAGTTCTGTGACCCACCTCTTTTTCAAAACAACTTTTTTCCCCTTCCCCCATGCCTGCAGGCTTGTTCCTCTTCATTAATATATTCAAACTTAATCTCTTCCATCTGGCATCCCATCCTTTGGGCTGCAGTCTGAGGATCTTTTATGGACACGTACTGCTACTCTCCGCTGTTTATGTTTGCCACTAGTTGCTGTAGCTGTAGGTGACATACAGCAAACTGCACCTTGTGCATGAACAGGGACTGGGTTTCACAGCCATGCAGATGCTGAATGCCCACAGGATGGACAAAGACTGACAGTTTTGGACAGCTGGTATTCATAAGTCTAAGAAAAACCCCTTCCCATGCGCTTCGTTACAGCTATGGCCATAGGAGTTAACCGAAAACCTTTCAAAAGTTGCTGTTTAAATGTTCAAGCTGTGAAGATGTGAAAAGGCAGGAAAGACTTTGCTGTGCAGGCTGACTTGGCATTCCTCTTAATTTTTTTGGTGGCAGAGCACTCCACAGTTTCTCCTCCAAGAGGGTACTTAAGCTACCTGAAGCACTTCGGTCTGTCTCAATAATCGTTGTCCCCACATACACGAAGGTGTGTGTGGTATGGCAGCAAAGAACATTATGCAGTATTCTGGGCATATCTGAGTTTTAGAGCAACCTGCACTTGAGAGACTTCAAAGCTGTTTGCTCCAATGTATCGAAGTCCACCTTGGCTACTCAAGGGTCCAACTACCAAGGGTCAGCATAATACCACTTTATCTTTCCATCCCATGGTGGCCAAGAAAAATTTATTTGAAGTAGGAGAACATATGCATCAAGCCATCAAGTGGGCACCAATGATGACAGTAGCAGTGAAAGAAAATTTTTAATCCTCCAATATGTATTACAATAGGTCTTGTTCCATTAAAACATGTACTTTCTTTGTCTGTATTAACTATATGAAATACTGCACATCTGAAATTTGAGATTAATTTACAACAAGCATGCCATTCCAAATAATTTTTTCATTGTTAGTAGCCTCGTAGTATTACTAGTTTCATGCCAGTTCTCATTACGATGAGAAAGGTTTATATTGGATTATACTAAATTTGTAAAGAAATTATCTTTGACAGTTAAACTCATCATGCAGACTTCTTTGGGTCGTGTGTCTTAGGGTGCATTTTAAATAACTCTTCAGTTGAAGGGATATAGATATATTTCTCTTTTCTTAAAAGTCTTTAGAAGTAGCTCATAAATGATGCTATAAACTTGTAGTTCTTAAACAAAAATCATTACATTTTGCTTAATATGTACTTCTTCATTCAAACAAGCCTGATTCAAAATGTCACTTGACTGGTATAAGATATGGAGAAATGAGAAATTACATGTAATCTAGTTGGCTGTGGAAATAAGGATTATTAATAATATACATTATTAAGAAAAGTAAAGCTTATTGAAATATTGTACTTGTCACAGAAATAAATTACTAAAATTACTTGATTTAGTCAAGTCACTTCTGGGAAAAATGCATTGTAGCAGAAAGAGATATGGGCAATTGGCAGACATGCTCTCTTCTAGGACTGACTTTTGCCTAGTACAGCGTTAGAAAATATAGTTCTGCTTAATTTACAGCCATCATTTACAACTACCTAACAGCTACCTAAATTCCTGAAAAATCTTAAAGCCTGAGTAAAATCCACAGGATTATAATATAAGTATTGCTAAAGTAATTTAATCTATAGGCTAGACAATTTAACACTGATTCAGTCCATAGTGCTGGACTTCTAAAGCAGGTTAAATTCTTAGTTTTAGGCTGGAACTGGTGACACAGTCTTCTACTTACCAGTATTTTTAATCTAATCTAGAGATGTAATAATATAACATTTTAGGATTATCACACAGGTTTTTTTGCCTGTTATTCAAATGATGAAACTCAATCATTCAGAACTTTCTGTAAGTATAGCCATCATCTTCTGAAGTCTCTGCTTTCTTTCAAACAACAGGGTAGGAAAAATATCTTGTCGTTTTGTTAATGATGTTGCTCAAAGAGTCAAAAATAAATCTTGGATCAACTAGTTGAGATTCAGAAACCTTTACTTTAGCATTGAGATACCATCTTCCAGTACCTGGAAGTATGTAAGTAACATGGTGGGATAGACTTCTGTGGAAAACTCTGTGAAGAACTTCAGTTCTGTATTTACAAGTCGTACAATTTGTGATTAGAAATTATGTTTCTGGTTTTTTTTATCAAACTTTTAATTTTGTGCCATTATTACATATTTTAAGCTTCAGTCCCTGGTGAACTTGTACTGTTTTTTCAGATCTGAAAAATAGACTTAATCCTCTGACAATTTCATCACTTCCATACTTAACACTTCATTAAAATAGTGGCTTTAAAATCTGGTTTTCTTTAAACTGAGAATATACAGTATTCTTCAGACTGATTAATCAAAGTAATGAATTACCAGATTAAACACAGAACAAAATAAAAATGTAGTTTTTTAGTCTCTGTATATTTCTTAATTTCATAAAGATTTTTATTCTTACATAGTTATATCATTCTTATCAACCTAAGAGCCTTTTTTTTATTGCTGTCAATACATGTCATTTCAAAGAACTCTTGTTTTTAAAAGAGTTTCATCAATATTTTTACGTCTGTCCTATCATGACTTACTCTTCAATGGAATTAAAAAGGGAAGGTTTCTCGCCTTCAAAAAACCACTGAAGTTGCCTCCTCACTGCTTGTAAATAAGTGAAATGCCTGTTCTGCAAGGCAACAATGAAAGTAGGTCGGACCTTCATGCAGGCTTGAGAAGCATATACTTAAAATGCCATTCAGAATACAAAAAACACCAGCATTGACTAAAATTTATGCTGTGCTGCTTCTGAAAGTTTATTAGTGGCTAGAAGGTGGGATGCTAGATCCACTCCCCTTGGTGCTGTGCCCTCCAGAACTGATCCTGGTCTCATGACAGCAGTTAGTAAGTTGGACAATAAGTAATGAAAGCATCAAAAAAATGCTTAAGTGGACTGTAAAGAATGAAAACATCTGTTCTACGCTAGCATATTTCTACTTTTCCTCTGGAAATGGCTACCGGCACATAGTTTCTCAAAATGGAGGCAATATAGAAAACAGTGGCTGAAGTAATAAGTAGAAAAATCCAGCAAAAATGTAGCCCATACTCATGAGTTATAAACTTTTTTTTTATTTGCCTTTTGATCACACACCTCCAGGGTATTACAGATAGATTGAAAATGACTTGTTTAAAGTAGTGGTTCCTTAGCTGAGGTCTGCAAGGTCATGGCCTGAAGAATAATTTTAAGTGTATAGTGTGTCCAATTATGAGTTTGATGACAAGGATGCATCCACAGACATTTTGCGTTCTTCCTAGTGATCCAAAAAGCTTTCAAAATGTTGGATTAGAATGCAGCTTTGCCCAAATATCTTATAAAAAAGATATGGGAGGTGTGTGCTGATAAGATCAAGAAGTTGTCTGAAAGTGGAGTTGGTCAGTTCTTTAGAACCAAAGTTGAATACCAGATGATTATATATGTGTTCTTTTTGGCTTTAATGTAGATTAACAATGGTTTATATCATTCTACAGGAGTTTAATATTCTTTTGAATGTAAAAAGGCAATGTAACACAAAGATGGCCATGGTTGTTAATGGCTTGTATTAGCTGGGAGCTATAAAAACATCCTAGTACTCTGTTAGTGCTGGAATAATAATTTACCAAGACAATTACCACATGGTGGAACTTTTCTGCTGCTCTAATTCAGTGTTATTAATAATGAATAAAATTGCAATTTTCTCAGGTTGCTAGGGGCAGTGGGGAATTATTTCAATGAATATTTCAGCACATTAGTTTAATCATAGTTCCACAAAATTCAAGTGGGCAATATTTTATACTTTTAAGTTCAGTCTGCTAAGGGACCATAGTCATTAAATTGCAAACTATTTGCACTGAGGTCCATTCTATGATTTACAAGCCTTGTTAAAAACACTGTAAAAGAAAGCAAGCTGTGCCATTAATACTTGTAATTTGATGCTGCTTTTGTTAATGGGTTCAGCGTGATTAATGTTTTTAGCAGCAGGCAGAACATTTTGAGACAGGCAGTGCTGGGGTTCATAATACATAAAGGCATGTAAAGAAACACTAAAATATTGTAAGTTTTAGTAATACATGTTTTTACAAGATTGTATTCCTGAAATGGGAAAGCAGCAGTGAAATTATACTATAATGTATGTAAATACAGTTCAAGCTGTGGTAGGTGCTGATGTGCGTGTTCTTTATTTTCCAGCCAACTGCATGACTTCTGGCGCTTGGATTACTGGGAAGATGATTTGCGCCGACGGAGGAGATTTGTTCGCAATGCTTTTGGGTCTACTCATGCTGATGCTCTCCTAAAAGCTGCTGTGGAATATGGTCAGTATTAACTCAGCTTAAAAATATAGCTCATGATGCTTTCTTGATGTCCATGAATGCCTGAGAATCATGTTCCTTCTTTTTCAAGAACGGTGCTGAGAATTCCTAGGACAACATATTCTTAGAGTAGGAATTCTTTCAATTCTTACACTTTAATGAACCAGAAGACTTGAGCTTGTGAGCTATTAAATACCCTGATCCCCAAGGGATTCACATTATACTTCTCTAGCATTCCCAGATGCTAATTTTGAGACGCTGGTAAAAGCAACTCAACTTGTCTCTCTGGAGTGACTGAATGAAATAGGTCATCAAACTAATGTGTCGTAATAGTTCCATTGGAGATATTTTGTGAATGAGAAATTTAAAAATATCAGAAATTTTATCCTAGCATGCATAATTTCAGCAACAAAGGTATTTTTTGTGCAAATCATGAAAGTTGTAACAACTTGTTAACAATAATAATTTTTAAGGATAACTTGTGATTTGAATAGCAAACTGAACACGCAGAAGCTTCAGTCTTAGAAACTGAAGAATTAGATGATATTTGATTTTCATGGAGATGCAATATAAAAGAGGAATGAGGAACATGCTTACAAATTCCTTTATAACATGTAATATTACATGTTTGTGTAATCATGTTTGTGACTTCTCAACAGCACACTGAACCTGAATACTCCAAAAATCTAAAGCGAATTTATTTCTCGGGTTTAAGTTGGGATACCTCTCTAGCATATCAAAGACTGGAGTTTTTTAAAGAATACTGTTACAGTTTTCTGTTCTTTTTTTTTTTAATCTGTAATGCTGAAAAGAAAATACTGTGATTCTTTAGCATTTAGGAGTAAAAAATTGAAGTAATCATTCACAAAGCAAGTTGAACCTTTCATCTGATGCTTAGCCAAAGGCTAATGTTGCCAAAAGTTCTGAATATGATAGATATAAAGCTAACTCTGTATGACCTACACTTTTCACCAGCTTTGCAGTTGTTGAGGCAAATAGCTGGGATCCAAACAAGGTTAGACATATGAATTAATATCTCTGTGTGCAGTTATACTAGCAAGTGTAACTTAATCCTTACTTAAAGGTGAAGGCTATCATGTGCAAGACTTCAAGCCATAAACTGTCCTTAAGCTGGGTTAAGGCAGCCATTTCCCCCATTAGTATAGGGTATTTCATGCTTGACAAAGGGTTATTTTCTCCATATTCTTCAAAAACATCAAGATGGAGATATTATGAGAGTCAGGTACAAAACTGTGCTAATTGCTGTGTTGCTTTTGAAAGGCATCTAATCACCAAAACCATGGACTTTATATGTATATAACACCTGTTAGTGCATTCAACATACAGGAAAATTAAAACTCAGATGTGTACACAGATGGTGCACACCAAACTTCATGGTTACATAAAAATTAACAATAGACTGAAGATTTCAGAATTAAAAAAATAATTCTAGCTTTTCATATATGTACTAAAAGTAAAATGGAATTTTAAACCAGCATGCATTAAAGTATTCATGGATTCTATCTAGATGTATTTACTTTTCAGAGGCTTAAGCCTTTGGATTTTAATACTAAAACTTTTAGCTGACCTTTCCTGTAAGAAAACATCCTTAACACTGATGTTATTTTTATGCCTCTTGGTGTTACTAATGAGTTGAATAATTTATGAGGTTGTCATGTGAAAAGGATTTGGTGTAGTTTGATGTACTTCTAGCCTCTGGTGTTGGAATGTGATTAATAAAGAGCTAGAGGCAGATTTTTTTTCCAAAGGGCTTAACTTTCATTGTAGTTGGTTTTTTTATTGGCTTTGTTTTGATAATTTTGTTTGGAACAGTTTGATACTAAAATGCCTCTAGCTTCCAAAATTGAGCATGATGTCACACTACAGAAAGAATTTAAAGCATTAAAAAAAAAATCAGACTGCATAGTTTTCCAACAGATTTTATTTCCTGACCTCAGATACTTTGTTTGTGAGATATAAAGTATTCATCAGAGCAAAATTTGTTGGGCTTTTCTTTCAATTTTTTATCTTGACTGATATCTCTAGCACAAGTAAAGCTGTTTTGAGCATCAGTAAAATAGTGGAAACGTCTTACAAGTTTTTGTTATCTACATTGACTGTCCATTATAATTTAGGATTCTGTGCATAAATATTTTGATGGAGGAATGTTTAGTCAAAGCCTAAGTCAGCAAGCTCCTCAGTGTCTACGATCAAAGGCATCAACTTAAATCGGTCTGATCAGGCATTGCAGAAGAGGGCAGCCAGATTCAGCTGAGCAAAAATCACAGAGCAAAGATGACAAAATTAATCAGTCATTTCTTTGGCAGTAAATAATAAGTTATGCTGAGGATTGCAGATGAGAGAATTATCAGATTCCTTGGAGATGTGCCTGCTTAACACCTGATTTATCTGAGCTCGTGCAGCCATCAAGATATGACCTTGATAGATGATAAAGTGCTTTACAGCTACTCTAGTATTAAATCATATTTGATGTTGGATGTATGGATACTGTAATTATATTATATTTACAGTCATTATGGAAGAGTGTTGGAAATGAAAACTATGTCTATGATCTCATATGTTTATTTTAGAGAAGTGAAAACAGATGTTAAATTCTATCTTGAAAGCCTAAAAAGAGAAGTGTTAATTTTAGATGATAGTGACTTCTTCCTGTAGGAAACATTCAGTGTTATCTACTACTGGGAAATAATATTCTCTCAAAAAATTTCTGCCATAATGAAGGTTATATTTAACTACAGTCTATTAGCCAGCTCTTGTATGCATGTTTGAATCTCCATGCTTCATAAAGTATTATATGCATACATATATGTATGTGTGTGTGCATATGTATACATATGAATACATGTTCAAAGTACCTGACAAAAAATATTGCAATGAGAAATCAGAACATATTTCTATGCCTATATAAAACTGTGTGAAAAATTATAACATATTCCTGTGGCTATATACTTAGCTTCCTTTGAGACTGTTTGCATTCCAGTCAAAGCAGCATTTACTGGAGATTGACTAAAGAATTTTTCCTTTTCCATTAGTCTCCTCAATTTCTAAGATTTTGATATTAGGCATTGGATTTGTTTGTAATCTGTTAAAATTACTTTCATACCCAGATTTAAAATGCAAGCATAATAAGTTCAGCATTGTATCTGCTGTGCCCTTTTGTTTTAGTTTAATTCTTACTTGAATCAAAATACAGATTCATTTCTCCCTTTTGTGTAGCTGAAGGGACGCTACTTACTGCAGTATCAAAGTGCAAGCTATAGTATAACTTGAAGGGCCTGGAACTTTTAGTAGAGTTTTAATTTTATAATGTCAATAACTTAAACAGTTATTATTCAAAGTTTAGATGGAATTTCAATGTAAATTAAGTAAATCGTAACTGAAAAGAAAGAAAGAAAAAAGAAAAGATTATATAAATGATTATACACCCTACTTCCTCAAATTTTGCAATGATAGATACATGAAATATGCAGATATGACCCAATTCACAGGGATTCTGTACATGTGGTGAAAGAGCTGTCTCTTCTAGTTAATCACCTTAACAGTTTACAGTCATTGGAGATTAGCATAGATGAGACACTACTGTACCACCCTGCCAGTGAGATAGAATACTGGTCCACAAAGGTCAACTTAAGAGTTAAACAGTTACTTTATTAAGATTTGGTCTTTCAGCCTTTAAAGATTGTGGTTCACAAACAATTTGTACATAGAGTACAAGAAAGGCCACATTTTCTAGTCTACACTGGAGGAAATGAGCATGAACTCAGTGCCCACATTCTAAACATACATGTGTAAGCTGGTCAAATATATCTAGAGTATGTGCTCAAGAATATTTAGCCTGTTAAGCTGATTAGTGTGACAGATCCTAAATGCTTAGAATGAAAAAGAAAATAAAAAGTAAAAAAGAAATGTACCTTCATAATGTAGTACGTAGGTTTTGAAACAAAGCCACAGATATGTCTTATATGTGCAATATAGCCACATATGGCTTTTGAACTTGCATATGTGTGGATATCTAGTTAGCTACCTTGTTTCAAGGGCAGTTCTGGCTGAAGCAGACTGTGTATGGCTCCTTCTGGCACTTATCGTTAGTGCTCTAAGTGTCACCAAATACTATGTTTGCTCATCACTAGAAATACAGTTTCATTACACAAACACAATTAAAAAGCATCAGGTTTGGAAATCTGGAGTGTTCAAATCTGAAAACTATTTTCATGAGAGCAGATGATTTTAATGCACCTTCAAAGAACGTCAGGAAGGATTCCTGCAGGCGGCTGAAGGACCAGTGTTTAGCTTCAAGCAAGCGCTGCCTTAGAAGCAAGGCTGTGTGGGTTCCTGCTATGAAAATGAGGGTCTGAAATCCATGGGAACTCATACTCAAACAAGGGACTGTCTTCAGACTGGGGCATCTGGGTGTCCCAGAGACCCTAAAGGAAGATTCAATTCTTTCAGGGTCCTCAGTGTTAGAGAAATACCCCAAGATGAAATTTCAGAAACTCCAGCTCTAGAGCAACCCCACAGTGATGAAAAGTCCAAAACAGTTGATTTCCACAGCTCCTGAGTTCCATCTCGTGAGCTGCTGGGCTCCCTGCCTTCTGCAGACAGCTTTAGAACAAGATAGAGGGAGGAGTGTCCAGAGAAACTGGTAAGAAGCTACGCACCAAATGTTCTAGAAAGATAAGTCAGTGTTTTACAAATGAAATTACCTGACATTTTCAATTGATAAGACATTTGAAGAAATCAGAATGTCCCATGAACTGGAGATGCTCAATTTCATCATCTCTGTCCAGAAGCTTTTCTGTAAAATCAAACACCTTATTCTAGGAAGTCTGAATGTGCACCTAAAAGCTAGTCTTCATTTCCATCCTGCATTTCAGGTTCTGTGCTTTGGTATATTATGTTGTTGACACTAATGACATTGTTGAAAATATAAAGGTGTCTTTTGTTGGTGAAAATACTATCATTTTGCAACAAATCCAAGACTGGCGGTCAAAGTTATTGTATAAATCATATATATCTAAAAGAGTTAATTTTCTTTTTATCAGCTTCATAAAGTTCTCAGACGTCATTATCCTTTACCTTATCTTTTTTTCTGTGCATGCTGAAAATTCCCAGTGTATTTCCAGAACAGTTTCAACAACACTGATTTCAGAACCAACCATAAGAAAACCTGCATTTTTTCAGTAACTGATTCAAAACTGAAAGCAAGTTGAAGACAACTGGTAGCGAATCATTACTTTTCAGAGTTTTGCTAGCAGGCCAGCTAGATGCATAAAACCCAGTTACTTTCCTAGGTGTACTGGCAGTGAGGGCATTGCATATGTACCGTGTAAGAGATTAAAGATCAAATTATGCTTTCAGTTTTTTCTATGAAATATTGCTTTCTTTTATCTACATGAACAGCTTTGTTGTCAGGGTTGAGTTTTATAGGTCCTTTTGTTGAGTTCTTTTACATTTACTTTTACTTCTAAAATGATCCAGACATCTTCTGGTTGCCAGTAACAGGATAAAAGGCAACAGGAATAAACTTTTTTTTTAATGTCATAGTGGTCAAACAATGGACAGGTTGTCCAGAGATGTTGTGTGGTCTCCATGCTTGGAAAAACTGAACTTATAGACAACTAGGTTGCCCACTTAAGTCTTCTCTCCTCAAGACAAACAAAGAATATCTGCAGAATATCTGGATCAATTTAGTAGTAAAAGTAAATATAAAAGAATATCTATGTCTCTCTTGTACTGGGGAGCCCAGAACTGGACGCAGAAATCCAGGTGTAACCTCACCAAGGCTTAGCAGAGGAGAAGGATTACCTTCCCCAACCTACTGCCAATACTCTGCCTAATGCAGCCCAGGATAACATTCCCCATTGCTGCAAGGGCACATTGCCAGCTCATGTTCAACCTGGTGCCCCTCAGGAGCCCCAGCTCCATTTTCTCAGAGCTGCTTTCCAACTGGGTGACTCCCAGCATGTACTGGAGCCTGGGCTTGTTCCTCCCCAGATGCAGGACTTAGCACTTCTTACTGATCTTCATGAGGTTCCTGTCAGCCTGCTTCTCCAGCCTGCTGAGGTCCCTCTGGCATATCAGTCACTCCTCCCATTTTATTGTCATGTGCAAACTTGCTGAGGGAGCTCTGCCTCATCATTAACGAAGATATGAACAGCTATAAAATGCTTCTTATATCAATTTTCTCATGTTCAGTATAATAGTTATTACTACTGAAATTGAGTTTGTTGTGGCTGCATAAACCAAGACAATATTTTTGATTGTCTTCTTTTCCCCCCTCAGTTAATGCACTATCCTGAAAATTAGTCACACACACCCTCACAATGTAATAAAATACATTGCTCCGGGGAAATACAGTGTGACCCTTATCTAAGATAATTCCCCAAAGTGATATTTATTTATGATATCTTACTTAAGTAATGCCTTAAGTAAGAATACATAAGAGCAACTGAAGAATGAAAGCCTTTTACTAAAAAGAAACCTTGTTCCCTCACTCCTTCATGCCCACTTAATTTTAGTCTATAAGTAAACACAAGGTGACCATTAATTGTAAGCAGTTTTAAGAAATAGAACCGACTTTATGGGCAGAAAAACACATGTACTTGATGTTCGGTGGTGAGCATTTTAAGCATATGCGTACAGTCATTAAGGTAACCTATACCAATGCTTTCATGTGCCAATAAGTCCTCTTTGCTCTTTAGTCTTAATGGGATCATGCTGCCATGTGAGACAAGCATGTAAACATTTCTGCTTCAGTTGAAGCACCTAAAATACTTCTCCTATTACAAAACTTCCTTTCAGTACATGAACTAACTTCCACATTGATTGTGAAATCTCCGGTGTACTCTGAATGAGTTTATATCTGAATTGTGTGCCTGAAGTCGTCACAAAAATCTGTCTGATTTTAAGCACAGCAATTTAAGATTTCCATCTGTGGCCTTATAATTGTAGCCCAACAGTGCCATCCACTGCTTCTCCAAATAAACTTCCAAATATTTCATCCCCACAGGATTTTAGGGAAAATATTACATGATAGTTGTGTCCTCTTAATATTTTATACGGTAATTGCAAAACACAGTTTTGTCTAAAGAAAATCTAGGAAAAAGCTTACATTAGGTGCTAATAGAAGGATCTGCGAAGCAAAATCTTAATAGTGAGAACAATTAAATCTAAAATACGAAAATAGATTTAACTTGGTCGTCTTTATAACATTTCCCACCCCACTCCCCCAATCATAAATATGTTCTCATTAAATATATCTACTATTATGGTGATCCTTTTTCTTGCAATCCACTATAATGTAATGAAAGGCACCTTCAAGATGTAAATGGTAATGGAATTCGCTTAGGTAGAGTACTGAACACTGCTGTGTTGAATTGCACTGAGCACTCAGTGATTGAGCTTCTGCTCTCTGACTGGGTCACGGAAATGAATTGCAATTGCATCCTATCAGTACTTTGCAGTCTCTAAATATCTTCTGCCTGTTGTATGTTATTTCTAGCATAGGAATTTTTATGGCAGCTTTATAGTAAGTTTTAAGTACAGATTCATTAAACAGTCATTTTTTTCTAATTATTTCCTCAACTCTTGAATGTCAGAATCTCTCTCTTGACTCTAATTCAAGCTTTTCACAAAGCTAAATAGGATGTGAAAACTTTTCCCTCAAAACCTCCATGGTGGGTTTCAAATGCCTTTCCTCTGAGATTTTTGGGTTATCCGGCATGACCTAGGTTTTAGCTGCTGTTATAGGTCTGAGCTAATAGATTTCACTGCAGAACTTTCTGGCTTTTTACCAGCAGTTAACATAACTACCTCGTTCTTCGTCTGAAAATATATGACCCCAGAATGTTCTTGAAGTAATGAAATTGGCCTGCAAAACCATTCCTAAGATCTAAAAATTGCAACCATTGTCAGTCTTAGAATTCTAGCTGCGTTTTTCTCCCTTTCACAGTTAAATTTTCATGTGGAAAGAATGCACAATATCTGTCTGTTCTGCCAAATGAAAGTAAATTATTTACCAAACTCAGTAAACTGCTATGATGAGAAATGTTTTCAAATCCATGTGGACAATGTATTTATTCTGTTTACTAATTTCTATACCAGTTTGACAAAGAAATAGAGGTTCTTGACCCATGAATATTCATTGAATCTCATAGAAACCTTTCAGAACATTCTGTCAGTGAAAGTCTAATAATAGTCCTTCAGAGTCCTTCAAAGCTGAGTGAATGTAGGTCTTGGGACTCAGGTTTTAACATGTGCTTTCCTAATCTCCTATTTTTATGCTTTAAAACTCTATATTAAGGAGTTACAGCACTGTAAAAATCTTCTTTGGCTATAGTTAAAAACAGAAAATATTCCTTTTCTAAATTTTCTCCACTCTTCTTATTCTTGATGTCTTCTTCACTGCAGGATTCCATTCTCCACTCTGTATGTAAGTGGGAATATATATCATTTGTCTTTTCTGAAGACCTGGCTAGGACAGCGTGCCAAACACATGGCTAGAATGGAGGGGCATTATTTCAGTAGTGCTGCAACCTTTTCAGCCTATAATTAGGAGATCATACTGTGGATTTAAAAAGATTTTACTGTCCCACTCCTTCTGACGGTCAGTAGGAGACATGACAGGCTTTCAGGCAATGGGCTCAGGTTTTTGTGAGCCTCTGGGCTACTTGCAAGGGTTAAGTCAACAGAAGAAGAGTGTGGGAGTCTCTTCAGTATAGGTGATTCCTTGTATTTCCAGAAAAGGAAACTGGTATGTATAGATTTTGAAAATAAAGGAATTCATTTTCATAGACAATATATATTTTAAGATGCCTAAGTATTTTTAGTCACCTTTTTACATTGCAATACTTAACATTTATCACATAAAATCTATTTCTATTATATCACATGAAAGTTCTATGTAAGTTTTATGTAAAGAATACGATTTGTACACAAGAAATGAAGATTTAAGTATATGTGCAATGGCTATTCCATATAATTACAAGCAGAGTGAATGCTTCAATACCACTTATTTGGTGTGTTTCATTATTTTATAGTGTTAACTTAGAAATATGCACAAAAAGCACCAGTGTAATGAAATAAACTGGATTTTCTTGTGAGTTTCAGTGTGATGCAAGTTACAGGCAGGGATGAGGAAGCACCATGTGAAAGTACTGTATTAAAAACAAAATACATTTTATGGAAAAGTTCTCTAATACACTACTAACCAACATGATAAGGAAAAACCCCTTGTAAAGAATTCTATCAGCCAGTATCTTATGCAGGTTTCCAGTTGTTTAGTTTTCTTTTTCATATCATGTGCATTACATCATGACATGACTTCTTTCTTATCCTTACAGTGTGCCTAAAGAGTACATCTCCTAGTGTGTTTGTGTAACAACCTGAACGCCATCTGCAATAGATATACTTTCACAGCTGAAAGAACTGTGCACAATACTCAAAAAGTTTTGTTGGTGTCTCTTTTGCCGTATAGCACAAATCATTCAATCCTATGCCCTTAAGAAGCTGATCACATTGTCTAAATAGCATCTCAGCTCTCATCTAAATGGAAAATAATGTTGCTAGTGCTTTCAAATTTAACATAAGCATAGAAATTTTGTAAGTATCCCTGCAGTTCCATGCAAGGTCTGTGCTGTCTTGCAATATTTCTGAAGCAGAATGAATGAAGTCACAGACCCCACGTGACAGCTTAATGGAAAGTGAAATAAAATACTGCTCTCATTTTTTCTTTACTTTTGACTGCTGCTAAGATTTCTGTGAGTTAGCTCTCCTTAATACTCACTCAGGCCTTCTGTCTGGGACAGTGATTGCCATTTACCCATTTCAGTTATCTCATTGAGTTGTTTTAATGAGACCCTCAGAATCTGCTTTATCTCTGATGTCTTCTGTACCACTACTCTTTCACTTTTCATCTGCTGGTTTGCATGAAACAAAGATGTTCTATAACTGCAGCTATTTTTGTTTAAAATAAAAATTAAAAAAGAAGTAATAATTTTAAAATACTCAAAAAAACAATGAACAAACACAAAAAGTGTAGATTCTGTTCCAAATCAAGGAAAAAGCAAAGCTTTGCTTTTAATTTGATTAAAAAATTGCTATCTGGGTAGATAACTTTGATAGATTACTGCTATTGCTAGATAATTTCTAGCTTGGAGGAGTTTATGTATTTACAGCAGCCTGGCCCAAACAGAAGTGCTGTCTGTTGCTATTAGAATGTAGTCCCTTAGCAGCGCTAGGATTTAAACACAAATATCCCAGTGTTAGAGCCATAATGAAGCCTCACAAATGTGCATATCCTGTGGGTGCTGCCCTTTGTCTGGTGTTGCTATAGGCACTGATCTATGCTGAAATAGGAGCAACTCTTCCCACCAGTTACTTCAGCTGCTGGCATGAAAATATGTAAACTAGTTCTGAAGATGTGGTGATCTATGTGAGGATAAACTTGGGTTTGTACAGATAAAAACCACAGTGCAGCACGCTGAACCAACTGGAATCTAGGAAGTAAATCTAGATGTTCTAATGACATTTTTATATTGACAAATTTATTATTTGTATACAAAACATTGACGGTCCTTTAAAGAAACATTATGTTATGTGACATTATGTCATCTTTAGGAGATTTTGTCTGTGTAAAGACTGAATAAGATGGTTCTTCTGTATGTCTCAGAAGAGAAAAGTTTCACTTGAAAACATTACCATTCCAGAAAGAGAAAGTAATTTCAGATATGATGGCAAATGGGTCTCTCAAAGCACTGATCATGAGCTGTTGAGACTTTCTTCTGTAAATAAGTATTCTTGACATTGAAATGGTACTGGAATTATGATAGCTACTACAAAAGAATTCTAAACTTATTTCCTACTCCTTCATTCCCTGCACTAGAAAATGAATTTTTTTAGCTTCCTATTATGTCTCTCTAGAGTGCCTATTTCCAAAGACCTGGTCTTTTTTGGATCTGAAAGCAAAAGTTTAAATGTTGAGGGGCAAAACTGCCTTCCAGCGAAGACATAATCAGTCATGGCCACAGAAAAGGAGAATTTAAAAATTGCAAATGTGTAGTGTGCATTTCGTTTTTAAAAATATTCAGGTTTGTACCAGTCCCACGGTTTAGAGACTCTAATTTTGAAATATTAGGTAAGGGTTAGAAGTGTTGGAGTAGAATACCCTGGTTTGAGAGGTAAGATCACATTTCACAGAATCATAGAATGGCTTGAGTAGAAAGGGATCTTAAAGATAACGTAGTTCCAAACCCCTGTCATAGAGAGGGTTGCCACTTTCTTTTCATGGAATTTCATGAAATGCCATGCTATTTCTTACATGTCACTGCATTATCAAGTGTTTGTATTTCCAAAGAGCATTTCATTTCTTTCCAAGGCTTGACCATTGCTAGCCTTTTCAATTAGAATTTTTTTTTATGAACAGGAAGCAAAATTAAGGCCAGCATATGTGGGTGCAATTCCTCAGCATGTAGTGTGCCAGTTTAGAAGTCTGACAACATTGATCCTGGCTTTAGGCTCTGCAAGCAGATAGTCAGAGCATGTTTTTTCCTGGAGAATGTGTGCTTAGGAACTAATCTAAAACTTTCCAGACATAATCCAGGCCTGAACATTAAGACGTGACATAGACATATTTTTCACTTTTATGTCATCTTAGAAAGGTTTTATCAGATGCTATGTCAAAAGCATAGAATGCCTCGTTTAGCAAATTTATTTCGTTATCTTGTCATACATATTGAAATTCAATCACCTTTTGTTTCTTACCTTACTAATTAAATTTTCTATTGGAATAGTTCGGTTACCCTCTTCAGTACCCTGTCTTAAGAAACCTTTGCTTACATGTGAATATTTTGAATTAAGGATAAATGAAATTCCTTTTTGCTGTCAAAACCAAATTGTGGAAACACATTGCACGGCTTTGAAAATCAGTACACTCTATTAGCAGACCTGTCAATATAAAAAGTGCATTCCATTTCCACCTCTTGCTCTAATAACCTTTTCTGTGTTACTCAGAGGCAGTTCACATAATCAGAGTATATTGTCAGCTTACTGGAGTTGGGGAAGCATGAAATGAAAATCGCGTTAATATTGATCCAATTCTCTTACTTGCAAGTGTCCTTGATGTCCTTTTCACTGAGCAATAGCTGTTGGTGTGATGTAGATATTTTCCTCTCAGCTATTAGTGTACTTTTTTAAAATGGCTAGAAACACACCTAGGAAAATTTTATTGCTCTTAATTATTTTTCTAGTGTATCATCTTTGCCTGTTGAAATGATCCACAGCAGGATTTAGTTTCTTTCTGCAATTTATCAAACTACAGTACATGCCAAAATGCTGCCCTTCAAACTATCAGGGATTTGTAAAGGTTGTCAGTCATGAAATATGAGTCCGTTCCTCTGTGTACAAGTTACAGTGCCAAACTACATCTTAATCCAAATATAAACATTTGATTGTTGTTAGCTCCCATTAGAGGGACTTTCTCTGGTTCCAGTCAGAATGGCCACTGCCCTTCAGGAGCCTGAAATGCATTGGAACATTTGCTGGACTGGGAATATCTGACTATGTCACCCGCTGGCTTTTTACGGTCAGTGCTAAATCAGGGCAGGATCCCTTCTTGTATGCTCAGAAATCCTGAAATCGCAAATACATATCATGATAATCTTGAAAACTTCTAAAAATTGATTTCATGACCAGTCTGAATCTCAGTTTTCCTTTCTGGGAACCAAAATATAATGAGTGCCAAACGTGGTACTTTCACCTTATTTTTATGTGGGACCCTTTTTATTAATATAAAACACTTTGACTACAAGTATTTATTTTTTAAAAAGCCCTCAGCCTCATCTGAGAAACATGTTTATTTTGGCCTTGCTTGCATTCTCAGTCTCCTCATTGGCATAGCCTGTGTCAATCTCTTTTTGCAATGCAAAACAGCTGAGAATATGAAAAAGGAAAACATATAAAGCAGTTAAGTATTTATTTACAAATTACTTATATGAAGAAGATCATTTGGTCAGATATTGGATATAAAAATTGGAGAAAAATGCATGGAATGTCTATAATTGGATTTTCAGGTATTTGTTATAGAAAATGAAAATGTGATTTCGTTTTAGTTTTGGTTGAAGTAATTTCCAATACAAATATATGCAATTTTTAATTTCTATGCAATTTTCATAGTTTGTCTTCCTCATTTCTTCAAAGATCCTTAACAATGAAAATGCGATTTAGATTTCTCTGGTTTTTATTAAATCTATTAAAACCAGCCTTCCTTTATCAACAGTCACTTCTCTGATTCTCTGGGGAAACTAAATTATATGCCAGTCAAAGCCGCCAGTTCCAGAAACACGTTGCAATTTAAATAACAACCCCAGCAGACACAGGTGGGGACGGCGTATTGGAGTTGGCTGTGATATGCCAGTACTGGGCTGCCAAACAAAGCCGAAAATTCAGTCTCTAGAGCAGACCTAGGGATAGCCGGTGCACGTTTCCCATGGAGGAAGCGCAGCCCGAGGAAGGCTGGCTCTGTAGTCCTGTGGAAAGATACAAGTCTGAGATAGAGTGGTCACCATGTTGATGATTTAATCTTACTGGGTTTTGTAGAGGTCAGTTTACAGACTCCCAGGCAGCTGCTCTCCATAACTGTGACTGCTGCGAGGGTACCGGTGCCTAATCAAGTTACTGAAGATTAGCAATGAAAGCAGGGGTTTAAACTGTTAGAATATATAAAAAGGAAGATTATCCAGAAAATCTTTTTTCTAAGTATTTTCAACTATTATTAATGTTGAATGAGCAAAAAATGTAGATAATAGTGGTATATTTTAATTTTGTCCATAAATAAGCTTGGTTCTTCCTGTAAAAGTTAGTTTGTGCAATAAAGAAAAAAGTCTCTCAAGAAAAAGCTTTGTTCTTTCAAACTCCGTCCATAAATTATATTTCACCTGTGATACAATTTCATGGTTCACATCATGAACTGTCAGGTAGCCTCCTGTGAGGAACTAATTCTGAATTCCTTTATTTAATGAAGTAGTGGAAACTATCTTATGTGATGAAAATTCAGCAAGTAATTCAGTGTTCTACATAGCAGCACATACTGTAAGATCTGTAAAGAGTAAAAAGCAAGTTTACTCTTAAAACTTTCTGAGGAGAGCTAAGCTTCACAAAAACTCTACTTTAGCTACAATAAAAGAGAGTTTTTAATTAAATGCAGCATTTTACTGTAAAGAGAACAGACTTTACTTATGTCAAATGCTCCTTTAGAAGCCACATAAAACTGTAAAAGACAGTATTTGAAAAAGGTTTCTTATAGAAAAGAAGAACACCATCCCATGAAGCAGATTTCCAGATGTTTGGAAACATTAGAATTTCCTGTCAGTATATTTAGGTAACATTAAAATGAGGTTAACTTTCCATTCTGCCATCTCTCTTCAAAGATCAAAGAGCGCTCACTACATAAATTGCCTTATCGGTAATTCGTTGAAGTAAACAATGGAAACAACTTTATAAGAAGCAGTAGTCTCCTTTTGTTGGCTACAGTATTACCAAGCAAACTTTTCTTAAAAATAATCATATTTTTAACCTCATTTTTTACTAAATGCAGAAAGAAAAAATTATAAAACACTGTATTTGTATATATAGTAAATGGATGGAAGAGAGAACTGGAAACTCCCTTGCTGGGTTCAACTAAATCATAATAAGCAGTTTAATATCTAATGAAATAAGTACATAAACATAAATTTAATCAATAATACAGTGTGTTTCTACTGCTAATTTTAAAATTCTATTTAGGGACAGTTTTTGTGGATCTGGACCCTTACAGTGTCTTTGAAATGTAGATTGCATCCCTAGAACCTGTTGTGACCTACAGAACCCAATAGGGAATTCATTGATTTAGTTGAAAATAGAGACTGAAAAATTCAGATAACATAATAAAAACACCCACCCCACCCACCCCTGTTTCATGAAGTATTGCCTATTTAAATATTTTTAGTGGCTGTAGCTGAAAATTAACATGAGATTCTCCTGTTCGTATTAGGGAGATTATTAGGTTTTGAGGGGTTGTGGTGATGGTTTTTGTGGTTCTTTTGGAGTTTGGTTTGGTTTTTTTTGACTGATTAATAGTTTCTGTTTAAAGAAAAGTAATGCTACTAGAAGAGAGATAAGTACATTCTCGGCAATACTGAACGAATTTGCTGGGCAGCTCATACAATCTTTCAGACATATAAGATATACACGTTCCCGTGGATATTGAGGTTTTGTACAGGAGTGGTGGTTGGTTTCTTTAATTTTAATTTCTTTTAAAGGTGAGCTGTTTTCAGTTATCCTGAAGTTACTGTAGAAAAACAGTTTGTAACATGCACATTTACAAAAATAGTCAAGATTAGAACAGGTGTAATGAGAGAGGGATTTTTTTAACAGCTTATCTAGTCCTGTATATACATTCCCTTGAAATATGTTTAAGAGAGAGCCTTTAAGTTTCAAGAAAGCAAGTCACCAACTTTAGCTGGACTTCAGTGCAATCTGAGTGACTTATTTCCCTCAAAATATTTGCAAAATGTAATTTTAAGAAATATTTAGCTGCTTACTTCAAGGCTCCTTTCCCAATCCCAGTCTATCCCTTAAGTCTATCCCTTAAAATATCCTTTAAGAAGGAACTTGATAAGGACAAGAACTGATAGCATCTGCCAGTTCTAGTTCTGTGCCCTCCAGTGTCACAACATTGCTTTCTTGAAACGACATCTAGTTTTGTTTTATTTTTTCTTGTTTTAATGGCTTTGAAACATATTCTAATTAGACTAAATACAATTTCATTTTGTGTCTTTAAAACACAGGCTCCCTGTGTGCTAAAAATTTGGAAATGAAATGTCTGGCCATAGTTTTAATTTCATAGTAATTTTGCTGAAGCTTTGAAAAAAAAAAAGTTTTTATTTTTTCCAACACACTGAAATGTCAAATATTCATTTATTCGTTTCTCCTTTTTATATCATTGTTAACAATAACAAACATAGTTTTATGTCATATAATTTTTTATTCAGTTTGTTGTCTGGTTTTAAAGAGACAAGTTGTTTTTCTTCTTACTCTTATTTGGAGAGTTTCTCTTGTTTTAGAACCTTTTTGAAGTCATCTTGAAATATAAAAATAGAACATCTGTGACAGATCTGTTTTGAACATATTTCACATTTCAGGATCCAAGGAGATCTGGTGGTCTGTGGTATTAGCTTGTTAATTTTTTGATGTATGGGTAGAAAGGCCATGAAGTGCACTCAGTACAGCACGTCTTCCGAAGATAGATGATCTCAAATAAATTCTATTCCCAATCAGTTTTTGATTTGTTAGGTGTTAAACCATTTCTTTGTAAGACAGTGTTTACAAGCCTTGTAATGAGACAGCCCTGTGAGACCTTACTCTTCTTGCTGTAATTTTGATAAATGGAACTCTAATTCATAAAGGATATAGTGATTGAAGGGCAACTCCAGGTCCCTTACACATTCATTTAGATAAATGTTTTGTACAGTACAGCAAAACTGAGGTGCACTCAACAGAGTGATAAATTTTAACAACAGCCAAACCAGAGGGTTATTTTCATCAAGACAAAGAAGGACTATTTATTATATTTCATACAAATAAATGTATTTTTAATATTATAAACCAGAATGGATTTTATATATATTTGTCTTGTTGCTAAGCTCCAAATTTGCCAAACTAATTTAATGCCTTCCACCCTACCATGTTTCTTACACCTGTGTCTGGCAATATTTCTGTAGCCTGGTACACTCATCACAAGGGATTTAAAATACCCTAAATTTCAAGTTCTTTGGATGTGGTTTAAACATTAGTAATAATTTGGAGCTTGAGACTTTCTTCCTGGTAATTTTAAAAATATTTTTTCATGCATAAATAATTTTAGAGATTTGTCCTTAATCAGTTACCACAGAAATTGTTGACTCTTAGTTCAGATTAGTACTTTTCAATTAGTTAATTTGAAGATTATCACATTTTATAAGCTCAGAAACTTTTACAAAATTCATTAGAGCTACCAAAAAGGAAGAGAACGGTGTTTTGATGCTTTCTTCCTCCACCATGTAATTCATTTCAAGCCTGGTCTCCTCTAGTGTCACATGCTTCACAACAGGAGTTATTACTCATGTCAAATGGTGCTAAACTCCCTTGCTGTAAACAGAAGTGTATCAAGATCCTGACCTACTGATTTAATATGCAGAACAATTCTGATATAATGAAACTGAAACTCTGTTACAGCACATTACTTTTTTGTGGGTTTTTCCTAACTCCTACCATTCTTGCTTCTTTTTGTAAGTAAGGAAGGAAAAAAAAAATACAAGCCAAACAAACAAATGAAAAAAAAGTCCAAAAGCTTGTACTAATACTGAAAACTTTTCCAACTATTAGTTCGTTGATCTGGTTTTAAATTGGGCAAATAATTACAGTTAGTTGAATTAAGTAATAACCTATGCAAGTGAGGTAATGATCACAGCCTAATAACAGAACGAGCAAAACACAGCATATTAAAATACAGCCACATTGTCTTAATCACTATCAGGATGGTCCTAAGGGAGACAACAACAAAGAAGATTAAGTATGCTGTCCTTAATTTTGAGCTTGGTGAAAAAAATGGGGGTTTGCTTACTTGTTTCTCTTTACCTTTTCAGGGTTTCAGAATGTAGTTTCAGAAATAGCAATTGATATAATAGCAATAGTATTCAAAAGGTTAATGTTAGGCCATGTAAAACATGAGTTATCTCAGGCTGTGATGAAGTGGCATATTAACAGTGATCTTCAAACAGAGTAAACACACCCACAGAAAGATATGCCTCCAGCATTTTTATTCATATGGTGTGACTCTCCTGTGCACAAACTAATTAAAAGACTCTAACTAATTATAAGAGTAGGAGGTCTAATCATAACATCTTCCCAACTGCTTGTAATAACAAAACTGCCTCACACATCAGTTCCATTCCATGTATCTTCACTAACCTGTCTGGTTACTATATTCCTCTTAGTTGTCCTGTATTAATAGGGGGCCATGAGTCTTACTGGACTTTACCTCAACATTTTGCATCTGCCGCAACAGTTTTCATCAATCATTGTGGAAGACAAACAAAATCCACATGTGCATGGTTTTGCATATTTTCACACTCATTCTGTAGCTTAGTAGGAAGCAAATTTCCAAATTATCCTACAAAAAAAGAGAGATAGTTTAGGGGATTTATTTCTTGATTGACAGAAGTGGAGATACCCAGATCTTGTATGGTCCAAAGTAAAGATGCAGGGTTTTCTGTTTAAGAAAAAAAATAGAAATCTTTCTTGCCTGAGGCTACTGTGAGTCCACAGTACTGAAAATAAAACTTATGACCTCTTCCCAGCTAAGAAAGAAATACCATGAGGAGGTCACAACAGTAACATGAAGGGTATTTATGATATAAAACCTAATTATGATTCTGTCATTTGTCCACACTAGGATTTATTTTTGACATCATAAGAATAAAATCTGGCAAGTTGCAGTAAGATATTCCCAAAATGCAGTAAGTTATATCTCCTGCCATAAGGAACCATCAGGCTGAATAGAAAAAGCCAGCTGTAGTTGAGAATGAGTATTATCCATGAAAACCTTTGGGTAACTGGCACATATCCATATACCACCATTTTTATAGTGTTGCTTTAAAACACACACACAGATGTGCACCAAAGTTCCCTCACCATGGTTGGTTTTTTTCAGTCTTTTCTGAATCTCTGCATAGCCTACCTTGTTGTTACTGTGTATCAAGATAAACCAACTCCTACTTCACCATCCTGTCCCTCCTATCTCAAAAGACAAAAATCCTGAGAGATTTTGGATTCCTGAAAGCAGTTTCATTGCTTAGAGTAGGTGGCTTGCACTCTCAGGTCGGTCAGAGTCAGGGCACCAGGAGCCCAAAAGAAACTCCTGCTGAATTTGTTGCAGGTGGAAAACTAATGGAACAACATCGAACACAAAGTAAATAGCAATTATTAGAAACAGGAGAGCCTTTGTGGAAAAGTTTGTATTTCATTCGGGACAGGACAGAAAACTGAATAGGACTGCGTATTTTGTAAACCTTGGTAAAGTTTTAGAAAATGTCCCTTCTTTTTTTCGATAAAGATGATTTATACTGTATTACTTGACTGTCATTGTTTTATATTTAAAATATTATTCAGGTAAATTCACAACATTTGTAACTTTTTTTTTTAGGCACTGAAGAGGATGTAGTGAAGTCAAAGAAAACTTTCCGAAGTCAAGCTGTGGTAAATCAGAATGCAGAAACAGAGCTTATGCTGGAAGGAGATGATGATGCTGTTAGCCTGCTCCAAGAGAAAGAGATTGATAACCTTGCAGGTAATTGTACTTTTCATTATAACTAAGATATGAATCAAAAGGCTCTTTAAAACTTGTTAGTTCTTAACCTTTGTGGTTAGTGTCTTAATATTGACAGCTAAGCATACAATTGCAGTATGAACAGATTCTTTGTATTCCAGATTTTATTACTTCCTCTCTACTTCCTTGAAGTATGGGCACTGATTACAAAGCATTTGCCCATTGCACAGGCTTTGAGCAGAGATGTGAGAAATAGCAATGCCTTAAGTGCTTTTATTAATGTGGGTGACTTGTTGAATAGTCTGTAAATACCAATATGAAACCTCTTTTTTTGTTGTTGTTTTTTGCCATTAAAATGTAAATGTGGACTAATTCCACAAGTCAGGATTTTGTGAGTCAGAGTGTGCTTGTGCCTGATCCCAAGTGCCACGCAGCCTGTGCAGAGACACCTGCCCTCCTGCTGGCACCCAGTTCTCTCAGTGATGGAGTTAAGGGGGATCTGCAGTATCTCAACCCATCTGTCACAGCGAGAGAAAAAGTTGCCTGTTTGAAGCAAGGACTAAGAGAGAATGAAGCTGTAACCAAGCTATGAACTTTGGTAGTTAGCATATGAGCTGGGAACGAGCCCTCCATAAATATGCACGAGGAAGCCCTTCTGGTCCTTTCCTGGGTGAAGGCATGCAGTGAGATCTCAGTTTCATCAGTCTTCTAGCAGGTTCTGTTACAGCTCTGTCTTAGAGGTGATACTACCTTTTCTGGGAAGTAGTCTGAAAAAAAGGGCATGTTGAAAGTTGAAAATGCACTCTCAGATCGGATGAAACTGAGAAGTATGAAATGCAGTATGAATTTTTTTAGATTAATTTACTTAGGAGTATCTGTATTAAAATACTCCACTAAGGGAAAGTTTTGTAATGTCACGATTTTTTCTGCATAACTGAGTTTCTAAAATAGCTATCTGTGCTCCTGCACTTTCTTCTGATACCATAGTGAAAATCTGTAGCAAAGATAAGATCATAAATAGATGATTAAAAAAATAAAAATAAAAGCAAAACAAACAAAAAATCCCAGTAAAATGAAAAGGCAAAAAACCCCAACAACTGCTTACATGGAAGTTAGTCTCATACCTGAGAACTAGATCAGAGCAGAGAGGGGGAAATAGATGCTTTTATTTTGGAGCAAGCAGCAGTATATGATTATCACAGTTAATATGTCACTCTGTTTGCTTTCTCAGTCTGCAGTTAACTGCTACTGAGACACTGTTGTCTAAAGTCAATAAAGTAGTGCATCAAGCAGGACCATGAGTGGGATAATGTGATCAATGCCCCTTTTTATTTTGGAAGGAAAACTCAGTACTGCTTTGGCTAAGTTCTTATATCTAAGAACAGTGCTTCCAACTGCATACAGTAGTTTAAAAGCCTGTTTAGAGGCTGACATATGCATTTGCATTGAAATACTGATTAAAACTGCAAAGTGGACATGAAAAATCACTGATGCAATACAATTCCTATAGCTACATCCCTCTGCAAAAAACTAGTATTTCAATGAGTTCTTAAGAATTAATGTGCAATTTATCCTTTTACTCAAGATCACTGCTGGATGACATCCCCTACTCCTTCAGGACATGGCACAGTCATTCCAGTCCTTTGCTTTTACTGTTCATAAAACTGGGAGATATTGTCAGTATTGCAGTAGCAGAAATAATAGAAAGTGAAAAAAATTAACTTTTGAAATATTGACAGGATGCCCTTGTGTTCCCTATCAATGCTAACAGAGCAAGCAAACTGCTTCCAAGTGTGGAGAGGTGATGTGATAATGGTGACATATGGTACCAAAACCTGTGAGCTTCTCAAAAAGAACCCACATTCCACTATCTCAGTTTTACTATTAGATTAACTGCAGCCTTTGCTACTCAACTCTCACTCATCTTTGGAGCTGAAATGATGTTGAGAGTTAATGGTCACACACAGTATCGTACATCTCTTCTGTAAATTTTGCATTGGTAAAAAAAAAAACCCACCTGAATCCCACAATACTCTCTCTTTGTCTGCTAATTTTGCATGATTTTGCACACAATGATATCACTGTTTTTCCCAGTTTTCAGTATATAGAATGTGGCTCTGAAACTTGAGTCCAATAACTGAAATCAAGAAAAGCAGTAGGCAGAGAAGGTGGGGTTTATGCCTAAGAAGGTTTGAACAATCTCTGACAGCTCTGAAGAGCAGGTCTCAATAAAGCCACACTGTCTGTTCTTGTCTAATTCCAAAGACTTATGTGCATTGCATTCAGTATACATGATCTGGAAATCTTTGAGATCTATCAAGTTATGGTATAGCACAGCATCATTTATATCTAGTTACTGCTCACAGTGAAATGACACATAGGAATTTCTATATTCAGATATGCCTCCAATTTAACTTTAAAGCTTAAATCAATTCAAACCTGATTTACAATGATTTGGACTGTCTCAGTAAGAGATAGGAATTAAACAAATTGTTTAATTAAATTAAAGAATTTAAGTCTTTATAAACCAGGTTTCAATTGATTTGAGATTGTCCACATTTAACTAAAGCAATTTAGCATTGTTTGTTCCATGAAACTAAGCCACATTTTAAACAGACGAGAGCTTGGGTTTTAGAAAATTTTTAACTAAGGCGATATAAATAATACAATATTTTGATTTGTGAACTTAAAACTGAAAAAAAAAGGAAAGTTTGAAACAGATTCAAATTGTTCGTACAACATTATCTGTACATACTTTTTGTTCCAGAGACTCTTTATAGTTTTTCATCAGCCATGTGGCACAAATCAATGTAAAGGTCGCTTTGATAAATTGCATATGGGATGGAGAATTTTTAAATAATTATGGTCTGAATATTTTTATTATATAATCTTAGTATTCCATATGTTGCAACTGCAGTTGGTCAGATTTCATTATATTAAGTAGCATTTTAATAAAATATGAAAATCTGATTCCATGTTATTATGGTCTTAGAATTATGACTTCTAAATTTGCATCACAATTTTGAACAAAAGCAGTATTGAAACTGTCTTACAGTATGAGTTAGCAGAAGTTCTTGTTTTAGCATTTATGTATTAAAATATTTTACATGTTTCTGTTTCAGTTTTAGCTCCTTTTCTTCCCAGGCTGTTCACTTCAAGAGGCAAGTCACATCTCTGTTAGAACTAATGACTGAGATAGCCCAGTCAATTTTAACAGTGTCCTAATATATTGTGAGTCTCTGGGTAATACAATCAAATCCACTGTAGTGACTTGATATTACTAACTCTTGTCCTTTTCCATTTATATTTCCTAATGCTGCAGTAGGGATCTTAAATACTTACCTTTTCTCTAAAGATCCTGAGAATGTAAATTTGCTAACAGTTTGTCTCGTGCTTAGTAGGTGATTTTTTTCAAAATGAAAAACATGCGGGTGTGTTCTAATATTGTAAGCTTTCATTTCCACAGCAAAATACGCTTTAGTAGATATGCAGTTTTCTTTTAACAAAGTTTGTTGTTTGGGTTGGGGTTCTTTTTAGAGCACTGATCTTGCATTAAAATAGGGCATTAAAAAATGAAATAAATGTTGATCTACTCAGGTTTTAGGAAGACGTTATCTTCTCTTTGTTGTGAAGATGCATTTCACTTTCTGAGACTTGTTTGTGTGCCTTTGAGAGCAGAATTTAGCCTTGATGACATTTTTGAAAGATACATGTTCTTAACTGGAGCACATTTCATCTATTTTATTGTACAGCTGGTGACAGCAACAAATATGCCCCAGCCAAGCAAGGAATCCTTGATGGAATCTTTTGCTACTCTCTGAAAGAGTATTTTCTAGAAAGAAAGAAAGGAAATAAAAATAGGAGGATATGATGCTTTGAGTTATTTTAGGAAGACAAAGGGCTTTGGCAGGCATCTGGTTACTTGCGTGGGCTCAATCAACTCAGAAGCTGATTTCCTCGTCAGCCATGGTGAATGACTGCCTCACCACACTCTTGCAAGAATAAATACATGTTATTCACTCCATTATATGAGCAGATTGAGCAACTCATCCAAATAAACACAAGGAAAGCCACTAACTGCCTTTAATGCATTTTAGTCTTACTATTTCCTAATCTTCCCTTCTTCTTGGACATCTGCCTCAAGGTGGAAGGAACCTCCCCCCAGTGCAAATGGGCCATGAATTTTGAGACAGATACAGCATCCCAGCACTGCCATAACTTTTAGCAACTTTGAAATTCAGAGTAGAAATATTTCTAGAAAGCAGCACTATTACTGATAAACAAGAGCTGATCTATCTGAGCCAGCAGGGGTAGTGAGTCCACACCAGCTTGAGGACTAAATGTGAAAAGCCTTCTCTCCAGGCTTCTTGGGAGTGTGCTGAGTGTATTGACTTACTGCCCTGTGCTAAGGAACACACCAGGTCATGGGGATTTGACAGCTTGTATTATTATTAATGAGATATAAGACCTTTCACTTCCGGGTCATCTGTTTGAAGTCCAGACAAAACTGGAAGTAGCTAAACATTATCAACATCTGTTTTGTGGCCTATGCAATATAAGCCTTTTTTCTCATTTCAGACAAACTAACAGAAATCATAATTTTGAGCAATTTCCAAATGAAAAAATATTTGATGCTGTCATTAGAGGAAATTGGAATAGTGCAAAAAATTCTACTACATAGAGTTACAGTTAGAATTGTATAGCAGTGAAAAATAAAATTTAAAAAAGATAAATAATTTAGCCCATAGGGAAATTTTCTATGCTAGGCTTTAACAAAGAGCTCATTTACATTTCTGAAGTTATTTTGAAGTCTTGCATTGGACCAGATGCAGCAATAAAAACACTAACATGCCAAGGAACTGCATCTAAAGCCACAAAAAAACTTGCAAAATAAGTATTTTTTATGGAAAACTTAAATACTTTTGACCCATCTTTATATGCATAGTATGCATTTCATATTTATATACATACATTTGAGTTATGGTAACATTTCTTTTGGCCAAAGTCTGACATGGAATTTTCTTTACAAGAGTTGACCAATGTAGACAATGTCAGGTAAGCGAAGCTGTTTGAAACTTTTTCTGACCTATTCCTAAGGAGTAATGGAGGAGCATATTTTCTTGAGTTTTCTTCTGCTGCTATTCTCAAGATGATAATAATATATGTGGTATTATTTCTATTGTTTTTGTTAACACAAAAATAGATTTTTTGTTAGACAAAAAGTAGATTTTTTTGATTAAAAAAAAATAGAACAAAATCTTGAGCCTCAACTGGGAAGGCAGATTTTCAAATTATTAGATTTTTCAGGCATATAAAAATAATTTGTTTGAGGCCAGATAGAGAAATTTTTGATGCATTATCTGCTGTTAGAGTAACAGAGTAATTAGAGTAATATAGTAATAGGACCAAATAGCATCTCTATTGTCTCCAACAGTGACCACAGCCTGCTCAGGAGGTTTAGGAGTAGAGGAAAGGAATCATCTTCATCCTTCTCTCTCCTGGAGAACAAAGCAGGACAGTGGTTCCAAGGGTGATCTCATCCTCCCTCTCCAACCCTTCTCCTTCTGCCCTGATGTGTTCTCTGTCATGGGGCTGGGAGAACCCTGTCATCCACCACGTTCTCTCCTTCTCCTGCAGCAGTTGCTGTCCACACACCAGTGGCTTTGATGGTCTGGGGTGGCCCAGAGGGCAGAAAGCAGCAACCATAAGGGAAACACAGCAAGGACTGTAGCAAGTACACAGTGATGCTTCCTAATAATTCTCTCACAGCCTCTAACAGCTTGCACCTCTGGTACTTCCAGAGACAGAGGTAGTCATTATTAGCTTGCTTGCTTCCTTCCTTCCTTCCTTCTTTCTTTCCTTCCCATTTTATCTCTCTCTTATACTCTCCCTTTTTTTTTCTCTCTGTCTGGAGGTGGCTTTGCCGTACTTTATGCTTTTTTCTTTAAGAAAGTATGTATGTGTATACACACACAAATACATCAGTTAGTAACAAATATAAAAGTTTCAATAGAAAATACAAAAAAGTCTTAATATTTCCCCTAGTTTTTCAAGATAATGGAAACTCTTCACTGAATTCAGCATGCACTACTAAGTAGTTTTTTTCCTTTCAAAGTTCATTATTCTTGCAAATTACCATTCAAGACAGGAATTTCATTGGGGCAGTTGCTTGTCTGGGAAAGTGACATGAATGTGGAAGAAGAGTGATTCCATTTCCCATTCTATGATAGATACGTAACCACATAAGCCTTTTACTTCCAAACATGGGAATTTAATTCAGCCAGATTTCCATAGTTTCTGGTTTTTATGTATTCAGATTTTGATCCTCAAGTCTAAGTATAAAAAAGAAAAACATATTTGTATGAGTTTAATTTAGAGTATAGATTCAGGAATAAACTGAAAACAATTATACTTTTGATATGTAGCTCGCTTTCACACTGAAAAAGGCCTGCAGTTTCTATAACATACTATTTTTAGACAGCTCAGTGTTTATTCTAATCATTTTTTCCACATTACTATCTAAAATAGCTTAATATTTTATAAGGTGGTTGTCAGTCACATATGATAGTGCTGCTAAGCACAGCTTTGAAGAACTCTTCTCTTTGTACCTTAGTACACCCACTCTAAGTCTGAGCATCTTCAGCTTTTAAAATGGCAGCCAGATTTCCTGCTTTCCAAGCTTTAAAATTAAATCAGTTCAAACTCTGTTGGTTTGTATTTATGAGTGGCTCTGAGAGTGCTTCATGTGTTGTTACTGTCAACTGATGCCAGTCTATTTAATTCTTTTTCCATAACTTGCAAAACTCTTTTTATTTGAAATTTCTAAGGCTGCAAAATTAGACTACAGTGGCGCCTGTGACTTCACAGGTCTGTAGCTTCTCCCTTTTCCTGAGGTGCCACACTCTTGATGGAACTGATTAACTCATCAAAGGTCAAGCTGATGAGCTACCTGATATATAGGAGACTGCACAAAGACAGGCCTAGACATAAGGAAACTCCACCATTTTGCATCTTATTTCATCTTCACTATGCAAGTGGTTCCCATACAAAAATCCATTTATTCTTCATAAGAACGTATTGGAGATTAGCTGAAGGAATGTATCCAGAAATGTATTGACAAGTATCCATGTTTAAAGTAAGCACTTTCATTGACCTGTGGACAGGACTGGTTTTTTGCTTTTCTTTTTTTCTTCTGATGTTCTAGAAGCAAATTAAAAGATCAGTCAAGAAGACATTTTGGTTAGGCTTGGTTTAATTAACCAGAAATTGTACCAGAGGCAGCCTCATCCCATGCTTTTAGCTTGGCTTTCTAAAGAAACAAGGTTTATGTAAGCATCCTCTGTCAGTCCCTATCTTTGTAACTTCTGAACCTGGAAGCCATTTTGAACAAACTTTTAAACAGGAGAAAAGACTTGAGAAGCAATAAAATTCCAACAAAGGAATCGGGTTGTTCAAGAAAAAAGTCTGCATGACAGAGCCTGCCACATCACTTCTCCTTTCAGTAGGGACCAGAGGATCTTTGTGGAAGAGTCTTCTGAATTACCCTAACTGTGGGAATGCAAAACATGCAGTCAGCTAGTAGACACAGTTGCACTAGAGAACATTCTTTGTTGGTTCTGGTGTTGTTTAGAGATACCCATATTTTCAGAAAATTTTGAAGTTACAACTGTTGCATCTCAGGTGATGTTTCCAAACATACCTGTCAAGTTATATGCTGAACAGCATATGTCTTTGTTCCCACACACATATAGGAGTTACTATTCATATAAGTGAACTTTAAAATATAACAAGCTATCTGAACCTAATATTTCTGTTCACTATAGTCTCAAGAAATACAAGACTTACAATTTATCTGAAGAGCTTTTCTAGAATGGAGACTGGAAGAAATGAAAGCTGAAGGGCTTATTTCCTTAAATTTCTAATCATTTGAGCCCTATGGGCATGACAAGGTACACAAACTGGACTGTATAAGATACCTATCAAGTCTGGTTCACTCAGACTGGCATCTGGGATTTGATCCTTTGTGTTCTTGACTCGTTAGCTTGAGTTCCTGTTTCAGTAGTATACCATTATAGCAGGCTTCTCTCTCTGCTTTCTTCTTTCTTCTTTAAACATTAAGTATGCTTTTCTACTGTGTATTTTTTTCTGTTACTTTTTGATTAAATAGCTAGCTCTAGTGACTCTCTCAAAGAGAAAAAATGTTACTTGTGTGGACGTGTTCAGCATCACTTAATGTTTTCTAGGTTGAAAAAGTATCTTAAGTTTTACCTGAGAATGAGGAGGGAGCTAGTGCAGGTCCTACTGCATCAGTGTAGAATACTCACATCTGGATGCACTGCTTAACAATCAAATTCTTAAGTTTCTAAACCATCTTAATTTACTCAGTCCTTCCAAGGCATAGCTTCAGGCAGAGCACACTGTATGAATCTAATTTTGAAGTGGCAAATGTGTGCTTTGCAGTAGTGAGGTTCCTATCCCAAATATTTACATTTCTGGCCAGGTGTAAATCATTAAGGGGAGTCTTGACTATTATTAATACCTGATCATCTGGCAGGTTGGCGGTTGGACACATCCTGGAAAAATGCTAAAGCCATGTAAGCCATTCCAAGCTTCAGCACAGTTCAAAAGTTCTCATGTGTGCCACAGAGTAAATCTGACTGTATCTACAAAAGGGGGAAAACGTTGCTTGTCTGAGTTACTTTAGGCTGTTAGACACACAGCTAATTGTTCCATGGGACCTTCAGTGGTTCAGTAAGACTGGCTTTGGTTTTGTGCTGAATTTGTCTTTGCATATTCTCTGACTATTCTATTAAGTGGTTGCTTTCTATCACACTTCAAACAATATAAAGAAATAATTCCTAGGAATATTGAGAGGCATGTTTTCCCTCAGGAAGTCATGCTATTTTATATTTTTCTTTTAATGAGACCAGGACGGTATGGAATTAAAATAATAATAATTTACCTGTGAAAGTGCATATGGCACTTAATTCAAATATACAGATGAGCATGTATATGTTTGAGATAAAATTACTTCTTTTCTTCTTAAGCAACACTATCTTTAACTATTTTCACAGTCTCATCAAAACTATGTAATTCTTTCTTACTATTTTATTCACAGTTATAATATGTGAGATTGTTTTTATTTACATTTTCTTTTTAATCAAACACATTTGCTTGCTGTTATGGCAACCACTTAAGAGAATTGAATTGCTGTAATTGTTTAGTCATTGTTGTTGAAAAAGACCATTTAAGTTGATCTTTGATGTTAGTATTAGTAGTGCTACATGCTTTATGGAGGAAAGGGGGGGAAAATGGGGAAAATCTTGAATATCGGGGCCTGTCCACACTGGCTATGACATTTAAACAAACAAACAAAAAAATCAATCCCTCTTTCACAATATGAAACATATGATTGTGCAGGAGTAAAAAGCCAACAAAATAAGCTTGGATATCTCTGAAAACAGGGGAAATGAATTTGGGATATTATTCAGTGGTGGAAGAAAAAAACCAAGATTATAGACATATTTACACTTAGATTCTGGGTTTTGCATTTAAAAGTTGTGCAAATTATCTTTAATGAAGCTGTTGAAAGTGATGTGTAAAGGGAGCTGTATATGTACATTCTTATAAAGGCCTTGGCTTGAATGAAGTTACTGCCTTCGAGTATTTGCTATAGCGGAGAACAAATTGGGGGCGGCCATCCTTGTGTAAGTTCAATATCTTTACTGCAGAAATCTTTTTAAAGGGTAGTTTGAATCAGATATAGGATGACAATAGGAACAAAAATAGACTAAATTCTGTGAATTGTTTAGGAATCTTACCTTATTTACTTGTTATTTACTTGGCACTGCATGCATTATATTAGATGTTAATTGGTTGAAGTATTTTTCAGACTACAGAGCTTTTCCCAAAGGACTCTGGTACCTATACCTCTTTCTGCTTCCATGCAATGTGACTTACATTACAAGAAACTGAAGTTTTTGTGTGCTTGTGCATGTGTTACATCTAAGTTGGTTTTTTAAGTGTAAGGATTTGTACACATTTCAAGTACAACTCAGTGTCGGATACTCTTGGCTTTACAGTTAAAGTGCTGAGGAAATTTCAGTTGTATTTCAGGTGCCTCGTGGGTGATTTCTAGTTATTATTCTTATTACCTAAAATTCTTGTTTAAGTATCATATCAAATTACAAAATGTAATTTATGCAAACTGTTTTACATAGTAAAAGTATTGGTTTCAGTTAATTTATGCTGAATATATGTATATGAAAAAAGATTGAAATGTTTTTTCTTTTAAGCCAGCATCAGTTAAAAATTAAATATGCCAACATCCACCACTTTTTTTCAGAGTAATTACCAGCAGATTGTAAAATTAAATTGGTTGAGCTGATTGGATATGTTTTCAAAGTACTTGTCCCAGCTAATACTTTTTTGTCTGGGGCAATCACCAAAACTTTATTTTAAAAGTTAGACCTTTAGGCCTGTGGCAGGTAAATTTCTTTTTTTCATAATTCAGCATATAAAAGCCTATACTTTATCCTCCTTACGAGTAACTGTGCCCAATCTTCTTAGCAGATATACCTCCAGTGTAATTTTCAGGCTCATGAATGTAACACATGTTTAGCTCTTAGACCTAAAAATGACAGTTTATGAAACTGAAAATGTTTGGTTCAAAATACCACTCTTTAGCAGCTTTCCTTAAGAGGTGTAATTTTACTGCTATTTTATTAGCAGATAGCAAACTTTTAAACCTAATAGAACTTTTCGCTTGGCTTAACTTGCTTTACTTGAACTTGAAAAATAAAAGGGCTGAGTTACAAGAACTAAATACAGGGACTGAAGTCTCTGTTTAACAGAAATTACGCAGGGGAGCAGGGAAGTTACATTCTGCTTTTATTCACTGGGACCTTCTAATTTCACAATCATTTACTTTTGGAAAGAAAATATTATTTTAAAAGGTATATGCATGGTAGAGTTTATTTTAGAAATGTAAATCACATGTGCAGACCACAGGGATCAGACAAAGGGGAAAATTCACCATTTGAACAGATTGCTAGACCTGTGGGTCTGAAATGATTTCTGGTCTCGTTTTAAGGCCAGAACTTCTCTGGTAGGTCACTGCCTTTCTGTTGCGGGCGCCCCGATTGCTTCGGAGAGATGTGGAAGAGGCAACGAAACGATCTTTAAAGAGGGATGTTTTTGCTTAGAGTCCCAATATCTGACAAGCACCCTAGACAAGGGTCCCCTCCACAAATGCCAGCTTGTTGGGCGAAGCGGGGCAGCCACAGGTTGGCTTTTCCCTCGGAGCGGGAAGGGAAGAGCCCTCGGTGCCGCAGGCGGCTGCTGCGCTGCGCAGGGAGCGCCCGGCAGCATCCCCGGGTGCCGCTGCTCCGGGTGCCTCTTCCCCGGGCAGCACAGCCCCGGGCCCGTGCTTCTCTGGGGCCTCATTTTGTGCTTTAATTTATATTTACATCCCCTGGAAACGCGCAGCTCGCCACCGCCGAGGGGCCGGGCGGAGGCTGGAGCCGAAGCTCGTTATCCTTCCCGAATGCGAATGAGCCCGTCCCGCGGCTCTTGGCTCAGGTGTGCTCGGCTTTTGTTTTATTAGATTATCAATTGGGTCTGGGAAGGAGACCCAGAGCTTCCCGATAGCTCGTTGCCATATGGAAAATCTGCGCTGTTTTGATTATGCTCTATGTAAACATTTTAATATCGGATCCTTAAAATCCAGAGACTATCCCAAAGGGGATTAAAGCATAATCCTCTCTCTCTATAGCTGTAGTGGATTAATTTCGTATTCTCTCAGTGACTGGCTTGCTCCCTGAAGGCTACAACAAAAAGACTCAGTGCTCCTTAAACATGCTATGGAATTGCAAGTTGTAATTGGAGATTTCCAAAGGACAAGTGTAAAAATGAAACATTGCTAATACCGATTTTTTTTTTCATTTTGTGCTTTAAGGAGAGAAAAAAAATCTGTAAAGATTTTTTAAACTTAGTTTGAACACCTCCTTTCCCGAAATCCCATAATGTGACTGCTATTTATTTTGCTTTCTGCTTTTTTAAATTTTTTTTTTTCTTAAACAAAAAAAAAAAACCACAAGCAAACCTTTTCTCATCTGGAAAGTACGATAATCCTTATTCCTTGTCGCACTGTGATACCTCTGACATGTTTACCTTGCAACAAATCTAGGGTATGATTTGAGTAGAGTGCAGGGCAGATGCCAAGGTACCAGTCTGGGAGGGAGCTCGGAGCCTTTTCTCGGGAGGAGTAGAAAGCCAGAAATCCCCGATTTCCACTGCCTTCAGTAACGGGCTAAGAAGTGACTGTGCCCTTTCCCTCCACATTCACTCCCGCTTTTGCAGCTCTGCCCCCTGCTCCAGTCCGTGAGGGCACGTCACTGGCAGAAGCCTCTAACCGGGGTGCAGCATTGTGTTCGCCTGAATGGCAGATTGTAGGGTTTGGCCTTTTGGCCATTAAATAGCGGTGGCTTTATTTTTATTTTAGCCACACAACACCAGGGAAAAGAGGTAATTGGATTAAATTGATGTTCTTCCTTCTGGGATTCAGCAAAGCCCACAAACGCCTCCTTAAAGTGATAGAATATCGGGTCGTTTCCAGGACGCGCCTCCCGAAGGCGCTTTTCTCCCAGCACAAAGGCCCAGGAGTCCATCACCCTGCGCCAGGCCAAGTGTGCCCGAGAAGGGCGAGAGGAGGGGTAGGACGCTCTCCTTGAGAGGGCAAGTGCTTCTGCAGGGCAGGGAACCGCTGGCTGCCCAGACCCCCCTTCTGTAAACACAAAGAAAGCGGGCCTGGGGAATAGAAACCCAAATCCACTTGTAATCGTACAAGAGAATCGGGCGTAATTACTTGAGCAACCTAGATGAAGATTGATGAGGCTTTAAAGCGGCGTTTCGGATCGATCACCCTGCCCTTTGGAGCCTGCAGCCGGGCTTCCCCGGCTCGGATCGGCTCCTTTCCCACCGCCAAGGGAGGGAGAGAAGATGGAGGCGAGACTGGGAGAACAGCAAGGCAAGCCCGGCGCATGTGATTCCGATCAGCTGACTGGGGTCAAGAGGCTACCTCGGTTTATTAGGAGATGGAAAACAATAAAATGAAAGAAAATAGAGTTTGTATCAATATTATCCAGTCCGCCACGCTGGGCTGCTGAAAGCTGTCACTGAAACTGTGCGTTTTATCTTCCCCCTGTACGCACAGTAATCTCTGCCTTCCTCTTTATTTATTTTGCAACGTAAATGACAAAATATTGTGCAATAAGGGCTCAAATTTGGTGTTACAGTAAAGTAAAGCATTAACAACATGACAGTTAGATGGGCCGATACAGGAGTAATTTGGGCTAAGTGAGTAATTTGAAGTGTTGCTTGCAGGAGCTGGTAGTGAAGTGTGCAGACAGTGCTGGGGGAGGAGGTAAGGGCGCATCCGTGGCGTTGGCCCCGGTGCGAGCCGCAGCCCCAGGCTCGGCTCGGCAGCGCCAGCGCCCGCACGGCGCTGCTGGAGGGGCGAGCGGCCGGGGAAGGCAGCGGAAGGCTCACGCCTCTCTGCCCCCTGAGCAGGGGTCCCCTTATTGCAAGGGAGATTTTTTTAGCTGCGTGAAACAACCAAACCCTGTTTAGTACCTGCTGAGATGGTCAGTTTAACAGTTTCGAAAAGGTGCATCAGTCAGGTGTTGTACCCAGCTTCTCAGTACTGGAGTTTTATTATTTTCATGTCAGATGCGTGTTTATATATGCATGTAGCTCTGTGTGTTTATGTATGTGTACACAAATTATCCCACAGGCTTTCGTGGTTAAATCTAAAAGAATATTTTATATATAATATTTTCTTCGAAGCAAGTGAGCTTCCTAAACACGGCCACTGTGAGCTTTAACAGCAGATTGCATTGACATTGAAGATAAGATGGTGAAAAAGCGATCCTCTTGTCTTTTGGATTAAAGAAGGGTTGTTTTGGGTTTTTTTTTTTTTCCCTGAATTAAAATCTAACAATTTGTGTGGAGAAGGCTGCCTTTTACAATAGGTTTTACCTATCCCATCTTTTCAACGCCTGCGAAAGCGTCTCGTTAAGGAATATATTTGAGCGAAGTATTGTTACAGTAATTTTAAAAGGATAAGCGGCAGCGAGTTGAAACAAACATGATCTTGCCGTAAATATATTTAACGATGCTAGCCTTTTTGTGCGTGGGGTATTGAAGTAGGTGAAAAGAAGAAAAAAAAAAAAGAAACCAAACAACTAAACAAACCCCCCCGACATTTCGCGTTACTTTTCCGAGTTGAGGTCTGGATCCAGACTTAAAAATAATGCCCCCAGGCCTCGCAGGGTTGGTGTGGCGGGCAGGGGCTGCGGGCTGCCCTGCGCCCCCGGCCCGGCCCGGCCCGGCCCGGCCGCCGCGGGGACCCTGGGCTGCCAGATCGAAGCGGTGTGGAACGAGCCGCCGCTATCGCACATAAACAGTGATAGTGTTAACGAGGAGCAAAAGGGCATGAAAAGAGAGGGGACCTCCTTCTAAGAGGCAGCTATTTTTCACCCTAACCCCTCTGAATTTCGCTGCTGTGATTTATCTCGCAACCCCGGAGCTCACAAATTCGCTTCTGCCCCGGCCGCGGAGTTCAAAGCGCTGGCCGTGGGCAGAAGGGGAATGAACGCGGCGTTTACAAACTGGGTTTACGAGGGGGCTCGCCGGGCGCTGGCTCGGCAGAGGGAAGGGCCACCGGGAATGGGCCGGCCGGGCGCCTCCAACCTGACGCCGCTGCCCTTGCCTTGCAGGCCCCGTGGTCCTCAGCACGCCGGCACAGCTCATCGCCCCCGTGGTGGTGGCCAAGGGGACGCTCTCCATCACCACCACAGAGATCTACTTCGAGGTGGATGAGGATGACTCGGCCTTCAAGAAGATCGACCCCAAGGTGAGTGTGGCGGGCGGGCGGGCGCGGTCCCGGTCCCCGGTGCCGGTACACGTGCGCCGGGGCCGCCCCCTCATTCCAAACTCCGCTCCCGTCTGCCGCCTTTCGCTGCATTTAAAAAAAAAAAAAAAAAAAAAAAAGAAGAAAAAAANAAAAAAAAAAAGCGCAATGTATTAATGATGTTAAATCCTCTATTACGGCAGCGTGCGAGTTTTCCAGCAGCCTTTCGCGCGGTGCCTTTGTATGAACGTGGTCAGATTTAGTAGTTAAGCCAATTGCGCTGAAATCCCTGGAGGGAGCAGCAGTGCTAGCCCGCAGCCTTCCCGAGACACAGCAGAGGGTTTTACGCCTTCCGAGGTTATCGGAGAATCCCGTTATTTCAAAAACGTTAGTTTCCTTGTAAGAAAATACGGCGCATTTTGTAAACACTTTAACTGCTGAAATGAAAGTTAATGCTTATTTTCTGGGGGGAAAAAGAAAAGGGGGGAGGGGGGGAATAGACATGTACAGAAGACTTGGTTCCTGGGAAAGCTCTGGTTTTTTCTGAAGTCATTTACTACTACCAATTCCCCAGCGCCGCCCCCCTTCCCCTTCCCTTCCGCGAAAACCTCCAGCCCAGCCGCAACAGAGCAGGGGTGCGTGACTTGAGCGGAAACCTTTGCGTGGCTTTCTCCCCGCGGGAACGGCGCGGGGGATGCCACGCGGGGGAGGAGGGGGCAGACGGAAGGGACGTGTCTAACAGGGCGCTCCTCTCGTCTGCATCTCTTTTTATTCTTATCGCTCTTGCTTTATTTCTTTGCTATTGCTCTGGAAAATGTTGGAAGAGAGGAAATAGGGGAGGTACTTTTACAAAGACCGTGGGGTTTGGAGTTTTTTCACGCAGAAATATTATAAATAATTTCCAAGGAAACTCCTCGTCTGAATATGTTTGCAATGAAGTGATTTCTCTTCGGCAAATAATTTGTCAAACTCGGGACTTTCTTCGCAGTGCTGGGGTAAAAACTTTCTGCCAGAATCTCTGGGTATAACAGTTTCCCTAAAGTGCACCCGCTGGAAATAGTTGCTAGTGGGTGTCACACAGGCGATCGGCCTCTTTCAGCACTTGTTGACTGTTAGGATCCTAATCAAAACACGCATTGTTAATTTGCGTTTTGATTTAAAAGCCATTTTAAACAAATGCATCCTGAGAGGTACCAGGCAGTGCGGTACAGACAAGCGGCTTTGGATTGCGTGCAGTTTTGTAAACAAAAGTAAGTTTTGTTATTCCCTCTGAATGCCCTGGGAGCTCAGGGGCTTGATTTCTGGGAGTGCAACTGGCAATCTTATCACATTCGTAACGGGTTTGTAGGTCAGAAGTAATATCGTTGTTCACTTTATTGGTGCTGGCTTTCACCTATAAATTTTATTTCCCTCTTTATTAGTACCTGCACCAAATTGCTGGTTTTATCAGGATCACTGCTTACTCAAAACACTGCTTCACAGATAGGTTGTGTTTCCTCAGCTTTGTTCAAAAGCGAGCAGAAACACAACATCACCGTATAATAAACCCTTCAAAAACAGATTTCTTTCCTGACGGCTGAAAAAGTGCAACTGTATTAATAAGTACGTCGGTGTCTGACAGTTCCTGATGGTCATCTGGGGCTAAATTCCAATATATTTGTACCACAAATATTTCCATATTCTACAAAACTATTCAAAATGCATAGTCAGGAGTCTGCCCTTAAGTTTTCTGCTTTACAGGATTTAAGCAACTATCCACAGAAAGGCAAAATCCACAAAACATAGCTGCTTCTGGTTTTTCAAGTGGAAAACTTGATCCGATATTGAAACGCTTACCCATATGCATTTTACTTCATTTATTAGCTTGTAATTAAATAAATCAGCAACAGAAATTAAAATCTAAATCACAAAAAGTAATTATCCAGTGTATTTCAAGTGCATTTTCAAATATATAATTCCAATATTCAAGCGTTATTATATAAGCAGAATCCAAATTTCTTTTGAATATATTTAAATAACATTTCAAGTATATTTATGGAATGTTAGAAATAGAACAAGCAATATATATGAAACGAAAAATGTAAACTTGTTAAGTTCAGACACTTCAAAAGACAATTAACAAAAGTACCGTGATAAAATCTACCTTTTTAAATGGTATCTTCTTTTTAGCAGAAAATGTCCTTGAAGTATCCAAAATGGCAATTTAACTTCTGTTCACCAAATCACAAAACACCAACATCCACAATTTCAAAGACAATGTGAGATCACAATATTTGATACAAATTAAAAGGTACATTAGGGTTTGTTCAGGTGGCATATCCCAATAGCTTTTACTCACAGAAGGTTTACATAAAAATACCGGGTTTTGTTATAATCCGTTGGTACCGTTTTTAGGCAGAATGGTCACAATCAAATTACGGCAAATTTTCCTTTCCAGGTAGCACACTTTCCTTTTTTCTTTTTATTTTTCTTTCTTTTTTTTCCCCCCCACGGGGAACTGCAAAACTGTGACGAAGAGGAACGATGCTTGCTGTTCTCATTTGCTTTTCTTTGTGAATAGCCTAAGCTATATTCCTTTTTAAAAGAGAATATTATTTGCATTGTCAAGTGGAAATATATGACTTTTCAAACAGGCATCTTAAACTTCATCGGGAAATTAGCAGATTTATCGGTCAGGCCGGTTTTATAGTTACCCTCTAAAGTTTCTCCAAACTTTTCGGGTTGGTAAGTATTTCCCTAGCCAGTCGCCACGTTTGTTTGGCCGCGTTTTCCAGGGCCGAGTGAGGCTTGCCCTGAAAGAGGTCTAAGTTGGGCAAGAAGTAGTGCGGGCACCTCCTGCACTGGAGGCACGAGATGAGCTGCAGTAAAATCCCGTTGAGCCGGTCCCCCAGGCACGACTCGTCCCAGTCCGATTCGCGGGGATGCTTTTCGCATTCGTAGGAAACCAGAGTCTTCATGTGATAATTATTCAGGGGCTGGCCCGGCAGCTCCAGGTGACGGTCCCGTAAGGTTTTGAGGATGGAGAGGCATTTCTTCCTGCAGCCGCCCATCTGCAGTCTGTTCTCAGCTTCCGCGAACTGCAGCACCCAGGCATCGCTCTCGGCCGAGCTCTGCTTGCCGGCCAGAGAGTGGCACTCCTTGGACAAGAGGTTGAAGCCTTCCGCCTTGACCTCCGCCACCCGGTTGGGTCCCGGCCAGGGGATGTGGGGAAGCGGCCAGTGTGCAGCACTCCGCGGCCAGATCCCCGTGCATTTGAACGCTGGAGTGATCTGCACGACGTACCGGTCCCTGATCCTCAGCTTCACTTCGCTAGTGTCCGCCACCATCTTTACCACGTCTCTGTAACTGCACTTATCCACGGCTTGAGCCACCAGAGTCTGGAATCTGGACCGGATTTTGCGAGCGGAGAGGTAGCCAGACGCCGTGATGAACTCCACCCAGAGGGACATGCTCCTCTTGCGGCCGTCGCTTAACTTTAACACAGCGCAGCCCGGCAAGGAGCCGTCGTCCACGAAGTTGAAGACCCCCATTTGGTTCAGATACAGCACGACTTCAAACTCCGTGGGGGAGATGACTTCCAGCCCCTCGTAGCGATTGTCCATCTCGTTCAAGGAACTGATGAAGCGAGGCTCCTGCACCTCCACCTCCTTCAGCACGTCCGACACCACTTTGCAGACTTCTCGGATCGTTTTGGCGATGGCAGCTTTCCTGGCTTGGCATTTTTCATTGTAGTATTTATTCAAATGATACACCAGCTTGGCCTGGGCCGCGATCATGTTGGGGCAGAGATCCGGATTGTATACCGGAGTCTCGCAATAGGCTGTGGGATCCAATGCGGCTGCTAAGGCTGGAGCCAACTTCAGAGGAGAAACAGGCTGCCGCACTCTGAAATATAACAAATGTTTTTCAAAATGCGCCGGGGCTGCTGCTCCTTAGATGCTCTCTTCCTGCTTTTTTAGATCAGCCGTCTTGAAGTGTGTGTGGCG